>CP139508.1:48820914-49284845 GCA_021014915.2 Artemisia tridentata subsp. tridentata
TTTCTTAATTTAATTCGCGTTTAATTTTGTTGTGCATATCTGTTTTAAATTGTTATTTAGAATTGTTAATAAAGCAAAATCAAAAATATCTGATTCATCAAATCACTCTAATCCTAGCTTTTCACAGTTTTCCATTCACACCTCGTTGGGAAACGATCCGGGTGATCACTTGTCTGGTTTCACACTACACACGAGTATTCATTCTTAGACTGTTTGCCTTTTATCATTTATTACGGTTGACCATTCACAAGTGGTTGACTTGTGTGATAGAGAAATAAAAGATAACTAGTTTGGGAGGGATCAATTCACTAGGGTCACAAATTATGTTCTCATCAGTTAACTTGTGAATATTTAAACGCAAAAACAGTTTAAAAAAAACTGTTAAAACAATATGGTATCTAATAAACTCGACATGGTTTATGTAACTTGTACCAAACATGATTCAAAGAAACACAAAATTGGTTTCAATAAATCCAGATTTAAACAATAAAATACGTAATAAACAAACTAAAAGAAATCAGTTTGAAAAGAAACTCATCATGGTTTCAATATAAACTGATTCAATAAACTGTTTTAAAAATCGTTTATAAATCTGTTAATTAAAATTCTGTTTAGTTATAAAACTGATTTTCAAATAAACACAATCTTGGTTTCAGCAGAAAAACAGTTTGTATAAAATCTGTTAATTAAATTAATCCGATTTTAATAAAAGTGTTTTAATTCTGTTACACAGAATCTGTTTTAAGATTGTAGGGAAACGGTTACACTTTATTAATAAAATCTAACTTACAATAAATAAAATTAACAGTATATAAGTAACAGAAAATTAAATACAAACAGAATGTAAGCAAATAAACGATAATTAAATAAAACAATAAACTAATAAAAAGACTTACTAGATCACCAACGGAGATCAGCAACGAAGCACTACAAAGCCGAGGCACGTGTTTGACACGCTTCCCTTAAAACAGATTCGCCGTCTGTTTCCCAGGGTACAACAGCCAAAACAGTAAGTTGTACTGTCGGACTTAACTAAACTGTCAGGAATTTCATCTTAAGAGATGCGTATTCCTTATGTTGGAAATCAATAATACTTATTGATTTGATGTGTGTAAACTTGTGAAATTAGGGTCTCTATTTATACACAATAGACTCCCTCTAAGTTTACCCATCCCACCGATGTGGGATTGAAAATAAACTATTTTTCCTCTTTAGTCATGGTACCGAATGACTAACTTTGAGACCCGATATCTCATTCACATCAACTCTATTTTGGACATATAAAGGCTTATTACGAAGCTCTCTTCGAGGAGAACGCAAACCTACAAACTATTACTTATATATATGACACATACATATAAATAATTGTGTCCAAAGTTGGTCAAAAGTCACTTTTGCCAACCAATTTTCCAACAATCTATTGGTAGAAACGAGTCAAGTAGCTCGTAAAATGTTGTGGATCGAATTGGTAAAAGCTTTACACAATTCGAGCTCAAACGAGTTCGAGCTAGGGTTTTATATACAAAGATCTACTAGTCTAACGAGAAATATATACATTATACATGCATATGTTGCGTATCCATATAAGTATATACAAATGAACTCGAGCATAGTGTGCTTAAAAAGGCAAGTTTGATTCGAGCTTTAAATCGCTTAGCTCGTCATCAAAATGAGTTGAGCCCGACCAGAGCTCTAAATTGTATAATTTCTTACAAGCCGAGCTTGAGCTTTATATTATAAACGAGCAGAACTTCATATCAAAATGAGCTCAAATTATAGTTATGTAGTCTTTCCGTCTCAAATTATAAGTGGTACCATTGCATCCAGCCTGATATCTTACTTTTGTTTTTGGTTGTCTACATAACTAAAAAGATATCAGGCTGGATGCAATGGTTCGGTCGACCAAGAGGTCATCGTTGGTCCTTGGTCGGTCGCCCCATTGTGGGTTGTTGGTCGAGATCGGTCGGCAGACGACAAAAAGGAGATGGCGCTTCTTCTCTTCTCCTGATTCTTTATGGGTTAATATTATTAAAGCTTTACATGGTAGTGAAGGTGGTTTTGATCTCAATGGTTGCAAATTCAACGGAACTTGGTCCAAGATTGTCGGGACTTCTAATTATCTTCATTCAAGCTCTATTCTTCCCATGGATTCCGTTCGCTTCCCGGTGGGTTGTGGCTCTCTTATTCGATTTTGGAAGGATATTTGGCTTGGCGATTCACCTTTGTACACCCGTTTCACTAGGCTCTTTCGATTGGAACAAGAGAAGGATTGCTTAGTTGTGGATCGAATTTCTAATGGGCAATGGTCGTGGAATTGGTCTCGTGATAATATTGGCACCCGTAATTCTTCACACCTTAATAACTTGCTAGAGGATATCAGCCATATCAAGGTAAGAGACGGTGCAGACAAATGTATTTGGTCTCTTGCTCATGATGGGACGTTCAATGTTGCGGACTTGCGTCGCTTAATTGATGATCGCATGTTGCCTTCTTTGGATACCAAGACGATTTGGGATAAATCCCTTCCACGTAAAGTTAATATTTTTATTTGGCGTTTGAAGTTAGATAGGCTTCCGCACCGCCTTAATCTTTCTTCTAGAGGTATTGAAATTTCAGAGATCTCTTGTCCCACTTGCAACGGTAACGTGGAGTCTAATATTAATATTTTCTTCGAATGCATCTTTGCCAAGGGATTTGGATGATTATTAGGAGGTGGTGTGAGGATTCTTTTCCTCTTTTCGATTCCAACGCCCATTGGATTGATTGGTTGAACTCATGGCCCACTTCTAGAGACAAAAAGCATAGTTTATTCGTGATTATTGCGGCTTCTTTATGGTTCACTTGGCGGTATCGTAATGGCGTCACTTTTTCCTCTCATTCCTTGAGGAAAAGTGATGTTTTCGATTATATTCGTTTGTATTCTTTTTATTGGCTTAAGCATAGAGGTAGTTTGTCTTGTAGTTGGAATGCTTGGCTTAATTCGCCTTTGTAATTTTCTAGCACATTGCTAGTTTTTTAATTAAAAAAAAAAAAAAAAAAAAAAAAAAAGAGAGAAGTTGGTCGTTTACTCGACTGAATTTGGCACAAACCTTTTTTTTTTTAATTTTTTTTTTATATTTTGCCAAAAAAAAATTAATATAAACATATAAATGAAAATCTAATTAAACTTACGATGCGGAAGTGAAAATCCAATTAAACTTACGATACGGAAATAAAAATCCAATTAAACTAACAATACGGAAATGAAAGTACAAATACAAATACAAATTACGATACGGAAATGAAAACACATAGATTAATACTCCCTCCGTCCCAAAATAAGTCATGTTTGCCTTTTTGAATCAAACTTTGACCTCAAATATTTTTATTTGTATTATACAATACTTGATGCAAATTATATAAATGGATTTGGTTTTAAATGTATTTTTCATTTATATAATTTTCATTAAGTATTAATACAAATAAAAATATTTAAGGTCAAAATTTGATTCATAAAGTCAAACTGGACTTATATTTTGGGACAGAGGTAGTATGTGTTATAACACTCGTTGTAAGAAGAATACCCCTCCGCAAACCTGCCATCTTCCCACTCTCGCTCCAAAATGTCAAACAAGTTGTTCTTACGCTCTTGTCCGCCTGTGCTTCTTCTTCTTCTTCTTCTTCCATTTCTCTCAAAGCTTCTTCATCGTGAAGAAGTAGTCGTTGCTCTTCCTCAGTAAGCTCAAACGGATTCTCAACCGGTTCCTCAGTGAAAAATGACGGAAAGATTTCTAACGGTGGAGTGTTTGGTTGAGACATTTCTTTGATCTTGTGTTTAAAGAAAAATGTTGTGAATGAGTTGGTGTGTGTGAATGAGTTGGTGTGATGGGGTATTTATAAATAAAAATTTTTGATTAAAAAAAAAAAAAAAACAAACTTGGTTGCTACTATGGCAACTTGGTCATCGTTAGATCGCCGAAGAGAGAAAGCTGATATGACAGGTAAAACCAAAGTCGCCCTGGGTCGCCATTACATCCAGCCTCAGTGTCTCAAGTAGTAAAGTTTAATGCTGATTCTATAGTCTTGAGGTTTTTAATACTTTATAACCAAAATAATAATATTTTGAAAACTAACAAAAAAATTTAGGGCACGTTTGGTAGAGAGAATTTCAGAGAATAGAAATGAAGTAGAGAATAGAATTCAGAAAATAGAAATGGGTAGAGAAATTTAAAGTGAATTCTAGTGTTTGGTAACATGAGAAATAAACTCGAGAATTGGCAAAAAAAAAAAAAAAAAAAAAAAAAAAAAAAAAAAAAAAAAAAACTTTTTATTGAAAGAATTAGAACTTTTGTTTGTTGATTTAAAAAAAAAAAAAAAAAAAAATTCTAAATAACAATTCTAAAAAATATATATTTAAAAAAATATATTTTTTTAATTTTTTTTTATTTTTTTATTTTATTTAAAAAAAAACATATTTAAAAAATTTATTTTTTTTAATTTATTTTAAAATTTATTTTTATAAAATTAATTAAAAAAATTATTTAAAAAAATTTATTTTTTCTAAATAACAATTCTATAAAAAATATATTTTAAAAAAATATATTTTATAAAAAAATTATTTTAATTTTTTTTTAAAAACTTATCTTATAAAAAATTTATTTTAAAAAAATTATTAATTTTTTTTATAAAAAATACATTTACGTAAATCGGTTTGCAACTAAATTTTTTTTATATATACATATAATAAAATAAAATAAAAACAATTAAAAAAAACATTTTTTCAAAAAAAAAAAAAAAAAAAAAAATCCATTTCTCTAATTTCTCCACCAAAATGATGGAAATGGAGCAAGCCAAATTACACTACCCAATTCTCTCCATTTCTTTATCAAATTCTCCACTTTTTCAATTCTCTGTACCAAACAAGGGAAATAAGTCCAATTTCCATTTCTCTACCCTCAATTCTCTGTACCAAACACACCCTTACAGTAAGAAATAAACAAAAAACTTTACTTAAAAGCCAAGAGAAATTGCATATGAATATACAAAAGCACCAACCAAGAATGGCGCATCGAAGACTAAATAAAGGCAGTCAGTCAACTAACTAGTCTTTGGATTATGCTTTAAAAAAACCCATATAAAATTATGAATCATGTGATGCATCTTTGATAATCTGCCACATTCAACATATATAAATATATATTGTCCAAAAAGTAACACAAAATAAATAAGTCAAATCTAACATTGTATGTGATACACATTTTCTTTATTACGTTTACACTAAGATTTCAAATACTTTATTTAATAGTATAGGACTCGTCAAGTATGACTTACAAATGACATTCATTGACTCTAGAAAGAAGGCTGCTTATTGTTTAAAAATAAGTTAACTTCAACATGTAAATTTTAAATAATTATCCTAAGTTTAGATTATTACTTATAGTAAACAATTTTATCTTACATTTTCTCTGGATTTCATTCTCTCTGTAATGGTCATGCATATTTCGATTAAAAACTCAGGAACATGATATTGATCTACCTTTATGTTTATCTTTTTTTCGCCCGATATTAATAGTTAATAAGCTAACGGGTTGAGTATTATAACTACTTCCTGACACTTGGTGGAAAAGCATAAACACTAAATAACACTAATCATTTGTTGGAATATGTGAATCATACAAGTCTATAAACACATAAACATCACAAGTGTGCGCAGCGGATAGATCTACATAACATATAATTAATTAACATAAAATTAAATAGACACGTACCTTATTTGATTCCTAGCAAGAACAAGAAATCGGATCTCACAAGAACAAGTTATATAAACCCTAATAGGATTTATATGGATCGAATCACAAGGCAAACACACAAGCTAAAATAAGCTTGTCACTCGTTCTTGTACACACGAGATACTAGCGTTCCAATGGAAAAAGCTAGGTTCAAGAATCACAAAACAACCAAACACTTTATAAGCTTTACTTGAATCGACCAAATCCTAGTGGATTTAAAAGAGGGTCGATCTTTAGAGCTTAGAGGGAGAGAAGAAGAGAAGTTTGGCTAAGTTAGGGATTCAAGATTAGGGAAAAACTAAAACACAATGAATTTTATTTATAGGCTTCCTTGACTTGTTCCCAAAGACACCAAAAATCGAACCATAAACCCCTAGGGGTATGTCGGCCGAATTCTTCCCCAAGAAAGGGATTCTAGATCCTTCTTTCCTATTTTGCACATTTAGTCCTTTAACGGCCGTTATCTCTAACTCCGTTAAGTACTAACTGTCGTTAAGTGTTTGTTTTGTGAAATGAATAAATAAAATATAAAATATATTTAATTTATTCAAACCATTGGAACTCTCACGTATTGTGTGCAATCCCGAGTCTCGGGTTCAAAACCGGACATACAAATATTAATTTATATCCACAAACTCTAACAGCTCCCACTTGGATATTCATTAATATCGTATTGACATGGGCTAGTCTAGCTTAACAGATCCCAATGCCCCCAGATCGAATCGAGTATGGTTTTCCTGGAAAAAACCACGTGATGAATTTAATCATCATACTTATCCTTTTGTTGCTAATACCGCGTTAATATGGATATGGATCAAGGTCATTCCATAATTAACTATTATGTTTCTCGTTGTTTATGATTGATCAAGATTACCAAATCATCTGAACGTCTTCCAGATAGACTTTGGGTGTGGCCACACAAACATCTTGTCAACCCTACGAGGGGCCCAGCAGTATTATACTTCAAAACAAATTTGAAGGAACAAATCCTTTATTGACTACGAGCGTGACCCTTGAACTTTGTATCACCTCCGAAAATAGCCCTTATAACTACCTGTTACGGATAGCGTTAGACTATCTCACAGAAAATGAGCTACATCCTCGGCAGTCACCTGGTATCTCAAGTCTGAGGATAAATATTCATGATTTACTTAATGACGACGATCCATAAAGTATAATCATGTAGTTGGGATAAGTCCTATATTCAATTTATCCAATATTGAATATCATGTGACATTGGTGTCTCAACCTTACAGTACATTCTACCAATCCTCACATTTGTCTTAGTTCAATAATATTCCCATATTATTGATCGACAACGGACTATTTAGAATAACATTAGTTATTCATGGATTTAAACATGCAAATATAGGACACAAATATTAATAATGAGAATAAACGTTATCCGCACTTTATTTTATTAAAATAATAATTGTTTACACGTCCCTTATCCAAATACTAACTAGATCAATGCATGATATTTCTCATTAGTGAATTATGCCACAAGTCATGTTCCACATACTTGTTGACAAGGCATAAATCATCTAATGCTGATCTATCGGAATTTTGAGAATACTTATTTCATATAATGAAATTCTTGTATGTGTGCATTCATCTATCTAGATATTGCCACATACTTCATAAAATGCGTGACATCCTCATGCACGAATTTATGACAATTAAACTACCAAACCTTGTAGTTAAAGTATTCTAATTCTTTATGTATAATGCAACCATGCTCATATTGAGTATAACTAGTATACATGGTCTCCTAATAAGGATGAGCTCCCACCATGACTAGTATTGAGTGTCATCTCAATCTTACTAGCATCATTGTATCCAACAACAATATGCTCTTTTAAAAGTTCCGTAAACTTTTAACATTCATCGTGTAATGTTTTGATATCTCCAAATCCTTCAAGATTTGTCCACTATATCAATTAAGCAACAATATGCCATATGGTTCATATTTAGAATTTTAGAGCAAATCCAGGCTGAGGATGTAAATTCTAAACCATATCCATTACACTTAACTATCTAATAATTTATAATTAGATACTAATGTTGTCAATCATCTTGCATCCAAGCATGATACAACAAGCAACATGATGTACATGAAAAATCTTTGTGTCAAACTTAGATTTTGTTCATGTCATATCTTTTCAAAGATATGTTTCTATCTAGATCTTCTAATAGAATATATGTTCTTTTAGAATCAGTTATTTTATCGCTTATGTTTATAATTAAATAAACATATATTTCAAGGTTTTATTTTCTATATGAAGTTTCATTCCAAACTAAAACTTAACATATAAATGTTAATGGAATGTTACTTCCTATATGTTATACAACATATATGAAATAAGAAAATAAATACATCACTCCCACTAGCTTTCAGGTATATTAAGAAATATCTTAATTTTAATTATAAATCAAACTAGATTTAATAACTAAAATAAGTATATCTTCTAGATGCATGCATTAATCCATTCACAAATGATTTGCATTTTGTATACTACTAAAGATTATTTCGAATTCAAACACTCATTTCAATTACTTTTCGTCCTCGCTCAAGTAATTATCCAAGAAAGAGTTTTGATATTCCATTATTAATTTCATATAAATGAAACTAATAATGACAATCATAATCTTTATATATTTAATGTGCTTAGAAAGAATTTCAATCACATTTAATTGCTTAATTGTGATTGATAATCTTTTCACATATTAAATATGTATACAAATTTGTCCATTATGATTTCTACACAAGAATTTAAATCTTTAGGATTTTCATTTCCATTTTAGAAATTCATTTCCATTCTATAGTGTTACTATAGAGTTTAAGATCAACTACATTTCCAAACTAGTTATCTTTTTGGACAGCATCTAATTATTCATAGTATTAGTAATTTGCCAAATAAACATTTGCAATTTATTAACAGGCATACCACGATCCTGTAACTCATAACCCTCAACATATTCTACAAATATTTGAGATATCCTTGCGGATCTATGAATAAGAATTCCATCATCTTGAGATTTAACACTAACATGTTAAATCCTTATTATGATTTTGCTAGCGTATTTAGAAGATTATGTATCTTGTAATTTTTATCTTTTGAAGATAAAACTCCCACTCGCCTTTTGCAATTTATAGATTACCTATAAATGCTTAGCAAATAGAGCAACACAAACATGTTCTCTTTTGGGACTTTTACAGATACAAATTGACAGTTCCTAACCTTAATTTGTTAATAACCTACCCAACAAGTAGTTTAACAAATTCTGAACTTCAATTTTAAGACTTAATGTGATTGATCACATTTCATATTAAATGGTTTCTTATTAATCTTCTAGGTTGGAGTCAAATTGAGTATATCTAATCCATACTCAATTTTCTAACCTTGATATCTTTTAGGAAGATTAGAAGATATAATTATCTTTAATCAAACAATTTTTCAAGAGTTTGATTTTCCTAACTGAACATACCATAAACTTATGTATTTCATTAGGATTAATATTGTAAGTTAATCTTACAATATGTAAGATAAATATATTTCATTTTGGCTTACCTATTTACCAACTAAGTCAATTTAATGGTACAATAGATTTCCAAGCTAATTGCATAATTTATAACATAAGTGCCTTATTGTCCAAGCCACTTAATATCTATGTCTTACCAAAAAGACATAAACTGTTATAATCCCAATTTACGTTATAAATCATTGATCAACTCAATGACTTCTTGTATATGTTTTAAAAAAGTACATAACAAGATAACGTCTTACTTTATTATAAGTCTTATAATAAAAGACTTCATATTTATATCTTTATACAAAATACAAATATGCATAACTAAAGTAATTATGAAACCCACAACTTGGTTTCAATAGTATTTCAAGTTAATTTATTTACTTCATATATTTATGTCATTCCAAGAATACATAAACATCTAAATATGAAGTAGTATAAGATTACTTCATTTATTTATGTCATTACAACAATACATAAATATTTGCATTTGAAGTAGTCTTATTATCATATCGACACTTGTTCTAATAATTATCTAATTTTAGAAACTTGTAAATTAACATAGTTTAATCACATCAGCCGAGGCTGATAAAATGAAAGTATGTAATTTACCTTGTCATTAATATCTAGTAATGAAAGTAGATATTAACTTCAAGTATTCCATAAATTAGAATGTGTATAAAACACATTAGAACATTGATCTCTTACCTTACAGTCAAGAGAACCCTTAAATCATATTTCTTTGTGTTGTTGCTTGCACACAATAAGATTTCTCCCACTTGTGCATGGAACAACATTATGTATCAGATAAACAACACGTCAATAGTTTGCTTATTTGATTAATATGATTGTGTCATAGATATAAGTAGATATAGAATCACCTCGTCTAGTAAGGAAACGTACACGACTATCCTTAATACCACAAGTGTCTATATTTGGAAAGTAATCATCTCAAGAAATTCTAGAGATAATCTGAGTTACTGTCAGGATATTTAGATACTAAGACTTGTAGCTCCCACTGAATTTAAGATCACTACATGAACTCATTATTCAGTAATTACAACACAATGCTCCCACTGGCTTTGACAACATTGTAAGTGTTGCATCACCAGTAAAAGCAAATAGCGTGCTGTTTACTTTCCTACACCTTTGATGAATCCCTTACGTAACAGCTACTAAGGTACTTCAAAAATGTATTCTACTTTGTGAATGATGGAATATCCATCAATGCAATTAACTTGAAAGAATTGGGTATGCAATTTCTTCCTTAGTTAGGTCTACCATCCCCATCATGGTATGTAGCACCTTTAAATGGTTAAAGCATAATAACTAGATCAAACATTCTAGTTTGCCTTTTACCACTTTTGCGGTAATTAGTTTAGTTTCTAATTTAATAACTCCTAACCATGCAATTTCTTTAGAAATTCGCCATGAGTTATTTCTTAGAATTTAGACAATTCTAATTATCCTATTATACCTTTCTCACTCATGAAAAGGAATAGGATTAAGTCTTACTCTTCACACGGAAAGTAGACTAGGTTTATTCTTTTCAGTAAAAATTGACTCTCTCCAAGACCCCTACGGGTGTAGATCAATTTACTACTAAAAGAATGTCTCATATTTACGGTTTTAACGTTGCATTAAATACATTAAAAGAATTTTCAAAATTTAATTTTAGTATTTTCGATAATAACTTTTCAAGAAAATTAAACACCCAAGGTAAATAAAATTTAACCATTTAATTTTCATTGAAAATTAGAATCCAAATTGACGTCGTTTTATCACATCAGCTTTGGCTGCTAGCAATGAAAGTACTCAATAAGGTAGAGCTGCACTCAGTTGCCAATATACAATTGCAATTCCTAGAATCATGGGACTTACATTATATTGCTAACATCAGTTGCAAAATGTAAGCATGTTTCATCCCCAAATCTTTATGCCTTGGCGCCGTCCCATTACATCAGCTTTGGCTGCTAGTAATGAAAGTGCCCAATTAAGTTCACCAACTTAAGAAACTGTAAATTGACGTCGTTTCATTGCTGATGCGCGTGATGTGTCGTTGCGGTTTAGCAGTATTAATGCTTACTCAAGTTTTAAATTTATATTTAGCCGACTTATCAATAACACACACACTTAACGAGCAGTGTACCCGGTCAGTATGAATATAATGGTAAGCAGAGTGTCGATCACTAAGAGTGGAACGTATTATCTAGTTATTCTAATCAGTATTTTAATATCCTAAGTTAGTCATACAACCTAATCTAACGCAAGGGGGTTCAGCCTGAGAGACTGGCACAGTTTGGTTATAATTAAATAGAAAACTAAACTAATGAGCATGAATCACCGATAAGCACACACGTACACAGATAGATACTCGAGACAATAAGAAGACCTGTCCTGATAATTAAATAGCTTGTCACTTGTTTTATTGCTAGTTTTATATGAAGTGTATATAATTAAACATTTCTCGTTGGCTCTAATCTTATCGGCGAGTAAACCCTTAATGATTACTTATGTCTATCCTACTTTTCTAGAGACGCTAGAATAAATAGGAGAGGAAGGGGCATGGCGACCCAAGCAAGACTCAGCTAGACACAGAGGTTATCAATGCACTAATAAAAGTCACCAAAGACATCAACATATAAACTTTAATTAATGGGAAAACAATATTAAGGGGAGTGCATGATCTTCCGTAGTCACATGACACAAGCCCATCAATCCTGATGAATTAAAGCGTACTAAAACAATAAAACAAAACTACTTAATAAATTGAATACATGCAGGACCTTCTTACAGCTCTTGTATATTTGTTTGAGGTGTGTCTTGTGTTGCTTGGTCGTCTGGATTCGGCTTTAGGGTTATATATATATATATATATATAATATATATATATATATATATATATATATATATATATATATATATATTGTGTGTGTGTGTGTGTGTGTGTGTGTGTGTGTGTGTGTGTGTGTGTGTGTGTGTGTGTGTGTGTGTGTGTGAAGGTCTCCCAAATTCGTCTGACCTTGGGGTATTTATAGTTTCTGTCTGAGGGATCGATGCGGCGCATTGAGTTGATAGATGCGGCGCATTGACTTAACTTCGTGTGGGGTCTAAGATTAATATATTCTGGAATATTCGTACACCGTCTTCAGATGCGGCGTAACTTGATCTTTGTATGCGGCGCATGTACTTTAGCTGTCTTGGATTGTAACTGGTGAAATCTTGATAGTGATATGCCGTATGTTAGAAGTATATTGCGGCGTATCTGGAGTAGAACGAGCTTGATCTTCTTCTTTGACCAAAGTTTCATATGCGGCGCATGACGGAATTGCATGCGGCGCATTCTTCAAAGTCAGGCAATGGTCTTCGAATTCATCTAAGTATGATATTGCATCGTATCTGTTGAGTGAGATACGGCGCATCTTCTGGATTTCAGTAGACTTTTGACATCTCGCTTATTTTGCTCCATAATTAGTCCAAAATCGCCAAGTTTCACATAATGCTTGTTTTTACCTGAGAATTACTAAAGTAAACATTAATGTATCGATTCACATATATAATATAATAAAACAAGTCAAATAAATAGGATAAATGATGATAATAAAATGTACTTATTTGAGTTCATCAAATATCCCCCCACTTGAACTTTACTTGTCCCCAAGTAAACCTTAGAATTAATCATATGAAAATGTATCCTAAAAGATATTAGGATTTATTTTTATATTTAAGCACGTATTCGTTTTGTCATAATCACACAACCAAACACTTAACGAAGTAGAAACCAAAATAATTTTTAATGTAAAACAATTCTAAATCGTTTAGTTGCTTAGTCGTGACAAATATTCTATCATAGGCTTGGCAAGTATACGCATCTCCCCCACTAAAGCCAAGGAGTAACAAGTCTAAAGCGGTGAAAAGAGTTTGTTGGTTAAGGGTTGATCATCCTTTTTAATCTCTATCGATCTCATATTCCAGAAAAGGCGACAAAATTACAAATACATGATCGAATCCACGACCACGATACTTGCAATTGCTCAATTCCTTAACTCGAATGGGCTAAAGATAGGACCAAGTAATCTTCACCAATAATATTATATCAAAAAGGGCGACAAAATCATAAATACATAGCCGAATCCACGACTACGATACTTAAGATTGCTCAAATCCCTAATCTCAATAAATCAAAGGTTTGGATGAAGAATGATATAGGGTATGGATAATATTTGGGATACAAATTGGTGTAAAATGAAAAATAAACAAAACAGATAAATTAAAATCCTAAGTGTGGTTAATCACTTTCTCAACCATTCCATGAATAAGACTCATATCATTGAATAACTCACGCTTTAACACTTGAAACACACGCTTTAGGTAGACACAAATTATACTCAACAAAATCTCAATCAAAGAATAACCTTAGTTGGCGTTCCCATAACGGCCAACTCCCATTCAATCCATAAATATAATATACAACAACAAATAGTGGTGATATCTCCCACTTAATACAAAACTTTACATAAGTTGGTTAAAACAAACTTTCAACTTTTTTTTTTTTTTTTTTTTTTTTTTTTTTTTTTTTTTTTTTGACATCAACATATATGTGTAAAATTTCACAACTTTTCTATCACTATTTTTCTGGATAATTTTTCCATACTCTTCATACTTTCAGAAATAACTGTAATAGTGAAAGTAGCAAACACACGAAAAATAAACTAAAAGTTATACAATATTTACTTTCATACCAATTGCATTGTGCAATTTCCCGACCTAACCAAAGATAATGAATTACGCACGCGAACACAGGTAATGTAAGGAAACACACTTTGCCTAAAGCAATTAACCACTGATTTTAATCTACAGGGTAGGCTAAGGTGTAAGGGTGTATCGAAACATTATAACAAAGGTGTAAGAAACGAAAGGAATGGCTCTGAGGGTTTTTCTAGGGGTATCTTACTCTAAAAGTGAGAGTAAACAAAGGGTTTATACGGGGGTTAACTAACCAGTGTAGTTAGTTAATATCACATAACATATAAAGGCTATTTGGGTGTAATCCTAGAAATTTACCAATTTAGACAAGTCACTCCAATTATATAGATAATACTCATTATGGTGGTCTCGAATAGTATACAAGCCAAGTTCTAAAGTTTACAAGACACCGGCACACTAAAGTTTTAATATTTTTGAAAGAATAGAGTTATGTGTGCGGTTATGTAATTTAGACTTTAAACAAAAACATGCTAAAAAAATTTTAAATTTTGATATATTAAGCGCATTTTAAGCATATTTTGAAAAAGTTTAGGACAAGTAAGTGTTCTAATTCTCCATCCCCCCACTTAAGTTAAACAACGTCCTCGTTGTTTGTGTCAAAGGTTAAAAACTGGAAAATAAAAGAATTAGAACAGAAAAAACTCCCCTGAGATTTGCTCGGTATGATCCTCCATTATTCGTATAAGAGCAAAAATCAACTTTCTTGTGGATGAGAACGTTTAAGCTTCATAAATGATGTATCCACAAAAATACAGGAATCTATAATACCATTTAGACTTTAACACACATGAGTTAAGAAGGTTCAAACTTGCATAATACATTAGTAGTTAGTAAAAATAAAACCTAGAAAATTAAACTGTAAATCATCAGGTCAGTCGATACGCCGTATCTTATGGAAGAAGATACGCCGTATCGAGCCTGGAATAAGTACGAATCAGAATAAAAGATGCGTCGCATTCTTAACCAGGGATGCGCCGCATTAAATAAACTGACAGAAAGTTTTAAAGTAAAAAATAAAAATGCAGAAAATGAAATAAGATATGACCAGTGCAGGTGATGCGTCGCATCTTATGATGGAGATGCGCCGCATCTTCTGCAGGTCTGACAGACTCGACACAGAACAGAAAAGTAAAAAATTTTCCTCCGGGTTGTCTCCCGGTCAGCACTTGTCTTTATTCCAGAGTCTTCAAGTTAGACTCACGTTCAGCTCCTTATTTCAATACTTCGGTTTGGCTCCCTGATTTGAAAGGTTAACTTTCCGCCTCTAGTTGTAATCCCTTTCAAATTGTGTTTTACCAAAAGAACCTTGTTAAGCACCGTTGACAATTGGTGCACTTCAATTGCCAATCCATTAATCATGTTGTTTTGTTCCTTTAGTAACAGCTCATGACTGCCTTTGAATTCATTAATAAAGTTTCTTGCTTCATGATGTTCTTTTTCATTTGCTTGAGCGATTAGTAGTGCAAACTCTTCCATGGTAAGGTTTCTTTGGGGTCTTCCGAACCAGTTGGGAAAAATATCGAACATTGTTCCTGAAAATTAAAGACAGGTAGATTTCAAAGTAAAAACTTCCTAGTGAAAGGGTAAGTTAGAATATTTTCCGTTCGGGAATAAGAAAAATAAAAGTTGCTGATATCTGTAGACGATGCGCCGTATCCAGAAGGTTGGATACGCCGTATCATATTACGTTAAAATTTAATCAGACTTTTATTCAGAAAACAGATACACCGCTTATGAATTAGAATGCGCCGTATCAAGTTTAAATTATCAAAAATAGATTATATTTATTAAAATTAAATGCATCGTATTAACAAAAGCTAATGCGCCGTATTTTCGTTACGTTTCAAAATACAAGATTTTTGATTTAGTAGATGCGCCGTATCGATAAAGATTGAGGCGTTGCTTCTGTTTAATAATTCGAAAAACTGTTTTTAATTTAAATAGAAAATACGCCGTATCTGTTAAAATAGATGCGTCGTATGGCGTTAGCGTTTAGAAAAATTTCTTATTAAAAACAGAATACGCCGTATCTTGGGGAAAGATGCGTCGTACTCGAATTTATTAAACGCGTTGTATTTTATAAAAATTAAACGCAATACGCCGTATCTGTGAAAACAGATCCGCCGTATCGTTTGTATACGCACAATACAACGACAGCAGAATGCAGAAAAATACAGAAAAAAGAAAAACAAAAATAAAAACAAACAAAAAGAAACAAAAATTACAGAAAACAAAAACACACAAAAACAGTAAATATGCAAATTATACAATGAATGCAATCTATCTAATATACAACAGAGTTAGTGGTTAGAATCTAAAAAAAAACTAAAAAGAAAAACCTAATTAAAATACTTAATCAAATTAACAGATAATAACAATTCACTCCCCGGCAGCGGCGCCAAAAACTTGATGCGCGTGATGTGTCGTTGCGGTTTAGCAGTATTAATGCCTACTCAAGTATTAAATTTATATTTAGCTGACTTATCAATAACACACACACTTAACGAGCAGTGTACCCGGTCAGTATGAATATAATGGTAAGCAGAGTGTCGATCACTAAGAGTGGAACGTATTATCTAGTTATTCTAATCAGTATTTTAATATCCTAAGTTAGTCATACAACCTAATCTAACGCAAGGGGGTTCAACCTGAGAGACTGGCACAGTTTGGTTATAATTAAATAGAAAACTAAACTAATGAGCACGAATCAGCGATAAGCACACATGTACACAGATAGATACTCGAGACAATAAGAAGACCTGTCCTGATAATTAAATAGCTTGTCACTTGTTTTATTGCTAGTTTTATATGAAGTGTATATAATTAAACCTTTCTCGTTGGCTCTAATCTTATCGGCGAGTAAACCCTTAATGATTACTTATGTCTATCCTACTTTTCTAGAGACGCTAGAATAAATAGGAGAGGAAGGGGCATGGCGACCCAAGCAAGACTCAGCTAGACACAGAGGTTATCAATGCACTAATAAAAGTCACCAAAGACATCAACATATAAACTTTAATTAATGGGAAAACAATATTAAGGGGAGTGCATGATCTTCCGTAGTCACATGACACAAGCCCATCAATCCTGATGAATTAAAGCGTACTAAAACAATAAAACAAAACTACTTAATAAATTGAATACATGCAGGACCTTCTTACAGCTCTTGTATCTTTGTTTGAGGTGTGTCTTGTGCTGCTTGGTCGTCTGGATTCGGCTCTAGGGTTATATATATATATATATATATATATATATATATATATATATATATATATATATATATATATATATATATATATATATATATATATATATATATATATATATATATATATATATATATATATATATATATATATGTGTGTGTGTGAAGGTCTCCCAAATTCGTCTGACCTTGGGGTATTTATAGTTTCTGTCTGAGGGATCGATGCGGCGCATTGAGTTGATAGATGCGGCGCATTGACTTAACTTCGCGTGGGGTCCAAGATTAATATATTCTGGAATATTCGTACACCGTCTTCAGATGCGGCGTAACTTGATCTTTGTATGCGGCGCATGTACTTTAGCTGTCTTGGATTGTAACTGGTGAAATCTTGATAATGATACGCCGTATGTTAGAAGTATATTGCCGCGTATCTGGAGTAGAACGAGCTTGATCTTCTTTGACCAAAGTTTCATATGCGGCGCATGATAGAATTGCATGTGGCGCATTCTTCAAAGTCAGGCAATGGTCTTCGAATTCATCTAAGTATGATATTGCGTCGTATCTGTTGAGTGAGATACGGTGCATCTTCTGGATTTCAGTAGACTTTTGACATCTCGCTTGTTTTGCTCCATAATTAGTCCAAAATCGCCAAGTTTCACATAATGCTTGTTTTTACCTGAGAATTACTAAAGTAAACATTAATGTATCGATTCTCATATATAATATAATAAAACAAGTCAAATAAATAGGATAAATGATGATAATAAAATGTACTTATTTGAGTTCATCAATTGCATTCAGCTTTGGCTGCTAGCAACGAAAGTACTCAATTTACCCTTAGACAACCACCCTTTGAAAACATCACATTCAGCTTTGGCTGCTAGTGATGTAGGATGAAACCTTAGGTGTTTCTTTTTGTAGTTGGTTGGCATATTACTTAAATTTTTAGGGGTATAAATTTTTGATGTATGTTATCAAAAATATGTACAAAGATGTCATGCATTCATCTTTGTATCATATGTTTTCTACAAAAAACCGTTTACTCATTCGTAAGCTCAAATCATCAAAGTTTTTAATTGAGGCGTTGAGCAAATTACAACTTTGCCTTAAGATGCTTCGTATGTATCATGGTGTACTTGGTAAGTCTAAAATTTGACGCACAGGCGAGCGGAGGAGCAAACGTTTACCCTAAGGTAATTAAAAACGCGCCCCTTTAATGTCACAATTTAATGCGTACCAACCTTATACCCACTTTATAGTTTGTCAATTTTAGGTCCGCCGCTTTGACCACTTAGTACAGTCGCATCAATCAACTAAAACTTATGATTTTCTTGCTTAAAACAATTTTATGTAGTAAATTATTAATTGCTAGTCTCGCCTGGGAGCAAATTACCGTGCGAAGCGAACCACTGTCGGCACATAAGACTTGGCAATTAAATGGTTTACTACAAAGGTTTCATAGTTATTAGGTTCATTTATTTTTATTTGAAAAATTACCCTCTTTGTTGTTACAATCCATCATAATTAAACACACAAAGAACAAGTAATTTAAAAAATAAATAAACACATAATAACACATATATGATCATTAACAATATCATATAGCCACATGCAAACCTTTTTGATAAATCCTATTAATTATCTATGTGAATTTTCATGTATCTAATCAATAAAACTCCCATTGGTTTTCGAGCTCATTGTACCCAATGGACCACAGACACCAATTTTAATTAATATATTAGGGTCTTCCCTAATTTAAGATCTATCTTAAAAATCATGTGGCAAATAAATCAACAAACATTCCATGACAAAATATGCAAGATTTTGTCATGGATCCCATATTGCACATATAATCATGTTAACACATATTATCATGTCAATATATCCTGTACGCAATCTAATTAATTAATTAACGACGTCACATAAGGTACTCATTAATTAATCCCTAAAAATTGCATGCAATCCTAGGGTTTTTCTACAAGTTTTCTACAAAAACCAAAAACCCTAAATCTTTTATTTTAGGTGTCGACCTAATATTAGGTTTACAAAAAAAATAAACCCTAGATTTATAAATTGCATGTATCTAATTAAAGATTCAATTTTTAAGGTTTTATGTAATCAATTACATGTTAAAAATGCGGCTCATGATGCCACTGTTGGAATATGTGAATCATACAAGTCTATAAACACATAAACATCACAAGTGTGCGCAGCGGATAGATCTACATAACATATAATTAATTAACATAAAATTAAATAGACACGTACCTTATTTGATTCCTAGCAAGAACAAGGAATCGGATCTCACAAGAACAAGTTATATAAACCCTAATAGGATTTATATGGATCGAATCACAAGGCAAACACACAAGCTAAAATAAGCTTGTCACTCGTTCTTGTACACACGAGATACTAGCGTTTCAATGGGAAAAGCTAGGTTCAAGAATCACAAAACAACCAAACACTTTATAAGCTTTACTTGAATCGACCAAATCCTAGTGGATTTAAAAGAGGGTCGATCTTTAGAGCTTAGAGGGAGAGAAGAAGAGAAGTTTGGCTAAGTTAGGGATTCAAGATTAGGGAAAAACTAAAACACAATGAATTCTATTTATAGGCTTCCTTGACTTGTTCCCAAAGACACCAAAAATCGAACCATAAACCCCTAGGGGTATGTCGGCCGAATTCTTCCCCAAGAAAGGGATTCTAGATCCTTCTTTCCTATTTTGCACATTTAGTCCTTTAACGGCCGTTATCTCTAACTCCGTTAAGTACTAACTGTCGTTAAGTGTTTGTTTTGTGAAATGAATAAATAAAATATAAAATATATTTAATTTATTCAAACCATTGGAACTCTCACGTATTGTGTGCAATCCCGAGTCTCGGGTTCGAAACCGGACATACAAATATTAATTTATATCCACAAACTCTAACATCATTTCACCTACTAGCTGAGTTCCCGCGCTATGCGACAACAAAAGAAAGGAAATTTTTTTTATCGCTAGCGGATATAGACGAAAACACCAAATAAGTATTTCAAAATTTTAGAACGACTCAAAAAGTATTTCAAAATTGTTAAAGTTAATGCAGTATTTTTGAAAATTTCGTATTCGTTAACATTTTATCTCTATCTATCACATATTAAACAAAACAATATTGTTTCATAAACTCATGATATTTACTACAAGTAGTAAACTAACTTTAATGAACATTAATATATTATTATTAATAATAACTATATAACTTTCAAAAAATCATTGCTCAATTCTAATATTTTAAGAAATGTGCTTTAAGTGTTTGTATCACTTTAACTTGTACTACTTAATATGTCTAGTAATGCAAGTTTTAAAGTGTTGTAAAATTTACTTAAAGTAACAATTAAGACAAAGTTATACATGATTTATATAAGAGGTAAGTAACACTAATCATTTCACCTACTAGCTTAGTTCCCGCGCTATGCGACAACAAAAGAAAGGAAAAACTTTTTATCGCTAGCGGCTATAGACGAAAACACCAAATAAGTATTTCAAAATTTTAGAACGACTCAAAAAGTATTTCAAAATTGCTAAAGTTATGCAGTATTTCTGAAAATTTCGTATTCGTTAACTTTTTATCTCTATCTATCACATATTAAACAAAACATTATTGTTTCATAAACTCATGATATTTACTACAAGTAGTAAACTAACTTTAATGAACATTAATATATTATTATTAATAATAACTATATAACTTTCAAAAAATCATTGCTCAATTCTAATATTTTAAGAAATGTGCTTTAAGTGTTTGTATCACTTTAACTTGTACTACTTAATATGTCTAGTAATGCAAGTTTTAAAGTGTTGTAAAATTTACTTAAAGTAACAATTAAGACAAAGTTATACATGATTTATATAAGAGGTAAGTAACACTAATCATTTCACCTACTAGCTGAGTTCCCGCGCTATGCGACAACAAAAGAAAGGAAAAACTTTTTATCGCTAGCGGCTATAGACGAAAACACCAAATAAGTATTTCAAAATTTTAGAACGACTCAAAAAGTATTTCAAAATTGCTAAAGTTATGCAGTATTTCTGAAAATTTCGTATTCGTTAACTTTTTATCTCTGTCTATCACATATTAAACAAAACATTATTGTTTCATAAACTCATGATATTTACTACAAGTAGTAAACTAACTTTAATGAACATTAATATATTATTATTAATAATAACTATAAAACTTTCAAAAAATCATTACTCAATTCTAATATTTTAAGAAATGTGCTTTAAGTGTTTGTATCACTTTAACTTGTACTACTTAATATGTCTAGTAATGCAAGTTTTAAAGTGTTGTAAAATTTACTTATCAAGTAACAATTAAGACAAAGTTATACATGATTTAGGGGCAATTTCATATCTCCCCTCATTTTATTTGGAAATTTCATATATACCCAAACATGCATTAAAAACATTGTACATTATGCATTCAATACTTGCACTTTAGGTATATATGAAATTAATTATGAAAGTAGGGTGATATATGAAATTAATCCCATGATTTATATAAGAGGTAAGTAAGATAGATAAACATAAACATGAGATAACACATTCTTTCAGTTGGCTTTAAATAATCCAAGTTGGTCTTCCTTAAGGGAAATTTCATGTATACATTACTTACAGAAATTCATGTTAACAAATTCAAATTTATATGTTTTAATAAAAGAATGTAACTTATTAAATGACATTTCTATATCGCAATATTATTCTTTCAGCCCAATCATATAATTAACTAGTTAAGGATGGTCACTTAAGAAAAACAACATGCGTTCAATCTTTACTCTTGTCAAAAAATTTAGGTTATTGTACCAGTTGAAATAAAATATGTCTAATCCATGAGGATGTGTTAATTGGTATTGACTTAATTGCTTTTTTTTTTTTTTTTCCTCCAATTTAAGAGAAAATAATAAATAAAACAAGAAAAAATTATGTCGATTGACCAAATATGAAAGACCTTGCATGTTTTGTACCACACTTTTGAAGGGTTTTAAATTTGGACTTTTGGTATTCACTTGACTTAATAAAAAGTTGACACGTTGCCAAGTTTTGATAAAAGTGATTTTGTATTTCTTTTATTTAGAGGGCGTTTGAGATTGCTTATTTTTTCGGCTTATGATTCTGCTTAAAATAAATATTTATAAATTTAATAATTTTTGAACTAGTGTTTAGATTTGCTTATTTTATAAAAATGCAATAATATTTATAAAAATAATAATTTCAATAGCAATTTTCAATCAAGTTTATTTATAAAAGGTTTTGGTTTAACTATGATAGTTAAAACTAACGAGTTGGGCGACGGTCCGCCGCGTTGCGGCGGGGCGTTGTTTCATGTCGTTGATTATTACACGGCATTTTGTGTTTGTATCTTGCAAGACCGTTAGTGTTTTCATATAAAACTACAAATAAATACTGTAAACAGAGTATATAAAGCTTTTAAAAGCCGTGTGTCCAATGTTCTAAAAAAACTCAAATAAGCTCATAAACCCACATATAAACTTAAACAAACACCCCATTAATATTTGGATGTTCATTAATGCGCAACCATTTGAATGCTGCTTTCCTATTCTTAGGATGCCGTACCTATGATATACACGTAGAGAGCTCACTCCCAATCATGGCTCTGTTGATTGTAGCTTCTTAGGACTTGCAACACCTATGGACCCGAACATAGCTGCATTCTCCCCATCCTACTTCAGTACTTTGTGTGGCACTCCTTATCTGAAAAATATTTTACTTCAATTTAGAAAATGCCATTACAAAATAAAGTATGTATTACTTAGTAGATAAATAGAAGACATATACATATATATAAAAAGGAAACTATTGTTTATTTACGGCAAACATGGTAGTTGTTCGCAAACAGTAAGAAGCATTATTTCGCTGTATAAAATGATTAGCTACAGATAGTAACAACCCACTTTAGTTCTATTTTCGCTTTAGGCAGTGTATCATTTAACCGAAGATAACTACATAGTTCATATTTCATCATAGTATTATTGTGGCATTCTGATGTATACATAAACATTTACCTTCCAATCATTCTTTGCAATTAACCCAAGTCCATAGGAACAACATCTCCGTCGCCATCATTTCGTCTGTTTCGAAAGGTCCTCCAAAAAAGGGTGAAAAAAAGGCAAGTTACTATAACACAATACCAAAAGACTCATAGGAGTATTAGTTGAAAGATATGCTATAGCGTTCACATAAACATAACGTTGACATAAACATCCTATCAAATTTGTATCTTAATAGAAACGGAAATCAAATCCTACAATATTTGAATTCCCAGAAAACTTCAGATTCATTGAATTTAAGCGAAAGATGTAACAATAATAATCTACGCATATATGAGCGAACATAAACCTACTACAATGCTACAAAATCACCTTCGCCTGATACGCTTGGCAGGCCCAAAAAATCCAACCCCAGACCAATCGTTGGAGGAGGCGCATACCTGATTTATTTTATATAAATCTGAAACCAAAACATATAAGTTAGGTAAAAAAAACATGCGCGATGACTTTTTTCAACCGATCATTGCTCCATACCTGTTGCCGCTCAGGGATTTGCAAAAAAAAAAGAGTTCACGTTGCCATATATTACACCCAAAACCAAAGAAATTAGGGATTGTTTGTTTAAGTTTATTTTCGGGGTATGAGGTTATTTGTTTCGGCTTATATTTGATAAGCTCAATAACGCTAGTTAAATAATAATGGTATAGTATTTTCACCTAAAATGAGTCTACCATACTAAATTTAAGTTGCATACTCTGTTATAACATAAAACCTCAACTCTACCATTCTGCAACTTTGCGATTTTAGCCTTTGAAGCTTCTACCTCAGGGTCCTCTGAATTTCCTGGTTAAACAAATTAAAACAAATTAGCATAACCCAAAGCTAATCCAATTTACATTTAAAATAATCTTTTTTTTAAACGTGATCCTTTATTTATCTTTTGCCTAACAAATCATCTCAGTGAACATAACTAACGAATCTGTCATCTCAGTGAACATAACTAACGAATCTGTGAGTGTCATCCCATCTAAGATTGACCCGTTCGCAAATGAAAAATAACCTTTAACACCTCCTAAGGTGTCACCAATTAAATCTTACAGTTTTTGTTATCAAATAATCAAATTAACTACACAAAGGTTTCATCTTTTTTTTACTAATCATATCAGTAATTAAACACAACGAAAGTGTAAAAACTCGAAGATTTAAATGAAACACAAACCATAATCGCGCACCGAGATTCGTCTAAATCCTCATCACTCTCGTCTTCTTCCTCCTCGTTTTTGCCTCCCGCCCCCTATTTCTTGACAGAAAAAACTGAAAAATCATGAATCTTTAATTAATACTAAACCATAATTGGTATGAACATATGACACACATACCACAGACAACTAAATTTAATTGTAAAAAAATGCAACAAATCTCACGAATAGTAAAAAAGACATACAACGTATCTCTATCGTAGTCAGTCACTTGATTAACAAATGTTTGAGTAGAAGAGATTTAAGGCGGATCTGATTATGACTGCAGCTGTTTGTTTGTTTGTTTGTGTGTTTTTTTTTTTGATAGATTTCTAAAGGCGTTGGTGTTTGGTATGTATCTGTGTTTGTGATATTGCGTTATAAGCAAAACACATGTTTGGGCTCAACACTTGGGTGGGCTAACTCAATAAAACCACGTGGACTACCAAAAAAATGGGCTGCAAAGATGATGTCATCGTGCGTCATTTGATGGCAAATTATATATATAGTAATTTTAACTTAATATAAAAAAATACGAAACAAGTCGCTCCTAATCTGCTTATGAAAAACTGTTTTTCTTTGCTTAAAAAAATATAAAAGCAGGCAGTGTTTGAATGTAAAACAACTTTTCTACTTAAAAAAAAAATAAATAAAAATGCAGAAAAAATAAACAATCCCAAACTAGTCTTCCAAAAAGACTTATGAGAATATCATGGATGTCGTGATTAAGCAAAGTGAATGAGCAAAATCCTCAAAAGATTTAAACAGAGTAAGGGTATTTTTGGCAAAGTGGAATGAAGCTGGAGTTGAGGCTACAACTCCAACTTATATTTTTACAAAACTGTCTGGCGAATTAGTTGGAGCCGAAACTTATTAATGTAAAATTATATAAAAATACATCAAATTAATTCAGATATATTTCAACATTTACGTATTAATCTATCAATTTCTAAAAGGTATTTAACTAATTTGACTAATCATAAGTCTCCATAAGCCTGTTACAATTGGTTTGAGCTTATGGAGGCTTATGACTTATAAAAGGTTTCACGAACTTATATGACAAATAAAACTTATTTTAAAACCTAGCTTATTTTATAAGCTCAAGCCTCCATAAACCTCAATAAGCCTGCGCCAAACATAACGTGAACAAAATAAGCACTTTCTTAATCCTTGAATATGGATTAGTTCACAACTATACAATATCCACAAGTGGGTTTTATAAAACAAACACCTTTTTAATGGGCTACATTTGGACTCACAACCCGACCCGAAACCCATCAACTCAGCCCAATCATCATCATTTCATGTACCAAAACAATGTAGGGTTAGGGTTTTGAGTCCAGGGTTTTAATCATGGCGACATTAAGATCAATATCAAGATTATGCAAATCTTTATCACCCAAATTCAACGCCAAATCATTTGACTCATCATCATTCATCAAGTCCAGCTTAAACCCCAAAATTTGTTCTTCATCTCGTACTGTTTCAAGGTTTGATCTTTATACACTTTTAATGTGTTTTTAGGGATTTTAGTTTGTGGGTTTTTGGTTTTAAGCTAAATCTTGAAATGGGTCATTCTTAAAATGATGTAATGTTGAGATATAAGGGTGTTTGGTTTTTTAGTTTATGCAATTTAAAAGTGTTTTTAGTGAATATAATTTGTGGGTTATTGTTTCTAAGCTAAATCTTGAAATGTGTCATTTTGAAATTTTTATAATTTCGAGAAATAAGGGTGTTTGGTATTTCAAGATTTAAGTTTAATGCAATCTAAATATGTTCTAAATGAACTTTAATTGGTTGGTTATTGTATTTTAAACTTTTAGTTTAGTCTTGAAATGGGTCATAATGAAATTCATTGATTTTTGAGGTATGAAGTAGGAAATTTGAAACTCTAGAGGGATGGATTAAGGGTGATTGATTGTTGTGGTTAAGTGGTTTGATTTTGTGTTGTGTTAGGTTACCAGTGGAGTTGAGTGCATTGATGACAATGTTGCCGTTGCATAGTGCTATTGCATCATCGTGTTTAAAGTCGGGGTTGCTGATCGAGTCGCAAAGCTGGGGATTAGTCCCTCAAGGTCTGTTATTTATCCTTGACTTTGTTATATACTTATATATATGAAAGTGTTTGGTTTTCAGTAATTGACTTAAAGTGTAAGGGGTATTTGGCATTGCATTTTGAAAGTGATTATTTCTTCATTCACCCCAAACCAAATCTACCCGCCAATTTCCTCCCCAAACCCTAAAAAATGCCGATCAACCTAACCACCAACGGCATCCCGAAAATAATGCAAGGCGACACAAACTTAAAACCGTTACTACAAGTACTCGACGTCAGTGTAATAAGCCATCTAAAAGACCGGTACCGTATCATTCTATCCGATTCCGTTGCGGCTCAACAAGCGGTGATCGCAACTCAGTGTAATCATTTGGCGAAAAATGGTCTTGTTCGTAAAGGATCTGTTATTCAGCTTATTGACTATATCTGTAGTCCTGCACAAGGCCGACTGTATATCTCATTTCATTAATTTCTTATTTACTGTTTGCGTGTTATGAGTTTATATGTGTTTGTGTAGATTTAGGGCTTTAAATTGTGTTTATAGCAGTTTTTGTATGAATTTGTAAGTGATTGTTGTAGATTTAGGGCTAAAATTAGTATATTTGCCGTAATTTTCCGAATCTCGTGTATATCTTCATTTTCTATTGAATTAGATACTCGCGTTATGAGTTTATATGTGTTTATAACTGTTTTTTTATGAATTTGTGAGAGATTGATGTAGAATTAGGGCTAAAATGAATGTATCGAAGCTAATAGGCGTATAGTATGCTGTACATAAAAATCGACTGTATAACATCTTCATTTCGTTTTTAGTTGTGTGTTTATAACTGTCTTTGTATCAATTTAAAAGATATTGTTGTAGATTTAGGGCTATATCGAAGCTAATAGGCATATGTTAAAATCGACTGTATATCATCTTCATTTCATCTGATTTTTGTTTTGTAATATTTGTGTGTTATGAGTTTATATGTGTTTGTATAGATTTAGGGCTTAAAATTGTGTATAGTATGCTGTTTAGCTTACGGAGTATATAAATGTGTTTATAGCAGTTTTTGTATGAATTTGTAAGAGATTGTTGTAGATTTAGGGCTAAAATGAAGCTAATAGACGTATGTTAATGTGCGTCTAGTATTTGTTTAGTTTACGGAGTATGTTTGCTGTAAGTATACGAATCGGCATTATATGAGGTATTTCTGTATGTTAATAGTTGCGTGTTATGAGTTTATAGGGCTTTATTGAAGCTAAATTGTTGTTTAGCTTACGGAGTATATATATGCCGAATCACAAGCATATCGTCATTTCATCTTCAAAACCGACTGTTCAGCTTATTGATTATATCTGTAGCCCTCTTCAAAACCGACTGTATATCATCTCTTCTTCATTTCATCATTTATTTTGTTATTTACTGTTTTTTATGTTTATATAACTGTTTTTGCATCAATTTGTAAGATATTTGTTTATATAACTGTTATTGTATCAATTTGGGGCTTAAAATGAAGCTAATAGAGCAAGTACGGCATCATTTCCTATTGAATTAGTTGTTTCTGTTTGTTAATAATTGTGTGTTATGAGTTTATGTGAATTTAACGTAGGTTTAGGGCTGAAATGAAGCTAATAGACGTCTGTTAACGTGCTTGTTACGAGTTTATATGTGAATTTGTGTATGAATTTGTAAGTGATTGTTGTAGATTTTGGGATAAAATGAGTATATTTGATGTAATTTTTTGAATTGCAAGTATATCTTTATTTCCTATCAAATTAGTTAATCATGATTGTTACAGTTGCGTGATATGAGTTTATTAAGTGTTGTGTATTAGTTTGTTAAAGATTGATGTAGATTTAGGTTTTAAATTATTTTATGGAAGATAATAGACGTATGTTGATGTGCAACTGTGTGCATAGTATGTTGTTTAGCTTACAGAGTATATATGCTGTACTATTTCGAATTACATGTATAATTTTGTTTCTATTTGGATTAGTTATTTCTGTCTGTAAATCACTGTATGTGTTGGTGAATGACTGCGTTAAATGAGTTTATATGTGTTTCTGTAGAATTAGGACTTAGGTTTAAGCAGGATGAATGTGCAATATAGTATGTTGCTGTTCAGTATAGGTGGAATTGATGTTCGTGTTAGTACAGTTGTAATAGATTTTGAGGGGATACGCTTTTGTGTCACGCACATGATTTGTTGATGTTATGCTGTTTTCTGTGCATAGGTCAATAGCAGATGTTATTAAAGCTACTAGGCTTGGATCATTGAAAATTTTAACATGCTTATAGTATGTTGTTGGATGAAATTGTTGCACATAATTTTGTGTAGCCTCGATAGATTCTAAGGAAATACACTTTTGCGCTTACAATTTGTTAATGTTCTGCTGTTTGCGTACATGATAGTGTATATTGCTATCAAAGCTACTAGACTTAGAACACTGATGAGGTTATCGTGCTTATAGTATGCTGTTCTTTGGTATAGGTGATATTTTTAGGAAGAAACTTTTGATTCACGTGTTCATTTCTGTTTTTTGCGTATATAGGTGAAAATCGATTGTTGATTGTATGATTGTCTAATCAGACGTCTAAGTGCATTATCATTGTATCAGAGTTAAAAAAACAGACTATCTCATACTTAAGTGATTAACTGTGTAAATTGAAGCAGCTGACATAAGTTACTAATGTATAGTTATGCAGTGATGGATTGCTGGTCAGTAGTGTGTTAAGCTTATATATATGTGTTATTTTCTCTCCTCATACATTAGCATATCATATATCTGCAATGTCTATGTATGCATACATATTTATGGAATTCATATGACATGTGTCAGCATCCATGAAGTTTGTCTGAACTTACTGTAGTTTGATCACTCAAAATACAAGTATGCGCACCTGTTTGCCTTGAAAGTTTGAATATATGTGTCAATATAGGTTGTTACATTTATATACATGTGTTTGTCACCTAAATAACTAGCCATTACAGTTTGAAATATATTTAGATGATGCGGCCATTCTTATCGTTCAAAAAGTTTGTTCTGTATTGAGATCAGACCGTGCTTTTGGTCTTCGAGTGCTGTTAATGGTCGTCTTCATTACTCTTCTCTTTAATAAAAGCTAATTAGCCATAACGTGTTAAATAATTACCGAGTGATATGATGAGCCTTATTCATAAACTAATTATTAAACACTGCAATTATCCATGCACAATCAGCTATGAGCGAACTGTTTAGTATTCAGTTAAAGCAAATGAACAAAGGTAGAATTAACATATTACTAGGACATATTTACCTCTAAATGTTTGATAAGTTATATAATATTGTTTATATAAAACACTAGAAGACTGATTAAATTGGGAGAATTGAGAAGTCGTACATGGAACCAAGAAGCTCACGGATGAGCATAGTACTTCATGCTGATGTCAAACTGTTAAACATTAGCAACAATCAAGGTGTTCTAGTTATTTCTAAATAGGTTTTAGGTTTTGAGCCGGCTAGGTGATTAGTGGGTTTAGGTAGTTTTGGGTGCTTAGTGGGCTAGGTGCTTTGCCTTAGTTTTAGGCCCCGTGCGTTGCTTTACCTTGCTTTGTGTTGCTCCCTTAGGTTTGCCTGCTTTTTCTTGCCCCCTGCGTTTTGGTTTTTGGTGCCTCGTCTTTGCTTTGCCTCAACTTTAGGCCCCGCGCGTTGCTTTGCTTTGCTGTGTAGGTTTGTATGCTTTGCTCTATTCGCGTGTATTGCCTGCTTCTTGTTTGTTGTCTCCTGACTTTTGCTCTCACTTCTTCTCTCTCACCCGCACACCTGCACTTGCCGGAGGTCTCGTTGGAAGCAGTCTCCTTACTCCCGGGTTTATCCTGGGGTAGGGGTAGGATCTGTTTACATTCTACCTCCCCCATACCCTGCCCCGGCGGGATTGGGTTTGTTGTTGTTGTTGTTGTTGTTGTTGTTGTATTTTGAAAGTGATTATATAAAATGGAATAAACAGATTTAGGTTGTAAGCTATAATAAAATTTTGCCCCCATTAGATAGTGCTTGGATAGTTGGATGTGCTTCCGCTAGCTGAAAGTGATAATAGTATAATGAGTTTTAGTTATTCATTGACAAATTCTTACTAATTTAAGGATTTACATGAAAAATGACACCTAAATAGTTAGAAATATTAATACTAGTTTTGTTGCAACTAGCTTTGGAGGCCTAACCAAGCTAATCGTAGTTAGTTCCTCTATACCCAGGCACTGGAAACTTATTATTAGCGGCAGATCACTAGAAACAGATTGTTTGCGACTAGAAAGCACATTAATCAGATAATCACTAAAAGAGAAACTGTAAGGTTTGGATTAGCAAGAATCAGGTAAATTTGTAAATATAAGATTTGGATTAGAAATAAATTCTACGGACTTGGTTCTAAGTGATATAACTTTCATATATATTTTTTTAGTTAGGGTGTCTGTAGAATCCTTTTGTGTTCATTACTCAGGTTAACCAACATTGTATTGATATCGTAGTAAGAACTTTTTTTGAAACTCCGACCTAGTGATCGTATAATCTTACATTGGCGAGTGCTGATAGATATTTTTGTCTACTAGAACAAATCTGATGCAAACCAAGAGAAAAAATTAACTCAATCGAATCGATGATGAAATTAGTGTTATTATTCGAGGAAGAAGAATTATGGTAACTTGTGACTCATATGTGCTTTTCTATTATTGGTTATATGTGGTTCTAATAAGCTTTCATGGCCTGATATTGCAGGTATTTCAATGCCTTTATGACACATCTTGCTGGCTTCTTAGATTGTGCGGAGGTCCGCATGTGTAGGATCATAGGTCAAACAAGCTCCTTCTTTTGACATGTAATGTTACGTTGGATAACAAGACTTCTGTTCATTTTAAGTAATACAGAAGATCAGACTTGATCGTCTTTCAATCTTTCTGTTGAGTGTTAAAGTGTATTCCCTTTCTACCCGAATTGTCTGTTCTTTGAAATAAAACATGAAGTTGTAGAAAGGTGAGAGGGTCATGTCCATATTTCTTGTCAAATGAGTTTGGTTCCTATCGGTATTTAATCCATATTTTACTTTGCAAAAGATTATCTGGTTATGAGGTTTAGGCTTATCTTTATGGTTGTTATTGTTATTGCTATTGTTATTGCATTCACTCACTTAGCATTTTGAACAAGGTGTAATGGTAGCAGTTTTTGGGACATTACTCGGCAAGTTAGTTTGTAAGTAGTCTTTTGACATGCAACATCATAACTCCGATAGGTTGTGGGTTCAAACCCTCGGCCAGGGACATACATATGAGATTGATATGTTTGTGTATAATTTTCAAAAAAGTTAAAAGTGATTCAACTATTATTTGATCAATTGTTATTAATACTTATTATGAATTACAATCGAAATAAACTTTATTGCAAACATGTATACTTGTTAAGGTCATTGTCTCTAATAGGTTTGAACTCAAGGATTTGGCTTATTGATATGTGACTACCTGTCAACAAAATGTTTGTTGATTCAAATCTGTTTTAAGACATTATAAGATAATGTGAGATAGATCATAGATGGTATAGATGTGTGAAAATTTGTCGTTTTAATGTTTTTTTATAGGTTTGAAAATCCCATGTTGCACCTTTTTTGTGAATTTATTGATCAAAGTTGATTGACATATGAGTCTTATGTTCTTATGATATGATACTGATATGGCACCTCAGCAGTGTGTACAATTTTCGAGTTATTTGAACTCAAGTATTTCACAACGCTCCAAAGATGAAGTATGTTGAGTTTAAACGTAGACTACGGTCTTCGTGTCGGTCTTGAGCTTGTCTCAGTTCATTTGTTTTTTGACACCGGCAAAATGAAATACAGTATATGTTTATGGGAGTCAAAGATCCAAGTGAGATTACAAGAAAGTTACAAGAAAAGTAGAAAACAACCAAAAATCTAGCTTGAGAAATAACCTTAAATCAAGAAACAATAATCGCTCATTGTTGCAACATAAAATGCAAATACACAAAATAAAAACGTAATCATCGTCTTTGACTTTGAAATCTATAAACTACGTCATTGGACAAGGTTTCATGCTTCCGGACTTGTGCATGACTTAATGGCTGAAACACAACCCCAAAAGAAGATGTTGAAGTTGTGCCCATAGTCTTGAGTTTGACTCGTTTGTGGTCCAATATGTAAACAATTTTTTTATATACAACAACAATGACCAATCATGTCTCTTTATAAAGTTAGGCTATGCACAATGGGAGGTCGAGGGCATCGGTCGACCTTCGGTTGTCCTTGGTCACCCCGTTGTGGAGACTCGGTCGAGCTCAGTCGGCGGAAGACAAATGGGAGAAGAAGGTCGTTTGAACGACCGAATGTTGCACAAGGTTTCTTTGTTTATTTTTTGACCATTTTATATTGCAAAGTAAAAAAATAAAATAAAAAATAAGTCGGTCGCTGCTGTGGCAACTTGGTCGTCTGGCTGAAGGTCGCTGGAGAGAGAAAGCTAACGTGGCAGACAAAATCCAGGTCGCCCTAGGTCACTATTGTGTTCAGCCTTAGAATGTAAATACTTAGACCCGTCGTAATAAGCCCTCCAATACTCGGTCTTCGTCCTACATGGCAAAATAGCACGCGTACTACCTTATTACAGATTGAAAGGAGCACGCGTCTTCAAGCTTAAAAAATGAAGACTCGGTCTTGTGACGACCGGTGTGTGTTTTTGTTTTTATGCGTGTTTTGGTGGAGGTACATATGTGCTTAAGTGAAGTATATTTTGGTGGTAAAGTTGGTTCTTTTATTACACTAAATTGGTAGTGAAACTGATTTTAAATAGACGATGGTGAATGCGGTCTTGGGTCTCCTTGTTACAACCTTGTCTTATAAGTCAAGAGACAACTTTATCCTATAGGAAGGGGTGCTATAAAAACAATAGAACTTTAAAGGGCATAAAATGTAACTTAACCTCATCCAAATATAAACCAATCCAAAACAAATACACAAACCTTTCCTCTACAAAACAGGCCAGCAATGGCCAAACATCTCCACCCACAACACCATCTTCATTCCTTCACACTCTGCAACTCACCATCTTCTCTTTCATCAAATTTCAAACATGGGTTTCATTTTTTATTACCAAAATACCCTTTTAAACAGTCACCATTACTTCATATCCAATCACACTTCACCACTCACTCTGCAAACCAACAACCAAATATCAGTAGGAGAATTTTAGACAAAATTGAAAAAGGGTTTTCTTCTTTTGGGGATAAAGATCAAAGGGTGTCAAAAAAGATTGCATTTTTGGGTGAAAATGAAAATGAAAATGAAAATGGGGTTGGTTCAAAAAAGGATAAAAATGTATCTTTTGAGTCTAAAGATCAAAGGGTGTCGAAAAAGGTTACTTTTTTGGGTGAAAATTTGGATAATGGAAATGGGGTTGGTTTAAACAAGGTTAAAAATGGTAAAAAGGGTAAAAATGATTCATCTTTAGAGTCTAAAGAGCGAATGGTGTCGAAAAAGGTTACGTTTTTAGGTGATAGAAAGGATAATGAAAATGCGCGTAGAAAGGCTAAAAAGAGTGAAGTTGATGGAAAAAGGTTTAAAAAGCCGAAAAAAGGTAAGCTTGATTCACCTGTAGTTGTTCTGCGTATCGGTTTAGAGATTTGTTCGAAATTAGGTGATGTTATGGGTGCAATTGGGATATTTGATTTAGCCAAAAAAGAAGGTATAACTTTAGGCCAATATCATTATGCTGTGATTCTGTATCTTTGTTCTTCGGCTGCTGTGGGTGTTGTTCAGCCAGCGAAAAGTGGGAGATCAGGTACTAATCTGGATGAAAAATCTCGATTATTTGAAGAACCTAGTGGTAAATTAGATAGAGTTAGTCAGACGTTAGATGATGTAATTCAGTTAATAAATGATCATGAAAATTCGAAAGGTAGAACTCGAATTGAAGTAGGTGATAATGTTAAAGAATATGCACTCAAAAGGGGCTTCGAAATTTACGAAGAAATGGTTTCTGATTATGTCCCTATGAATGAAGCCATTTTGACATCTTTAGCTAGAATGGCAATGTCTAGAAATGACGGGGACATGGCATTTGATATGGTAAAGAAAATGAAAGATTTAGGGATAAATCCTAGATTACGCTCATATGGTCCTGCTTTATCTGTTTTTTGCAATAACGGGAATCTTGAAAAGGCGTTTGAGGTCGAGGAACATATGTTGTCTCATGGTGTCTATCCGGAAGAACCTGAATTAGAATTACTTTTGAGAGTGAGTATAGAAGCTTGTAGAAGTGATAGAGTTTATTACTTGTTGCATAAATTAAGAACAAGTGTAAGAAAAGTGTTGCCTTCGACTGCAGATGTGATTGAAAAGTGGTTTAATAGTAAAACTGCTTCAAGAGTTGGGAAAAGAAAATGGGATCAACGCTTAATTAATGAAGCAATTGAAAATGGAGGCGGAGGGTGGCATGGTCAAGGGTGGTTGGGTAGCAGAAAGTGGAATGTCAAGAGATCGTTTGTTGGAAAAGACGGGTTATGTAAATGTTGTGGTGAAAAGTTGGTAACCATTGATCTTGATCCGGTAGAGACTGAAAGATTTGCTGAGTCAGTCGCGAAAATAGCTAAACATAGAGATAGAAATTCAAACTTTGAGAAATTTCAAGTATGTAAAGCAATTTCCTTTATCTTAACTTACTGTTTTCTATCATAGTCGTCTAAGATACATTCGTCACATGAATGCACTTTTTGCAAGTCTAAGGCTTATTTTGTTCATGTAAAAATGCATATACATATATCAACTTTATATCTACTTTTCACAAATAAGCATATTTATTGAAATATATTTTTTGTTCACTTATAGAAATGGCTTGATTACTACGGACCCTTTGAAGCAGTTGTGGATGGAGCAAATGTTGGTCTTTTCAGTCAACGGCGATTTAAACCATCCAAGGTAAATCTTTTGGTGATTGCTCATCAAGCATCAAGTTAAAGATCTATGTTAAGTTTCAATGCTTTTATTTTTTTTGTTTTTTTGAATTGCAGGTCAATACTATTGCAAATGGAATCAGGCAGATGCTTCCTTCTAAGAAATGGCCACTGGTTATCTTGCACAATAGGCGTATAACTGGTGATAAGATGGATGAAGGATTGAATAAGACACTAGTCGAGAAGTGGAAAACTGCTGATGCGCTTTATGCAACACCTACAGGATCAAACGATGATTGGTAAGCTTCGACATCATTACAGGTCTTAATTTTATTTCTTTCTATCTATATGTTAATTGGCAAGGCGTCATTCTTTTGTATCAGGTATTGGTTGTACGCAGCAATCAAATTTAAGTGCTTGCTTGTGACGAATGATGAGATGAGAGACCATTTGTTTCAACTCCTGGGGAATGATTTTTTCCCTAAATGGAAAGAAAGGCATCAGGTCAGTAATTATTTCTGAGTTCAAGAACTATTAACATTTTTTACACCCTTCTAGTTCAATCTTCATGATTTTATCGAGTTATGTCAATTTGAAAGTTTAAAAGTAGTTTGTTTGACTCTAGATAGTCAAATCATGAGGCTTATTGTCGAACAGATGGGAGTGTAAGCTTATTTCTTTTACAGTAAATCCTTTTATTGTAAGAGAAGGAATTGTTAAACAATCAAACATGTGCCGATTAGTATAACTTCAAACAGTGAAATATAATCCAAACACCAGATCTACAAGCCTTTTTATGCCAATATGTGATATTAATTAATCAAATTTAGATGATTAATTTCAAAAAGTACATCCAAACACCCCAGTAGGTTTCTTGGTATGACGAATTTTCACCTGAATTTTCCCAATTATTCATACTCAAGTAATCCGACCACCATAAGATTCCGCCTCCAGCAAGTTCGATTTTAAGCTAATCTAGCGACAATCTCTTCCTAATTTCAGGTTCGCTTTAATTTTAGTGATACGGGTCCAGTTTACCACATGCCACCTCCATGTTCAGTTGTAATTCAGGTAGTAATCTCTACTTTTTTTACCAACCATTGGTGTAATGATAGAAAACTATTGTATGAACCTATGTGGATAATGGAAGATTAAAATACATTTCTAAGCATTTTAATACTCGCCAGGAATCGAGCAAAGGCAATTGGCATGTCCCTATCGCTTCAGAACAAGATTCTGAAGAGGAAAGAGTGTGGATGTGCGTTACACGTGATAAATCAAGTAAAGATAGACGAGAATCTATCAACGTGACCGAAGGTAACAGTGAAGTTTGATGTTCGTTTTTCGGTTTATTCTTTGCCATCTTGTTAATTTTCTTGATCGAACTAACTATTAACATACTTAATATTACCATGACTAGAATTGGGACAAAAGGAGCTTCCAGGATCTGATTTTGGAACAAAAAATCAGCAGAAGACACGACATAAACATACGGCTCAAGAAGTCCATGGAAGTCTAAGAAAAACCCTTCTGTCATCACTTCCTATAAATCAAGATACAATTTTGACTCGAATCACAGCAGCAGAGGAGCTTAGTCAATCTATTATAGATTTTCAAATATGAGATGATATGAATCAATTTTAGTTGACCCTCTACTGTAGATGAACCAAGATTTTTTTAGTTGACCCTGTTATTTATTTTCTGAATGGCCATTTTTGTAAAAATGTATGTCTATATAAGAATGAAATCAATGCAAAAGTTCTTGAGAGCTACAAAATTACTTCAAAATTTCATATGGTTTTGCATTTATATGACACTAGTTTATACTATTTAAGCAAAACTATAGTGCCTCAGGCTTTCAACTAGTATTACACAAAACTCAAAATTCCGTTGGCTAGAGATTAGTATAACGACCAGAGGTTGATCCCTTCCGTCTTCGACGCCTCTTTAGTCTGATTCTCCAGAAATTTATTAGGAGCAAAATCCCTGAAAATAGTAAGAAAACTATGAACATTTATTGCCAAAAAGATACGTGATGTTTAGGCATTCAATCTTTGCAAATATATACTTACCTACAACCGCAACAACAGCTGGTACAAGCCAATGACTTGGAAATACAACCGGGGCGTCCAGCTGCGAAAAGGAAATCAAATATTAAGAGAGCGAAATCTTAAAATATTAATAAGGCAATATCTTGAAAATCTTGTAATGTTGTAGAGGTGGCAAAACGGGCGGGCCGGGCAGGCACGGGCCACGGTTCAAACGGGCTACGGGCTAAACGGGCACGGGCTAAATGGGCGCGGGCCAAACGGGCGCATGTTATACGAATTGCTTTAGAAATGACCCAAAACGACGAAATAAATTCCACAAACTTGACACCTCATTTATATTTAAAAAATTAAATATATTATATTTATAAGTTTTTCTTTAAAAACAATTGTAATATTCTCCAATTGAGAGAAAATATGTGTCCCTTTGTGCCCATCTAACTTTTAAATGGGCAATATATGCCCATTTCAAAAAAAAGATAGCTAAATGTGCCCAAATCTTTTACAAATTTTGCCCAAATAGCCCATTTTTTTTTTTAATTTTGGGCACAAATTGCCACCTCTATGTTATAGTTGCTTACATCATCTCTGTACAGCAAGCCTAAAAATCTATTGCCTGAAGAATTTTCCTTATTCTTGTCAAGAACCTTGGGTCCCTTTGAGATGGAGAAATCGGCTGAAGAATTTAGCCCCCTGCCAAGATCAATCGCTTTATACCCTGGCAATCTACGGTTCCGTCCTCTGACCTGTAAACTATACCCCTTTGTTCCCCACACATCAAACCTTGAATCACTCCTGCAGGTCAATTCCTTTCCAACAACAGCAGAATATGTTGAGAAATTCAAATCAGTCCTTCGTGAGGGTAACTGATCATCGTCTTGGTGCAAGGCCACTTTTTGTTTGAGCGATTTTGCGAAAAGTATGGGATCCTTGACATTACTGCCTGTGAACTCTAGTATTTTGCGTAGAAGCCAATAGCAATTGGTAACCATATGACTGCTGTCCAAACAGTTAGAATCTCCATATACAGCGATTCGACTCCCTCCAACCTCCACTAGGCCAAGAATAGCTGAATCAGCCTGCTACAATTCACACAAACACACAATTAGTATTTTAGCGGTAATGTACATCCCACAAAAACACACAACTCGGCATAGGGGTGGTTCGACTTGCGTTTTAAAACTGAGTTTATCTGCTTATTTAGGTAATTATAAAGGTTAGAATAATCTTATCCTGCCACCACTTCTTTTAACCTAACTTGAGAGATCCTACTCCGATAGCGCAACTACAAAATCTTTTTTTATTTCCATAAAAACGTACTGTGTCATTTGATATATTAATTTCTTATATGACAAGTTGCCATACACTGTATTCAGAGTATTTGTGTGATTTAGAATAATCGAAATCAGATAATTTTCTGCAATGAAAAGGTCTAATGAGTAATGACATGGATTCAAGAGATGATACGGAATATAATTTTGTTGTTTTATGTTTATTTACCATACTAAGAATAAAAGTAGGAAAGTTGAGCTTTGCTTACATTGTTGGTGCCGGAAGCTAGGAAACTATGAGTGGCCCCACTCTCTGAGCTGTCATAAAAGGGGAAGCTATGCACATATCCACCTGCCGGGAATTTGGCAATGTTGGTCCCAGAAGCATATCTGATCAGTTCATCGTTTAAATTGAAGTCACCGTTTAGGATCCGATCTCCAAAAGCAATACCAAACGGTGCCAAAAGATCATTTAATGCAGGAATATTGGCTCCACCAGTAACAGGAGTCCACCAGCTTCGTGTATTATCATCAAAAAACCTCATTTTAACCATTGTGTCAACGTTATACCAATCAGCAAATACAACCAAACTAAGTCCGGTATTTACAACATCGTCCCTCAGCTTCTGAATCTCTTCTTCAAAATACTCATCTTCAAGATCCACTAACAAAAGTGTTCCGTATTGGCGAGCATCAAAGCATGTCAGAGGTGAACCAAGTGTTTCCACATAGTATCCCGCATCTCTTAACATATTAAACATGATATGAAAATTAGTATGCAGATGGTCTCCATGCCAATCAAGAATGTCATTACGAACATCCAACGAGTCTCTAGGAATATAACCGGGCGGGTATTTAATACTATGAAATTGATCCCACAAAATCCGCATTGATCTTGGAGGAGTTGGAATCACTTTCATTTTCACATGTAGCACACATGTACTGTGTCGAAACGAATTTTCACCTAAAGCCGGAGGACTGTAAATCTTCACGGTGACATTACCCTCGATCTCCCCAGCAAACTGAGCCCCTTCTTCCTTGATTTGCATATGGAGTGCAAGATACCCCGTCCATGGCCAAATAACATCGGAATAAGTGAAATGAATACTTAAAAGATTACTTTCCTCATTTGCAGGATGCCAAACGGGTTGACTTTCAACATAACCGATTACTCCCATTCCGTTCAGTATCGTGGTGTTGAAAAGAACAGGCATTGCATCTGCATAGAGTGGTTGTTGGCAAAACGGCCATGAATAAGGACAGTCTGTATAATCAAGAACACTAGGAAAGATGCTTGCTCGTGGTTTATAGTTTTTTAATATTTCATACGATTCCAAAAGATCAACACGCCCTGCACCCTGCTCATACATATTAGGACCAGAAAGTTTTGCAGCTCCTTCAACTAGGGCTTGTTTCATGCTTGCTGGATTTAGGATCCGTTTTCTATCATTTTCAGGGATTACACTAACGAGAAGACACACTACACCAGCAACCACGGGACTTGCCACACTGGTGCCTGATAAAGTTTTACAACCCGTGCTAATCTTGGATCCCATAATTTCTCGTCCGTATGCAACAACATCTGGTTTTACACGTCCATATCTGCGAAAATAAATATTATGGCCATAAGTTCAAATGTTCATGAGATTTTGTAACGGTTACTAACTTAGAGTAAATAATTAATTACCCATGGGGAATCTCCCAAGTGCTCATGCCACGCGATGAGAATGAAGCAATGTGATCGTTGTAATCTATACCACCGACGCCAATGACATCACTTTGATCAGCGGGATTGTTCAGTGTACCATAAAGGGGTCCATCGTTTCCAATTGCGGAGACCATAATAATATTGCTTGCTGTCAATTCCAACACCTGATAACAGGTCAACCAATTTGTCAAAACGAAGAAATATTGAAAACTAGTCGACACAAGTTAAGGTAAAAAAGATTCTCACTTTCTCTACAAAGGGAAGATCCAAGTAATCAGGACCACCGATGCTCAAGTTTAGTACATCCATATTGCTTGCAATTGCATAATTGAAAGCATCTAAAAACCATGAAGTGTATGACACCTGCAATAAGCTGAATAAAAACTTATCATCTTAAGAAAATCATAAAACGATTAAAAGCCTTTAATAGCATAACAAACATATGAAATTACACTGTATTGAAGAGCTGTACTAATGCATTACCTGCGCATCTGTAAACACGCGAAAAGCATATATCTCGGTGTCTGGTGCAAAACCAAGACATTCTGCATCTTCGCCAGCAATAACTCCAGCAACAAACGTACCATGTCCAAGGTTGTCATTTAAAGTATCTTCATTGGTCCAATTAGTGCGCTCCTGAATACAAAATAAACATTATATTCTTGCCAAGTAGGTTTTCAGAATTCAAACGATCTTTGACGATAGTTCCATTAAAGTTGAATTGTCATTCAAACCTTGATATTGCGGAAATGAGGATGATCTGAACGAATTCCGGTGTCAAATATAGCCATCCTAACTTTGGCCCCGGTGTACCCTTTTGACCAAAGTGCATCTGCTCCAAACAAGGACGTAACTTGAGATCTCTGCAGGAAAGACATATATCCTCAAGATTGACTAAAAGCTATGTAAAGAGTGCGGCATCAAAATACATTATGAGCATCTCATGAGAATCAACGTGATACTAACTTTTAATTCATAATAACAAAAAAAACCCGTCTTTCATCCCAATTGGCCAATTTTACTTATGTATAAAGAGAACAATACTATAACTTGTGTCACATGCATTCCAGTTTTCATCCTTAATAAATGCATCCATGTAAAAATAAAACGGTCAATTCTCATAGCAATGCACATGCCATAATCGTCAATATTTTCTTCAGATATACCGTTTCATAAATCATACAAGGGGATGTTTGTTTAAGCTTAAATGTGGGCTTATGAGCTTATTTGATTTCGGCTTGTATTTCACAAGCCTCAATTTTCCAGCTTATTTTGAGACTTATGGAGTTCTAGGCTTATATAAGTTTATCATATTATAATAAATTGGGGCTTATGAAATATAAGCCGAAAAACAAATAAGCTCATAAGCCACATATAAGCATAAACAAACACCCCCTAAAGATCACCCAATTGTAATCCAACTTTACAATCAACAAAACCTCAATTCCACGTCAGAAAACTTATTACATTGGTTTTCTTCAAGTAACTTACCTATATGTCTACTTATACTTTCCATATATGTCTACTTATAAGTTAATCTACGTCAAAGACCTTCTCCAATCTAGTCCAAATAATCTTTTAACATCGTCAACAAAACACATACTTACTAGCACGTAAACTCTACATTTAGCGTTCTAACTAGTCGATACAACACAAAAACCATAAAAATCTACCTGCGAAAGCAAACGTCGTCCCCAATTAATCGTCTGATTCACCGTCACTGCCTCCACCACATTCCCCTCCCCCTCCCCCTCCCCCTCAAACGACATTTTCGTAAAAATCTTCCCAGGCTTCTTCTTCCCTCCCTCCATTTCATTTCCACCCAACAAACTCCTCAACCGATAACTCGTATCAACCATAACATCCTTCACCATCTCCAACCGCTCAAACTCACCAACAACCCTCTCCGCCGCCACGTCATCAACCGCCACCACACCAAAATCCGTCGGAAAACTTGCTGCTGCATTATTCCGATCAATCCAATCCCAGTTCTTCAACGAGTCATTCAGTTGAGTTATCAAGTACTGTTTGTGATCATTAGCTTGTTTGTATTGACTGAATCTGACTATGTAATTTGTTCTATCAGGATTTGATTTGGGGGTTTGAAGGGGTTTGTTAAAGAAGTGATATGTGATGATTGAGATGAGTAAAAAGAATAGAGATAGATTTAGTTTGTGGGTTTTCATTTCGCCGGAGATTGGTCGGAAATATGGCTCATCGGAATCGGAGATTTAATTTCCGGTGAGGTGTGTTTTTGGTTGGACGGGAAAGGTCTTATATCTACGTGGAAGATTGGAAGAAGTACTAGATGTATCTAGGGACGAGCGTAAGAGACCGAAAACCGAACCGAACCGAACCGGACCGAAACTGAGCCAAAATTGTTCCGACCGAAATTGAACAGACCATGTCGGTACGGATATATAAACTGAATCGAACGGCCCGACACAAAACGGAACCAAAATCAGTCGATTCGGTTCGATTTTGAACTGATGCTCAACCAAACCTGTTCGGCATTTAGCACATCACCAAACAATCCACCACGTAGATCGTCAAACCAAACATATAAACATAACCGTCCGATATACTTTTAGAAAAAGGTAAACTGCAAAAATCATCCTTATAGTTTGTTTATTTAACACTAATCATCCCTTACCGATACTATTGGTAAATATCATCATTGTGGTTCATCCAATTTGCAAGTATCATCCTTGCGAAAGCAAATAATCGCCCTTGCTAGTTATACAATAAACAAATGTACAATTTCACATTTAAAAGCGTACAAGGTACCATCCATGTACGGAATTTTAGGTTGCAAAATTCGTCTCTGGGTAAACCAAAATGAATAAAAAAAAAAATTTTTTTGAAAGGCTGAAAATATTATAAAAGAGAATCTCAAAAGAGGAGACCTAAAGAGAACAAAATACATAATACAAAGAAGCGAAAAACACCAGGGAACAAACTACAACTAAGAACCAAAAACCAAAATTACATGAAAATATCAAATGGTTTGGCCACCCAACAGCTCCAGTTAGCAGAAATCGATGGAAGACGAGCCGAAATCCAAGTCTTTGTAATCCGTTGAATAGCCGGGAATATGTCTTCATTTTTTATATTCGAGCTAGACTCAGGGGGGAGCATAACAATTCTATTCCTCCAATTCCACATAGCCCACAAAGTACATTGAAAAACACCTTGGAGGATCTTAATAGTCTTGGACCAACCATGAAAGGAGATATTACCAGTAGTAATATCAGATAAGGAAAATAAGGGGAATGACACCGGGGCAGCGAGATTCCACCAACTCCAAACTACAACCAAAATGACTAAAATACCTTGTCTTCTTCCCCTTTGACCAAATGGTATTTTGGTCATTTAACTTATGACAGAGATGGAATATGCAACCCAAAATTCTCTACAGAGACGGCCGTTGCACTACTAGAAAAGTAAGGAGTGCGTTTGCATTTTGGCCAAAACATAAGGGCGATGTTTGCAATTTACTTAATTGTACGATACAAATAAAAAAGTCAACAAACATAAACTCCGAAGTCTTTTAAAAAGTACATAAACTTCAAACTTAAACTTATCCAAACACCCACTTAACTGAAAAGTACAGTACTAATTAACCTTACCCAAACACCCCAATAGCCGCCATCACCACCACCTGTAAAAAATGGCTCGAGCATCACTCATTCTCCCACATTACTCTGCAAAATCACACTTAATCCGAACTGGGTTATCATTATCTTTAAATAATTTCACCAAAGTTAGCATCTTTTCAACTTCAAGAAAATTGAAACATGTTAGATTTTTATGTGGATGTTTGGCTAAAAAGCAAAATGGTTCATTTGAAGTTGAAAAGTATAAAGAGATGTTTTCGAAACGTATGAGTATGGCTGGTCTTGAACCTCATCATCGAATTGGTTAGTTTGTCATGTAACTGAACTATATATGATTTTGTATATAGTTGGTGTTAATGTATGATTTTAGCATTTAGAATACTAGACGAATACCCGCGTAAAGCGACGGTGTATAACGGCAAATAATTATACTTGCGAAATCGTGATTTTGGTTCGACCCATGATGCAAAACGTGTGTTTGAAATTAATATAGTGTGCATTTTTGCAGGGCCGTCCCATTGATTTGGGTGGTCCGGTGCGAAACTATGAATGAGGCCCTGTAAATCGCGAAAAACTCAACTATTATGGAAAATTCAAAACATAATATACTTAGACATGTATAAATATTAATGGACATATACTAAATCGGACGCTCCTTATAAGTAGTAGACATAATGCTTGTTTGACAAAGAGCGTTTAACGCTCCTATTTGAAACGCTAATAAAAAGAGCGTTTAGCTTTTATTTTAGTTTACACTTTATAATTACAGCTACAACTATGTACCAAACACTTTTATAAAGCAAACTGTGTTCAATAAGAAAATCTATTCATCACCATATACGAATGTATGGCTCTAGGATTACTTATGTTCCCACATCACACAACAAAATCACACTTAATCCAAACTGGGTTATCTTTATCTTTAAATAATTTCACCAAAGTTAGCATCTTTTCAACTTCAAGAAAATTGAAACATGTTAGATTGTTACGTGGGTGTTTTCGAAACGCATGAGTATGGCTAGTGTTGAACCTCATCATCGAATTGGTTGGTTTGTTATGAAGTGGAATGTTTTACTGTTAGAACTGCTTATAAACTTTGTTGCAATTTAATATAGAAGATAAGCAGTTTTGAAGGTGTTTGAGATTGCTTATCTAATATCGTTATCTGATTATTAATAAAACAAGCTGTTTTGAATAAGCAAATTGGAGTTATAAAAGGCAATAAGCAGATAAGTAGTTTCAGTAAGCAACAACAATGATACTCAATCCCGCCGGCAAGTGTAAACCCGAGAGTAAGCAATAAAAAGAATTACTATAAGATTTGAATTTCACGTTTTTATTGGGTTTATAGGTGAGTGAGCGTAGGTTATCTAGTACGCATATCTTGGCGGGCAGTGCAGAACAGAAAAAGCAATTTTAGTGCCTTAGATAACTGAACAGAAAGAATAGATCTTTTTGTGAGCTATTACTCTATGATCTTGGCAGGCTGTGTACGAAAAACAAAGTTGCTCGTGTGCCTTAAATAACCCAGCAAAATGACATTAGAAATATAGGATTTTTGTGTAGAATGATTTGATCTTTATGCAGAAATATTAGATAACTGTACTTAAGATTTTGATCTTAGTGTATACTACTACTCTCTGATCTTGTTTTTTCTTTTAGTAAAAAAGTAGCTGTACTTATACCTTTTATAATCGGGCAGCAAAACTGATATGAGGAAGATATGATGTATGTTCAGAAAGATATGATCTTTGCATTAAGATTTGATCTTAGATATTTTGCTGATAGCTTTTATCTTGTTTCAGGTGTGGGTGTCTCGGGTGGTCCTGACAGTATGGCATTGTGTTTACTAGCTGCTGAGTGGAAAATTTCCGGTCTAAAGGCTACCTCCTGGGGAAAAGATGATGTCGTTGACGGGTTATTGGCGATAATAGTCGATCATGGTTTACGTGAAGAGAGTAAAGATGAAGCAGAAATGGTTCAACGCAGAGTCCGGAATATGGGTACTGGATTTTCTCCCTTAGCTGTTTTCGGTGTAAAAAACTTACTAGAACAAGAGATGGTTAATGTAGGATCTTTGTAGGAGTCAGATGCGAGATTGCTCATTGCAACTGGCAAGATGGTAGGCCAAAACTAGGTCATTTGCAAGAAGCAGCTCGAGATATGAGGTACCAAGAGTTTGTGTACGATAGTGTGTGTGAGGGTGTCCCCTGTTCATCAAGACATGATTGCTAATCTAGCTGTATTCCTTGTAGGTATGAACAATTACAGCGTATCTGTAGTCAGCACCGGATAGGGGTGTTACTGATAGCTCATCATGCTGATGACCAGGTTCGGTTCAATACAATCTTTAACACATGAAATAGTTAGAAACATTTTCTAATATACATTTAGAGTTGATTATTAGAGGTGTCACTTTAGACACTTTAGATTCCTGAAGCTAAGAAATGAATAAAATGCAGGCAGAACTATTTATTTTAAGACTATCTCGCAATAGTGGTGTCCTTGGACTTGCTGGTATGGCATTGACTACCCAATTGTTTGCTACACATCCGAATCTTGATGGAACTTCAAATAGCATTTTACTTGTTCGGCCACTTTTGGATTTTACAAAACAAGATTTGTATAAGGTCAGCTATATTTCTTGAGTATGGTTTTTTTCCCTCCTTTTTATTAGAGTCAAACATGTTCATCAAATGACCCTTTTACTTTTACCGTGCATTTTTTGATACATTTTATCTCCTTGCCAGATATGTAAAGGAGGCAAACTGGAGTGGGTGGAAGATCCCACAAATCAAAAGACAATGTTTGCTCGCAATAGGATCCGAATGTCATTAGGATACTTGTCATCATGTGAGTTTGATTACTTTAATTAGTTGAAATTTGCAGCATCATCACTTCCAGTATAAAGATTCCATTTCTCTCTCTACTGGACGGCGCCTTGAGCATATATAACGACAATTTTTAATGTTTCTGATGACCTTCTGCAGCTATATTCAAGTCAGAGTTGCAAGCAATAATATCCACCTGTCGACGAACTCGTTTCTTTGTTGACCAAATTTGTCAAACTTTGATAAATCAATCAGTGACTGTTATGCCTGTAAGTGCCTATGAATTACCAATTTACCATGTTTATATATATTTTTCCACTTTTTATTACATTTTAGTTCTCTATTTTTCAAGCAAGTAACTTCCATTCTTGTTTGATGCAGCAAGGATATGCGATTGTTGATTTGAATATTCTAAATCCATCAGAAATTCCAGATATATGTCTTTCGAAGTTTGTCACGCTCTTGGTGCAGGTTATAATAATTTAAAGCTTGCATATGCAAACAAAATACAATGTTTCATGTTTAAGATTTTCATATGCTTTATGATTTTTTTTTTTATTTTAGTTTATATCACAAAGGCAAAGACCAGTTCGTGGCAGTGCACAGAAGTTGCTCCTGGATTACTTTCGTACATTTCCATGCAGGGTATCTCATTTCACCAATCTAAATTTACCTTTTTGCTCGTTTTCATCATTCAGTTGATTAGTAGCACTATTGCTTTAACAATTTTTGCAGGCTTCTTTTACTGCAGCGGGTTGTTACTTATGTCCATCACCTGGTTCCAAAGGCACCAAGATTCTTGTTTGTTGTTCGGTCAATTCAGCTTTACCTATGAAGATGGAATCGTTGTGTGTCGGTTCTTCTAATGAACACAAAGTCAACATTTCAAGCGAGCTTGACCAGATTATAGAAAATGGAAGATCATACTCAAACAAAATAGTATTAAATACCTCAGATGTACCTTTCTTGAACACGTCTTCAGATTCTATTTTGACCGAAGCCAAAAGGGTCAATATTATTAGTGAGCCTACATTTGCAAGCATATGTTCATTGCACAAAACCGAACTTGAAAATTTTAAACTAAAAACCGAAGTTATACCTGACCATGAATCACAAAAGTTGGTGGAATCGGTTTATGCTAATGAACTTCATCATGGGAAAATTGGTAATTTCATGGATAGGTTTCTGGTGTCGTGGGAGTTCATAGATGAAAACGATGGTTGTTGTTGTGGGCTAGGTCAAGATTCTGTATTAGAGGTGCGACACATGGTCGATGCTGATTGGTTATATCTATCTAAATTAATTAACAGTGATAATTTGGAGAATGGTTGCCTTGAAAAGAATTCCTCATGCTCGGATTATGTTCGAGTATTGGCACAAAAAGCTTTGTTGTCATTGAAGTCTATTCCTGTTGCTGTAAGAAGAAGCCTTCCTGTATTGGTCAACCCCGAAGGGCAGGTTATAAGCATCTCGGTAAACTAAAAAATAGTCAAAACAATATACTTTTATTTTTTATTAAATCCAGCTTTTTTCACTATCTTTTTTGAATGAATGTGCAATTTTTGTGCACCTAACTGATATTTCCATTTTGTTTCCAGAGCGTTAGTTTCAGCAGTTGTCGGTGTTTGAAGGTATATGCTGAATTCAACCCCAGAGTACCTCTTGGTGGTGGTTACAGTTCGTTTTTATGACCATTTTCTTGCGGGTATCATACAAGTAAAGTTTCCCATGATACTTGTGGACTGCTCTCCTGCTTGAGGGACCTGCACAAATTATATGACTCGTTTTGTTTACAGTTTATCTAGCAAAATCTTGTTACTTGATAGCGGGAAATGGCATAAGCGAATGCGTAAGAGCCACGGGGAGACACAACAAAATAGAGGCCGGATGTGGTGCTGCAGGAAATCATTTTTGTAGTTTACTATAAACTCACCATCTTTATATTGGTTTTTAGGATTCTTGCTACTGGTGCTAGTTGTATATGGAAAAAGAAAACATGAAATGTAGTTGTAGCTTGCAATTTGAATATAGATTTCAAAACATTTGTAACCCGTTTGTGACCCGTTTAAGTAAATAGGTCAAGCGGTAGAAGAAGGTTATGGTTTGTCGGTTCAACAAGTTTAAGTTCAAAAATGATATACGTAACATATAGAAAAACACAATAATTTCAATGATATGAGTTATAATCGTAATACATTGTCTTATTAAGTATATAACAAAATGCATTCATCTGAATCTAATATAAAATCAAAGTTATTTTTTTTTACCCAAAATCCTAACATGTTTAACTTCGTGTCGTGTCGAGAATTGTCACCTCTAGGCTTAAATGTCTTTTAAACAATCATAATAAGTGAAGAATATTGTAGCTTAAATAAAGCCGATGTGTTTATAATTTGATCATAGCATGATCATAGTTTGAAGAAAGTTGAAAATAGATAAATATTTTAAAGCCAGCCAAAGTTGATAAGTAGAAAATTGTAAACATCCCAAAATTGCTAGTTAAAGTAAAAAAAATAAAAAGACTTATGTTGAGAGTGGGATTTGAACCCACGCCCTTTCGGACCAGAACCTTAATCTGGCGCCTTAGACCAACTCGGCCATCTCAACTTTTGTTCAAATGTTACAGAAAACAATATTTAACATCGAACTTTGTGTATTAATCATTGCTGTTCTTTACAATCTTGGCAAACCTGACCATTTCCTAGCCAAGGTAAAAAAAATAAATAAATAAAATGCATTTTTTCAAACCTGACATTACTTTATCGATTTACAGTTTGGTGTGAATATATCATCTGTGGCTGATCAAAAGGGCAAGTATGGGCACGGGGGGAATAATAGATCCTACAGAGATTCAAATGAGTAGTATACGGTACTACCGAGGGGTTTTGGCTGATAATCTATCCCAAATCTGTATGTTGATCATGGGACAGAGGGGTGTTTTAATATGTGTTCTCTAATGATTTGTGCTATATGTTATTCTCCTAATCTCTGCGTTTTTGTCTTCTGCAATTTCAGATTGTAATGGAATGATCGAAATCAAGATCGAAGTGGCTATGGAAAAAGGGGGGATATTTCCTTAATAATTTTTGTTATGATCCCACATAGGTGGTGTCCCCTCCTTTTACAAGCTAGCTTTTTGAGTGAGTTCTACACTTGGACTTGTGAACATCAATACGAGCTTAGTATGGGATAGGTTCGTATCAATTGGTATCAGAACTAGCCTTACCTTTGGAGGTTCCAACACTCGGAGTGGTGGCTTGGACCCGAAAGAAGGGTGCCAACCGTGACCAACGAGCTCGGAGTGGTGGCCTATGGAGTGGTGGCTTGGACCCAAAGAGGGGTGCCAACCGCGACCAACATAGCCGTGACCAACGAGGACGTTGGTTCTTCAAAGGGTGGGGTATTGTTTTGATCCCACATCGGTCAAGTATGGGATTGGTTGATGGTTTATAAAGTCTAGGTGTCCCCTCCTCTTACAAACTAGCTTTTTGAGTGAGTTCTACACTTGGACTTATGAACATCGATACGAGCCTAGTATGGGATAGGTAAAAGTGCATGGGTAAAGGCCTATAATTCTTTCATTAAACCTGTTGGTAAAAGTCCATCATGATAAAACGTGCATGGGTAAAGGCCTATAGGTCTTTCATTAAACCTGTTACAAACTAGCTTTTTGAGTGAGTTCTACACTTGGACTTATGAACATCGATACGAGCCTAGTATGGGATAGGTTCGTATCAATTTTTGTGTACATGTGGACCTCATATAATATATGTATGGAACTTATTCATACATAGGTTGATAACAAAATACGTTACATATACATCTTTTCATCCATGTATATTGCACTTATACTTTGGCCTTTTATAGACATATATCAACACAGCACTCCCGCAGCAACGTGCAGGCTCACTCACTCGTTTTCACAAAAACTCATGTTAATTTATTTTTTTTATATGGCAAAAGTGTCAATTGGATCTAGCTTATTTAATAAGAAAAAGAGTTAACTACATTTTTGGTCCTCGTGGTTTACCGGGTATAACGATTTTGGTCCAATAGTTTTATTTGTAACGGATCTTGTCCTATTTTCGCTGACCCGTAACACTTTTGGTCCAATTTTGTTAATGCCGTTAGTCAAACTTTCGTTGACTGTTAAATGAGAGGGTAAATTAATCATTTTATCTATTTTATCTTCATACAAAACACCATCACCACAGTCAAACACACACTAACCTACATCTTCACCTTAGTTTATCTTCACACAAAACACAACAAAAACATAACACCACAAGATCCATCACCACCCTCCTACGCAAGATCCATCACCACCCTTCATCTTCTTCAACCTCATCAATTTAGATCCATCATTTCAGACATCAAGAACCACCTTCTTTTTTTTTGTTTTTTGTTTTTTTCTTTTAAAATCGTTGACTGTTAATGACGATGGATTTTTTGTAGTGGTTGAATGGGGAGTCGAGTAGTTTGCAACATCTGGATGTCGGCTACTTGAATAAAGATGTGGTTCTATCAGATTCATTGGCACAAGCTTTAGGCATTGAAGAATTGGACCTAAATTTCTTGTTCAAGTTATGATGTCTTGGTATGTGGGTTTTGGTGAGAAGTATCATGGGAGGGTTTTGGTATGTGGGTTTGGTGGGAATTTGTTTGTGCGGACGAGTTTAGTGAATTTTTACGCAAGTTGTGGTGGGGTGGGGGAACCAGAGTTGAGGTGTATAATTAAATGGATTTGGTAGCCAAGATGTGACATAATCGTGAGTTTAAAAGTGTGGTCTGATTCAAGAAGTGTGTTTGGGAGACGGCTTCTTGAGTTTCAGCGCGCGAAGCTGAAATTTGAGGGTGAGTTGGTTGAGGAAAGTGTGAAAGTGTGCTTGTAAGCCGATTAGTGAGCCTGATTTGGCTTCGTTTATTGCTGATTGTGTGTTGAAACCTGATATGGTTAATAAGGTTTTGCCTATTGGTGGATAAAAGGGTGTGGGGTTTAGGCTAGATGAGTTTGGGTTTTTTGAGAGAGATAATGGTGAATTTGTTGTGGGGATTAGGTATAGTTTAGGCCTTAAATCTGCTAATTTAGATGTTTGGAGTGTTGGTGGTGGTGTTGGTGGAGTTGAATTTGGTGGAATCGAAGCTAGTAGGATGGAACAAAAGTATGTTTTGTGTGAAAATTGAGATGTATTGAGATTGTGAAAATTGTTTATTGATAGGTGCTTGAGTTAGCCGGAAACGCAGCAAGAGACAAGAAGAAAACCAGAATCGTGCCGAGACGCATCTATTTTTTGATTGTGAATTCTCTAAAAAAGAATGGGGAGTTTTAAAGATGAGAATGGATGTTGTGAGTTTCCCAAATGAATGGAAAGATATTGTATGATATATGGCTGCTCGTCCTTGCAATAAGTCCATATGGAGTGTATCTAGAAGTCTAACTTTTTCTACTGTGGTGTACCATATATGGAAGGAGAGGAATGATAGAATGTTTTCAAATAAGAAAAAGAGTGCTGAGCCTGTGATTCAGATCATTATCGAAAATGTTAGGCTTCAACTTATGAGGAATGGTCAACCGTCTAGAAAAACTAGGAGTTTCAGAAAAGAGCATGTTTATAGCTATGCAATGGTGTTGGTTGAGATCTATAGTGGTAGGAAATGGATTTAAGGGTTATACGTGGTCCATGGCTTGTTTTCCAGGCAATGAAACAAAGTGGGAATGTGTAGAGGTGTATAAGAAAAATGGACCAAAAGTGTTACAAACATCCGAGGATATTTTAGTCATTTCACGCTTTTTTAACTAGTCAAACTAACAGTCAACGAAAATTGGACCAAACCCGTTACGGGTCAGCGAAAATAGGACAAGATCCGTTACGTTTGAAACTATTGGACCAAAATCGTTATACCCGGTAAACCACGAGGACCAAAAATGTAGTTAACTCTAAGAAAAATATTAAAATTGAAGTTGTGCCTAGGCATAGCGTGCGTAAACAACCGCAACTTTTCAAACTCATACTTGCTAAAAGATATTTTATTTTATCTCATCAAAACTTCTCTAAGAGCAGGCGGAGTGCCCATCGGGTTGCCCAAAGGGCTTTGCCAAACCGCCGGTAACACCGCCCCGTGCCCAACAGGTTGCCCTCAGCGGGCTGGTGGGAGGGCTATATACCCTCTGAGCAAACCGTTGGAGGTAGACGTTGAAGGGGCCATAGTGTATTTTTTTTTTTATTTTGAAAACTTGACCATTGGCAGTGTACAAAAAAAATAAAACGCCTCATCATTCTTCATTTAAATCGTGGCATTCAAAAAAAAAAAAAAAAAAAAACTCCTCTTTCTTCATCTTCAACCTTATTCAAACCACCATGGATCCAAGAAAGCTAAAAGGGGTTGCTAAAACCGGCCGTGGACGGGGCTCTCGACAACAAATGGGTCGGCCCCAACCTCAAACGCAACGACCTGTCGAACCGTACTATCGTCCCGCACCACCAGTGGTCGATCCTTACTATACTCAACCTTATGCATACAATAATCCTCCTCCTCCTCGACAAATGCATCCAAATCAATACGTAGTACACCAAACGGCGGAGGTCGAGTTCGAGCCGTTGGAGCCGTACGCCTACCGTGATCCTCTTCCTGGTACCGACGATGATGATGATGAAGACGTCGTCCCGGAAACTCAAGAATATCCGTCAGGTACAAATTTAAACTTTTTATAATTCATACTTTTATTAGTCGATTTATTTTTATTAGTAGTTTTATTAGTTTTACAATATATAGAAAATGACGATGATGAAGAAGTTCAAGTGCAAGAAGTGGCACCAAAGAAATTCCCGAAACGAGCGGAGAAAAAAACTTGGACGACGAAAGAAGAGGAGGCTTTGGCCAAAGCGTGGGTTCATATCTCGACATCTAAGGTAGTCGGTGTTACGAGTGAAAATCACTCTGTTATCATACCATGAACTTGTTGTATATCGAATGGCAACACAATAGAATATAGATGAGAATATTAGATGGGGAATGAGAAGAAGATGAGAGAAGAGGAAGAGAAGTGGTGGCAGTAGAGAGGAAGTCAACTGGAACTTTGTGTATATTAGATTAGATAGAGAAAGATACAAGAGAGAAGAAATACACACACACACTCTCTAAAGCACACCTGACAAATGAGAGAGTGTGTGGCTTATATGTCGACTGCCTCATCAAAGGCTTGATGGGCTTTTCTTTTGGACCGATTATGTGGGCTAATATATGCACTACACATATATACTTAAGCTACTAACAATACTAATGCTACTAGCCCACACTTTAACTAAATATTATACATGGCACTTTGAGTTCTAAACAAATGACCATCACTTTCACAATTAACTAAATTAATTGCTAACAATCTCCCCCTAAGGGATGGTCATTTCAATGATGCTCTTGTGATTGGTCTTTTGATTTCAATGACTTGAACTTGGTGTGTCAATGTATAATATTCTTGATTCATTGTTCCTTCATGCTCTGTGATCATCAAAGTATCGATTTTGATTGATCTTTGCCTTGATCAACATCTTCATGTATTCATAACGTTGACGTTGTAGATGTTGAAACATATGATGGTTGATGGACTTTCCTCAGTACCTGCATAAGACAGTTAGCAATAAATCGTCCAGCGCTTATAGGTTCAGATTTCGAGATCGTTAACAGCATAGAGTGATGACTTTCTCTAATCTTTGCCAAGGCCGTTGAGAGCCTCTGAAGTATACCGAAGTATCACTTCAAGACTGTAGACCGTTTGACGCGAGTAACCATCATGACTAAGGCAAGATCTTTTAGATCTCATTAACACTCATACAACTTGTATCCTTTTTGATGAACACAAGTGTATTGCATAGGAAGTGTTCCTAAGAGATCTTTGATGAATCTCATGTCTCTAGACTCAATTATGTGCGTTTTGGTTTTAGACGTCGGAGGCATGGAGCAGAGTGCCACCTTTTCAATATCAACACATCTCGGAGTGAGAGGTCGATAGATTATGTAGTGTTCTCCGTGAGAAATGAAACAAATATCTTTTAAGAGATATCTGAGTGGATAGGAGGGGTGGTGCAAATGCGTCACTGGGTCCATGACGTCTTGTCTTCAATATCAGTATCACCTTAGTGAGTACCGATAGCAGATGTATTGACCCGGTTTCTGACCTAAGTTTTCATGGAGGGCTATTTCTTTTCACACTTTCATTAAACTTTTCTTCCTTTCATTAAACTTTTCTTTTTCATTCTTCAACCCCTTCTTTCTCTTTTCTCAATTACTCCTTTTTTTCAATCATACCTAAGGACTTCTAATTCTAATCTATTGAAATTGTCCTTGGGTAGATCCCTCCGGCTCTGGCGGATCATTGGACATAACCTAAACATAATCACCTTATTACTCCATGATTATCATAGATTATTGATCACTAGCCATAAAACCATTTGAAAATCTCTCAAAGTGTTTATGAATCAAACACATTTTAGTTAACACTTCGAGAGTTTTGCATTTTAGAAATACTCCCCCTTCACATGTGCTTATGAGATTTAAGAAAGAATTGCACATGTTGGGAAGAGTTCGCACATTTTGAATTGATCGATTTTCATTAAATATGACCATTGCGAGACACGTTTACATCACTAGTTAGACTAGCTTGAAATTATTACCCGTCCCGGTCATATCAAAAGATCATCTCTCGAATTGGTACATTCTACTCAGACAAGTCCTTTGCGAGACACGTTTACATCAATGGATAACCATCTTGAGATTATTACCCGTCCCGGACTAGTCTTTTCGATTACTGACATTTAGCTTTCGTCAATTCGAGGGTTCATGTTGAGTCGAGCTCTTGTGATATCCAATTACATTCTTTTAATCACATTAAATCACGCCTTCTCCCCCTCAAAAATAGCATGCAGTGATATTTTTGATATCAACTGATTTAATGAAAGATTTTTGGAGAGAAAGACGGTTTTGATTTTGCATGAAAGTGGAACATTTTTCTTTTTTATTTTTATACTCCCCCTTAAATAAAGCATGTTTTATCGGGTTTTGGAGGGAGTTATCTTGAGCACTTTATGAAAGATTTTGAAAAATATTTTCAAAAATTCTTGAAGGAAATGTGCTCAAGATAGAGAAGATTTTGAAAATCTTTGAAGATATAGAAGGAGAAATATCTTCATTTAATTTTAGGATAAGTGTTTGAAAAAGATATTGGTTTTGCACAACACTTTCCTTTATTTGAAGTGCGGGTCCGAAACTGAGTTGTTCCGAAGCCATTAGGTTAAGCGCGGGTCCTAATCTGATATGATTAGAAGCCATTGAAGAAAATTTTTGAGAGACGACATGTTTTGAAAACATTTAAATGAACTCTCGCTCAAGCATCTGTACATGCCCGTATCATTGTTAAATGACATTTCTAGGTACGTACAGAATATCGATTATACGAGAGACATGTCGGAGAAGAATATTTTTTGGATTTTTGAAATTTTCTATTTTTGTATTTTGCTTTTGAGTTTTTTTTTTCTTTCAAAAAATGTATATATGTACAAAGAATGATTAAGTATGAACAAGTAAAAGTGGAGTTAAGAGTGGAACAAGACCAGGATTTCCAAATGAAATGTTGGCATAAAGCTCTTCTTTTCCACATTCAGCGTATGAAGTTTCACCACTTTCACAAGTCCCTGCAATCACAGAATCCACAAAAGAAGAATTTGCACAAATAACAGTGTTAGAAGAACATGAATCATCACATTGAGGGTGTCCACTATCAACGGTTGTAGTGGTTTCTACATCCTTATCCTGATGATTTTCACTATTACTTGTTGTGGTGCAGCTATCAAGAATCTTTCCTGTAGGAATCCATCTAAGACCAACTGTTTTAAAAACTTTTCCCGTGGGAATCCACCTAGGGCAAGATCTAGGAGTTGTTTTCTTATCAGATGCAGCGGAAGTCTCATTTTGAGAAAAACTACGTCCTATAGAGATCCACCTAGTTGGTTTCTTCGCCTTTTGCTTTTTATCAACGGGCTTGTTTCTTTTTGGTGTCTTAGTGTATTGTGCCTTAGCACTCACATTTGCTTTCTTGATATATTGTGCAACACATGCATCATGATTAGATGAAACGACACATTTTTGACATGTAGGACAAACAAATTCAACATTCTTGTTTAAAATGGCAACCTTAACTTTGTCACTACAATCATTTGAAGCTTGTTTCTGGTTCGAAGAGGAATTTGAGTTCATAGTGTTGGATTCTACGTGAATAACATTTTCTTTTTCGCAACTACTCTTAGATGCAAGCCAATCCCTAGTCTTTAGTTGAATGATCCTAGGTAGTGGTTTACTACTACTAGTAGTGCTTTGTAATGTTGTAGAATTCATCACTCTAGGTTTTGTGCCTAAAATTCCGTCTTGTCGAACCTGTGCCTTTTGCCTAGCTTTTTCTAGGTAGTGATTGTGGACCGTGTTGTTTGAACCAACTGATTCCTTAACTGTTTGTGTGGTCACATTCGGTGAGCAATTCCTAGAAAGGCCAGGTGTTATCACTTTTGGTGTTTTAGGCAAGGGTGTTGGAGTGACTGGTTTTGTCAAATCAATTGTCACATCGACTTTTGGAACCGTTTGAGAAATTGACATTTTGGTTGTTCCGAAGTTGATGGTTTAGCAAACTTAGTTTCCTCACCCTTCCTATTTTGACGTTCAAGCTGAGACTTCAAAAGATCATGTGGAAAACTAGAAGGGGGGTTGAATAGTTTTACGTCTTTTTAATTTATGAAAACTTTTGTTTACTTTTTAAAACTTCGAATCTATCTTATGTGAATTCAACTCTTGATCAATATGAACAAATATAAACAAATATAGATAAGCAATGCAAGTAAAGTAAATATAATGAAATGAAAGATAGAGATGGAAAGATCAAACCACAACACGGAGATTTATAGTGGTTCGGCTACAAGGACACCTTCCTTGCCCTACTCCACTCCTCGAGTCACCTACTCGAGAGTTTTCTTCACTATGTCAACAAACTCCCTTATGGCGGAGAAAACCTTACACAACTTTAGCTTACACCGGCTTAACGACACAAAGCTAAATGTCGAGTTCTAATCGTAGCTAGAACCAATCTCACGACTTGTACACAACTTCTACACAACTTAATCACGACTGCTTCACGACGGCTTCACGACTTCTTCACGACTTCTTCTCCACGACTACTTCACGACTACTTCACAACTACTTCTACACTACTTCTTTACAACACAACTAGTTACTTACACTTAGATCTACTTATCACAACTATACAACACTTTACACAACTACAATGATGATATGAGTTAAGCTATAATACTTCTTCTCTAGTTGAAGGAGTATTCTTCTTTTGCACTTTGATGGTGGAAGCTTGGATCACTTAGAAACCAATGCTTAAGAGAATATGATCAAAGGGTTTTTAGAAAGGATTTACAAGATTTAAAACAGAAGGTTTGGGGTGCAAAAGGTGAGTAAAAATCCAGGGGAAGGCTGATATTTATAGGCAGAAAAACTGGACAGCTGGGAGCTACTGGAGCGTGGCCGGCCCCCTTAAATAGGGGGCGGTCCCCTTAATTTTAAGAGGGCCGCCTAGCATAATTAAGGGGGCCGCCCTCCCTAGCCGTTGCCCAGTTTTGTCTTTTTGTGGGGAAGGTTTTTCTGGAACATTTTTACTGATTTTGGTTGAAAATTTGAATTCATAAATTTATAATGAATTAAACCTTTTTATTTATTACCAAAAATGTTTTTCTAAAAGATATAAAATATTTTTGACATTTTATAAAAAATCTAGTGTTTAAGAAAATGTTCCTTTGATCATATAATGCATTAAGCATTAGTTCATTCATACCTTAAGTGATTTGAGTTGTAGAAATAGATATTTACAACTAAATACTTGTTTACGTCATAATTTTCCGATTAATGATTTTACATTTTGTGATTATCAAAACGTAGAGATATCGAAAAATATTAATAACGTGTTTAGGCATTATTTATATCAACAATCTCCCCCTTTTTGATGATTACAAAATCTAAACTCATTAAATCTAAAAATTAGTTTTTAGACAAGTATTTAGTGAGTTTATATCTATTTCTCCCCCTTTTGTAGAATCAAAAAGGTTAAGCCGACAAGTTTTAAAATTTGTCGGGACGATAACTCCCCCTTGGTGTGTACTCCCCCTCGTTCGTGTGCATAAATGAAACGATATATGGGATTCTTGCAAGAAAAATATTAGAAGCACAAGCATATATATAGCAAAAATAAGCATGCATATAAAATAAAGATATTCATTCATAAAAGAAATGTTGTGTATAAATACACAAACATACAAGATTACATTTAATCCTACATAATCTAGTAAGTAATGCAATCTACATAATCATTCTAGAAGTACATGATCTTCCATGGGGCTTGCACACAAAAAGGTTTTGAAAATTATTTTTAATTAAGCATTGCATATGCTTAATTGGGTGAAAATGGAGGTGGTGGTGGTGTAGTGGGTGAAGGTGGTGGAGGTGGTGGTGGTGGTGGGTTGGTAATCATGTGTTCAAGTGATGAAAACATGTAGTGTATCTCATCTCTAAGACCAAAGATTATGGTCCGGTTATGGATGCAACAAAGACAATTGTCACCATGGGCTTCAAGCAATGCCCAAGGTATGGGAAAGAATGGTTGTGGGATTGGTGATGGTGAAAAGTGAGCATCAAGAGGTGTGATGGGTGATAAGGAAATGGCAAGTTGGGTGGATGGAGGTTCTTGAGTGGATGGTGGTGATGATGCTCTTGGTGATGATGTTAGGTGAGTGTTGATGTAGTCATTGATGGATGAAGTGGATGGTATGGAGGAAGATGATGCTCCATGGGTAGAGGGTGTTTTTGATGGTGCATTTGGTGCACTTGGGATGAACTTTGAGGTGGTGGTGATGGAGTTTTGGTGTCATCTTGGGTTAAGTCAATAAAGAGTTGTTTTGGTGGTATGATGACAAGTCTTTGCTTCCTTGGAGTCTTAGAGATGGAGGATTTTGGTGATAACATGGTGGTTTTGGATGGTGAAGGATGATGGAATTAGAGGTGATTATATGGAGGGAATTTATAATATGAAAATGTGGTTGGTTTAGGTTAATTTTTGAGGTTTTGTTGTAAGATTCCAATACCAGTTCGTCCATAAAGAGAAATGGTAGCTGGGGCTAGATAAAATGGGTCACATGATGCAAAAGAAAACAGTGAATTTCACTTCCCAGATGGCCGGTCCCCTTAATTGCTGGCCGGCCCCCTTAAAATTAAGGGGACCGCCTAGGGAATTAAGGGGCCGCCTATCTGCTGTTTTCCCAGGCGACCAAATTTGAAAAATTTCCAAAAAATGGTCATTGTTAGGGTGTATTTGCAGCAAGCTTCATTTGAATCATGTACATGAAGAATGGTTAAATAGTGGCATAAACATGTTTAAATAAGCATGTATACATTTAGGCTAAAAATAATCATATTATAGAATAAGCATGTTATTAATCATTAGCAAGCATATTAATTTAAGCATAGCATTCAAGTTCTAATCAAGAAAATAGATACTAACATACTATAACATGCAAGAAATAAATAATTCTCAAATACAAAATAAAATGTCTAAACACAATATTGTTCTAATAAGCCAACTTCCACATCTCATCTCTTCTTCTTTCTGAAAATATTCTTGAAAGCTTTCCCTATCGACTTGAAACCACCTCTAACTTCTTCATGCATATGTTGAGTTGTGTTAAGTAATGCGGTTTGTCGTTCAAATAGGATTTGTTCGGTGTGTTCGGAAGGACGAGGAACTTGATAATCGGAATAGTTAAGTTCCGGGAGATTGTCCACGAACCTCGTGGGAGATAGAGTACTGACACGTGAGGTGCCTTCCTCCTCCTCATCATTATCTCCCCGATGACATGTGGAACTACGAGGTGCGTAGAGATTAGGGCGTCTAGATTTGCCCTTGTCACTACGAGATCGACGAAGTTGGCTACAAGAGAGAGGGCGTAGGACGGGATGAACGAATAGGTAAACATCACTTTCGAGATGAGGGAAATTTTCCATGACATAACGATAGAGACGGGTGAGGAACATGCCATAAGGAAGGTTGGCGTTGGGGGTGTTTTTGGCTGACATGATGCGATAGACAAAGAGGTAAGCCAAATTGTATTGTTCTTCTGCCACAATACAATACAACATGTGAGCAATGCTCGCCGTGAGATGATCACGGTGACCACCGGTACCGAACGCATTCTCACGAATGAGTTCTTCCCAACGCTTCATGTCGGGGCTTAGCTCTTTAAGGATGATTTGGTTTGCATGGATTTCAACATTTTTTGACTTGATCATTCGGCTAGTCGTACCACGTTCTAGCTCGAGAAGTCCACGAATCTCGTCAGGAGAAGGAATATTAGAATAGTACGGACCATTCTGAGGCCGATTTTTCTCAAGAGATGAGAGATCCCATTCATTTGAGAAAACGGCTTAACCGTTGTAAGGAATTTGGAGAATTTGACCAAACTGAGCTAGATTGAGAGTGATAAATTCATTTTGGATCATAAAGGAAATAAGAATATAGCCATATGGATCGGTTTGCACCGTCACTTGGCTATAGAAGTCTAGAACGAAGCGAGGAATGATTGGCTCATTGATTTTGAAGAGACAATCGAGACGAACATTTGAGAACATTCACTCGATTTGGTCGGATTGATAGAAAGATGGATCGACAACTCTACCTTCGTGAATGTTTCTATTTTCGATGGGCCGATAGAAACATGCAACAGAAGGAGATATGCCGGGAGTTTCGGAGACTTTTGGAATGTAGGCCTTGGTTTTGGAGAGATCACCGACTGTAGCTTTAGGCATTTTCACCTATACAAGAAAGCAACACACAAAAAATAAGAAAATGACATGCATATATTATATATGCTACTTATGTGGGACGTAAACATACTTCGACTCTAAAACTTTAATCCTAAGAAGTAGTTTACAATGTTCCTTAGTTTTAATTTTTAACTCGCTTAAAATGTATTTTATGATGTTAAAGAATAGTTACATGGATATTATGATAAGAAATCAAAAATATCCAAACGCTCCTTTATACGTCATAAGCTACTTTGAAATGTGGCTAGACAAACATTAGATTGTATATCTAGCTATTTCTTACGAGTGTTTATGTTAAGTAACTTATTGAAAAAAAAGTGAAAACTTAGATTTTGACTTAAAAATTTCTTTCAAAATGTTATGCCAAACGCTCCCTTAATTATAAAAATAACTATTAAAATTTCAATATACATATGAATTATGTATCTTGATGACTCAAAACAACTAATTGCGTGTTTATAAACTTGGCAAGTAGTTGTGAACTTAATTTTGATTAAATTTTGATGACTCTAGCTCCTAATCCAAACACTCTCTTATATTTAACAAAAAACATTTTTATGATTCGAAAAATATATTTTTAGTATTAAGAAGTTATGATGTAGCAATGTGATTAGTTTTAGCAAGTGTTTATGGCATAATTCAACAATGTATAACAAGTTTTGAATATGAGTGTTTGGTTTTTCAAAGTTTTGACATGAGGGTATCTAATTACTTAGTTTCTAGGTTGATTAAGCATTCTAATCCTATGTGGAGCATTTGATTATAACATTCCTAGACTCAATTTTAACAAAAATTCGGATTTTGAAAAATTAAGTAAAAGACCTAATTATGATTAGACTCAAAATTGGATGAAATTAGATGAAATGTGTATTGGAAAACTTACAAAAAGTGTTGCTAATTGAAATATAGGTGTTTGCCCCTTGCGAAATTAGCCGGAAATGGTGATTTGGTGAGTGGTTTTGAGTTGCAGCTCGTTCACAGCAGAGGGAGTGAGAGGTGTGTTTGAAAAATGGAGTGTTTGGCAAAGATTTTTGAAGAAAAAAACGTTTTTGGAAGTAACAGTAGGCTGGTCCCCTTAATTATTAAGGGGGCCGCCCCCGTTTTCAAGCCGGTCCCCTTAAAATTAAGGGGGCCGCCGACCTAAAAAATTGACTTTGTCGAATTATATTTCTGACAGCAAAATATTTTTATGTATATAGATAGATTTATTATATATCAAAAATACGTTAGGTTTTATTAGCACGAAGAGGGAATACTTGGCGCATTTTATTAACATTTCGTTAACAAAATATATCTTGAGAATTTTGGATAAAATAATCAAGACGTCAAGCTGATAAAGGTGGATAAATGAAAAGAGAATATATATATATATATATATATATATATATATATATATATATATATATATATATAATATATATATATATATATATATATATATATATATATATATATATATATATATATGTTAAGGTGGGATGTTGAATGATGTTGAGGGATAATGAGGAAAGGACGGAGATGGGTGCTGACGACGATGGGAGTTTGTTACATAGTTTTCTTGTTCGAAGGTTCGGCTCCGACTTCTATGTTGATCCACTCAACTCACTTCTCTTCATCACCATGAGTTTTGCGAGAGAGGACATAGAAGATTTTCATGTTGAACGTTATAGTCCAAAAGAGTCAAAGGGGAAAGAAAAGGTTCGAGGACTGATGTATTTTATTATTTTTTATTTTTATTTCTCCAAAGAAATATTCGCGAAAATATTTCCCCGGGTCGTTCTCCCAACGAAGGTTTGACGGCGTTTAAGTCGATTCGGAGTCGTGAAAATGTGAAGTGAATAAGTGAACGTGAAAGATTTTTTTAGAATTGATTACACTATAATAAGAAAAATTAAAAGCAATCTACGCTATTAAAATAAATGCACACAAAGAAAATTCAAATAAATGCAAATCCCGGGCTAATCCCGAGACTTATAAAGCTAATAGTGAAATTATAAACCAAAAATGCAAAACTAACAACTCAAGGGACCGAAAATGTAATTTATTAAAACTGATTTAATAAAAGATAATAAAGAAAACAAAAGGTTTAAAATTTTAGGGACTAAAAGTGTAATTTCAGAAACTATAAAAGACTTAATAAAAGGCAGGGACTGAAAGTGCCATTTATCAAACTGATTTACACTTAAAAAAAACACCAGGCACGATTTAGACTTAAACAGAGAGACTAGGGACCAAATGTGACAACACTGAAAACTTATTTTATTTTCTTTTCTCAGAAATAATCCTCACAAGCTCTTTTCAAAAGCTTATAAAAAGCTCAAATCTTAACCAATTTTGAAACCGAAAAATGTTTTGGAAAGCTGAACAAGTAGAGATTACTAAAATCCAAAAAGCCCTATCACAAAGACTCAATTACTAACTTAATTCGAAGCAAATACAGGTAGCAAAACGATGAACTAGCAGCAGACTTGTTAAACAGAAGGCTTAGGAACAGATTTCGAGTGCAAATTTAGATCACCAGATGTTCCCCGCCACTACTAGAAATGGAAGAAACTAAATTTATACTATACTAACTACTTTGACACGCAAAAGCAAACAATTCTAACTACTTATGATCATTCAAATGGATTCATTAAAACAGCTACTAAGAGTGAAATGAAACCAGTGCACAGAACCAGTTTGACGAATTCGATACTCACTATGGTTGACTTACGTGAGGTTCAGCTTATTAAATCTAAGAACCTAGATGTTATTAAGCTATATAAACCCTTAACTATCAAACTTAAACCGATTATCTAACCAAATTAAACAACTCAGATCCTCAAAACAGCGGAACACAGCAGAATCATGGCAGACCACAAACTACTCAAACTTAGACCAAAATTAATCCAACTCTACCCTACTAATGTGAACTGATTAATAACCTTTTACTCTACTTGAAACTCCAATTAAAACCTCTAATCAAACTTAGCTTATTGCTGAGCTTGTTGTCGCAGAATCGGGCTTAAAAAATCAAACTCGGATCAATTTCTTCTAGTTACTATTAAACCTCAATTTCTCAACTGATTTAAACTTTAACAATCTAACCAAAACTTAACCAAGTTTAGTCCACTAGCAAATCCATAGTACAATCGCAGAAACATATTAATCTAAACACCCTAGCATAAACAGATTCAAATGCTCCTTTATCATTCCTTATCATTATTAAACCGTATTTCAGATTCAACTAATCATTAAACAGCATAAATCATTACTTAAATAACATCATTTAACCTCAGATTCATCATGTTTCCACAGAATAACAACAATCAACAGCAATTAACAGCAGAAACTCAGATTCGCAGAACAAGATCAACACAAAAACTATATCGAGGAAGATTCTAATCTCAAACTATAAAATGATGCTTTAAGCAAGTTTAACTAATAATATCTCTAACAAACTAACATCAAACAACCACTATAACACAAAAATTCAACTAGTACAGCAGATTTAAACTATTAAACGTGAGTAGAACGAAAAATGAACGAAGAACTTACAATGTTATTCTCCCTCAGCTAGAACAGAGGGAGTTCACTATGCTAGCCTGTCTTTAGACAGGCTAAGGGCTTCCATTTCACCCCCTAGACCATCACTCCATTTCTGATTCACCATGGTTCAAGTAATAATTGACTTTCATTGACTTTTGTGTGAATTTGAGTGAAACTGTTTAAAGTGCCAAGTTAAGCTTCACAAAAGCTATATTAAGCTAAAATGAAACTTGAGAAAAAACGAACTAAGCTATTTGAAGCTTGATTAACTGAACTTTTTTTTTTTTTTTTTAGAGTAATTTTGGAATTCTGAACAAATTAACAAAACTATTAATCTGAATGGAACTTATGTGAGCTACTAATGAAATTATTAGGCTAAAACTTAGAACATCATCTCATATTATGAAGAATCAATATAAGCTAAAAATTAATTTTCATTCATGAAAAATTCAAGAGTACAAACTGAAATTACAAATTCGGAAATAGCTTTTGAACCTACTACAAACTAGACAACTGAAAATGATAAACTAGAAAAATTACAATATAAAAAAAACTTAAAGAACTAACTCCTTCAATCGAAGAGAAGTCCTCCTATTTATAGAGCTCGGCTGAACCTTCTAGGATGTCCAGCTTGGCAATCCGCGTGCACATGAGTCCTTCATCACCCTTAGATCATCCTTTTTCTTCAATCTTTAATCTCATCCGTACGATTAGATGAAATGACGTGGTTTGGCCAATCAACTATACCCACGTGTCCCTGGCAGTGTCAGGTGCTTCCAGAAGCTTTTAATCATTGGGTAATAATTTTAGGTACGAGGTAATTTGGTGATTTAGTAACTAGGGTTCATAGCAGTCAAAATTGGGGATGAGTGTTTAGGTGCGCGTGTGTGAGTTTTTTTATTTTCATTTTGTTTGACTGAGAAAGGGTGGGTTGACCGGTGTTTTAGTTAATAAGGATGGGGGTGGATCGGGTATAGTAAAAAATGAAATGGGCTCGGGTTTTTAAGGGAATGGGCTTGTGGGTTTAAAAACGTGGGCTGTGGAATGGGTTAATATTTTAAGGTGGGTTGGGGTTTAGTTTAGTGGAGTAGGTTTAGTGTGTGATAGATTATAACCGGGTTTAAATGTATTTAAAGGTTTAAGAATTTTAATTGTAGGGACTAAATTTGTAATTTCTGAAAGTGAAGGGGTCTATGCTGCCATTCTTCAAAGTATGATCTAAAGGTGATTTTTGACTTCTTGACCAATGATGGTTTTCCCGGTTCAGCTCTAAGTCATTTCTGTATCTCGTGCTCGTTTTCCGGGTTTTCCGTGTCTTTTGTCGGTTTTTTCGATATCTGTCCCTGCATATATAAAAACACAAAAACGCAATATCTTTTGGCATTTTGGTCGGGTTTTTGGTCTTTTTGGTCCGGTTTTTGGTAAATAAAAGGTATGTGAATAAGCACATACCAAATTCCCCCAGACTAAGCTATTGCAATGTCCTCATGCAATGTTATAAAACACGTTTTTGAAATCGAAAATTTCCAATCTCTTTTTACTAACTTTGAGAAGTAGCAAAATTTTCAAAAGAGATCAAGAAATCTTAAGTTCTAAAAACTCCCCGATTTTCCATTTTATTCTATTTTTGTATTTTTCTCATTATTCATGTGACGGCTTTGTCGACAATCATTATCTAACGATAACTTTTAGGGTCATTAAGCAGGAAACACGACTCATAAAGAAGTGACCATACGGATAAAATTCGTCGTCCCTGATTTTTCACGAGTCCCCAAACTAAGCTTAAAAACGAAATCATTGTTATTTACAAGTTAGATTGCCGACACTACTCATGAAAGTTAATTGTGTAATTACCTCTTGTTCCCAAATTCCTATTTTCCTCTATTTATTTTATTTTTGGTGAGAAATGAATTTCTTCAAGTTCTCGTTTCGATAATTTTTAATCCGATAAAGATACCTAGTTTAGACGCTAAGTAGTTTCCAAACCTTCCCTCGAAAACCGTTGCATACAAAAATGAGGTCCACATCAAGGTCTCTGATTTAACACGATTTTGAGAATATCCCTTTTATTTGCGACCGAAACAACTCATCTACGAGTCCAGAGACAGAAGCCTTTATTAGGATACCTCGGAGTCGAAATTTGGCATTTTTAACATTATTAAGCACATTAACGTATTTAGTCCTTGGCCCTTTATAACAATCACAACATCGGCTGCGAACCGGCAAGATGTGATAGTCTATTATGACCTTGGAATTTTTCCTCTGCCTTTATTAGAAGTCTACAACATCGGCTGCGAACCGGCAAGATGTAGAAAACTTTTTATGGCTTTGGATTTATTATTATATATTATCATATTAATTATTATTTGCCAAATCCCGAGTCCTACGGCTTTTATAACAATCCCAACATCGGTTACGAGCCGGCAAGATGGAATAGTCTATTACACCGTAACACTGGCAGTACCTTGATGTGTACCCAACTTTCATAAGCAAGAATTCTCTAAGGAAGAAATAGAAACTAATTATCGCCAAAACTAAAATAGCTTTAATTATTCCTAGATTACTATTTTTTGAGTGAAACAAGCTTATGGGAACAAAAAGCCACAAATAACTTCGATGAGCTCTAAAGAGATCCAACTACTCCACGTTTAGCAATCTAACTTATAAACAACTCTATCATTTCTCGTTCTTCGCAAATTTAAAATCTTAAATAATAAGATCCGCGAATGCTTAGCCAAATAATCAAGCCATGCATATATAAAGTCAAATACGGGAACTTGCAAACTCTTAAAAAGAATTCGCGTTTTCTAGCTCCTTGTGTAAAAGACTAGCACGAGCTTATAGATTATAAATGGTTAAGGGAACAAGCTAGGGCTCAACACGCCCGGTCAAGTCAGAATTTTATTCCTACTCTCTCCAGCGGAAAGTCAACAAAAATGTCAAAATTTATTATATTTTTGGACAGAAATTTTTAAATTTTCTCATTTTTTTGGATTTTTTCAATTTTTGAGGAAAAACGGGGTTGCATGAGAAAACGGCAAAAATGCAAGGCAAAAATCAAATCGCAAGATTACCCCCCCAGACTAAAACGAGACATTGTCCTCAATGTTTTAAAGGTAAGGGTTCTCCTACATAAATCTAAGGCCGTTTATGAATTATGCCAAAAGATAGATGTAAAACGATAAGATTTTAGGATATCGATAAGCAGCGAATGATGAAACTCGAGTAGCGTGAAGGAAACTACGAGCACGAGAGTCTTCATCATCGGGAATTCCTGGACACATCACATAAAACACGAAACACAAGATATGGAGAAGGGATCCCTCCTCATGTTTTATTAGAAATAAGATAAGAGGATAGATGGATAAGCATGGGGTGCCTCCCACGAAGCGCTTGTTTTTGTTAACCGAGTCACATGAGCTTGACTCGACCCCGAATTTATTTGTCCTTGGGGGAGCATGTGGAAGAAATAATCTCAATCGGACTTTCGTTCAAGATGTTTGGATAACATTTGAAGCACACGAAAGTTCCACTCCGATTGAGATACCCACGGCTTTAGAAGATGAAAGCGGTGATGCCGGGGTCAAAAACTTTGTCTTCGTTTCCGGCTGGAAACGATAGTAAAGTTTCAAGCAGAGATAACTCCGGACAGAATGGGAGTTTTTGAATAGAAAGAAGCAGAGAGGAATCATTTTCTTCAGAATCAAAAGTTCCTTTGATGAGGCAGGAAACTTTAAATTCTTAGCACGAGTCAATTTCATCAAAGGATGAATGTCACCATCAATGAGTAAGCCTGGCTTAAATACTTTGTCCTCACAAGAAAACTCAGCAGGGTAATCGATGGAGGACTCAATAAAGAAATCATCCTCGGGAGAATGAGGAGCTAAGTCATGAGATACTATTGAAGCATCCTCGGTTATGATTTCAATTTTAGGGCCTTTTTCAGTAGGTTTGCCATATAAAAGATTTCTCCATTCGGTTTGATCGGCCCTAAAATCGAAGAGATCATCATCATCTTGTAAATCTTTCAGCTCAGTGTAAGAATCAGATGATGGGGCATGGTACAAAATATTTTCAACTTCTTTATAATCAGCATGAACGTCAAAGAGATCATCATCATATGATGGAAGTGGATCATCGTGAGCGAGTTCATCGGCGAACTCCTCGGGATCAGAATCATATTTAGACGGATCATGGTTCATCAACGATTCCAATTTTCTTAAGTCAGATTCAAAATCAAACTCATCGTCCTCATCCCCCGGTAGGATTGGATCGATGTGAGCGAGTTCATCGGCGAACTCCTCAAGAAGAGAATCAATATAAGAAGTGGTACTGCCACTACTGTGCTCTTCTGATTTTGATTCAACATCTGGAACGGATTTAGGCGGTTTTTCCTTAACATCTTCCAGGGGAAATAATGGTTCATTAAATTTCAAGATATCTTCCCCTGGATTACTATTGGTCTCAACAATTTCCGGCGAAATTGGAGTATTAACAGACAACACCTCGAACTCTTCCCTCTGAATATCACTTCCCTCAATCGGAGGAGAAGGATGGGAAGAGTCGGAAAGAACAGAATCAATCATCTCTACACGATAAACCGTCTCCGGAGGTGGGACAAGAGGTGTGCTCTTAGAGCTAGCAATTTCCACCTTTTCCGTTGTGGTCTCCGAATCAGATTCATCATCATCAAGAATACTCTTAGTATTTGCAGCACAACACTCAAACCATTTGCTCGATCCAGGATTAATTTTCATGGCCTTGAGTTCAGCACGTTTTTCTGACATACTCTTGACCGTGAATCTTGAAAGGTTTGGATCAATTCTTTTAGGAGCAATTACGGGATCGGACTTTTGATCAACCGTAGCGACATTGCATTTATCGGTTTGAGGTTTCGAGTTCGGATTGATTTGAAACGTGACTTTTTCATTATCAACTCGCAGAGTTATTTCTTCTCCGTATACGTCAATCAAAGCCCGCCCGGTCCTCAAAAATGATCTTCCGAGAATGAGAGGAACCCGGGGGTCGGCGTTAAAATTAACAACCACAAAATCTGCAGGAAAATGGAACTTCCCCACTTTAACGAAGACATCCTCGGCTATACCTTCGGGACGGGTTACGGAACGATCCGCAAGCTCGAGAGTCATACAAGTGGGGGTAAGTTTGGGCAGAGAAAGCTTTTGCCATACTGACAACGGCATTAGGTTGATGCTAGCACCGAGATCGGCCAAGGCGGAGCATTCAACCATTCCCGGAAATTCACATGGAATAAGGAATTTTCCGGGATCTCCAAGCTTTTCCGGAAGCTTTTTGAGAATTACCGCTGAGCAGTTTTCATTCAGATGAGTTTTTGCTAATTGAATTAATTTTTCCTTGTTATTCAATAAACTTTTGAGAGTCGAAACAAACTTAGGCATCAGAAGTAAAGCATCCGCGAAGCTTATATCGAAATGTAACTCTTGAAAAATTTGGAAAAATTTTTCCATTTGATTTGAAGCTTTATCGCGGAGCTTTTGATCATTCAATCTCGAAGGATACGGAAGGTTTGCTTTGACGGGAATTTCTTTTGGCTCAACATTCTTTGGTTCAGATGGATGGATGACCGGAGGTTGGACGTCTTTGGTTCCTCCGTTGTTAGTAGGAGGTTCCATGTCCTTGGTCGCCTCGGGTTCACGGACGGCTACCTTGGGAGGTAGAGAAGAAGCGGTAGCCGGAGCCGTGGGTCCATCATATGAAACACCGCTCCGAGTCGTGATCGCCTTAGCATCGCCCCTCGGGTTAGCAATTGTGTTGCTAGGAAGAGAAGAAGTACCCGAGGTTGAGGGTTGATTCATCTGAAAAAATCCACTCATCATTTGCTTAAGGTCGTTTGTTTGTCGAGATATTGTCGTATCAATCTCCTTCCGAAAGTCAGTTCTCATATTGTTGATTTGACCTTGCATAGTTCGTATGCTAGCATCGGTTGCTTTCATATAACTCACAAAGTCGGGAGGAAGTGGAACTTGGGGAGGAGGAGGTTGATAGATTTGTTGCGGTTGAGCTTGATAATTGTTTCCTCGATTTTGGTTGTAGCTTTGATTCTGATTGTAACCTTGATTGATTTGAGGTAAACGGTTTTGGTTGTTTTGAACGGGTGTAAAACCGGGTGGTCCCATTTGGTTGCTAACTCGGTAGTTAACTTCACCTTGAGGACGGAATCCTTGATTTTGATTGTAATTTGCAGCTGCTGCAGTAGCATTGCAAACTTGGCTGTCGGTAGCTTGACAATCATAATACGGATGGGGACCACCACATATAACGCAATTCTCTTGCACCGCTTTAACTTGTGCGGGCGGAGAAGATTGTTTCTTTTGTTTTGAGAGAATGAAGGCTTGGAACATATCTGCAAGCTTTTCGATCTTAGCATCACTGCTAGAAGCTTGGGTACTCACCTTAGAAACAACCGGTTTGTTCCTTGAGGTAGGTACCTTAGATTTGTTCTCAATAATTGAAAGAATTTCTCTCGGCATTCGACTCATGATATTGCCACCGGCGGCTGCATTGAGTGAATCCTGATCTGATTGAGTTAAGGCATTGTAGAACGTATCGATTTGATGCAATTCCGAGAATCCGTGATGTGGGCATTTCCGTAGGAGATCCTTGAATCGTTCCCATGCCTCACCGAAATTCTCATCAAATCGTTGCTGGAAATTTGTGATTTCATTCCTAGCATTGGTCATTTTAGACGGAGGAAAGAAATAGTTCACGAATTTATGGACGAGATCTTCCCAAGTACGGATTGATTGAGGAGGTTCTTTCTCGAGCCAAATTCGGGCCGCCCCCTCGATCGAAAATGGGAATAACATCAATTTGATTGTTTCGTGAGGAACATCCTTATGGTAGTGTGTTGAGGTTAACTTATTGAACCATCGGATGTGATTGTGAGGATCCTCCCGATCAAAACCATGAAATTGATTTCCCGTGACAAGTTGGATTAAACCGGTCTCGAGTTTAAAATTTGTATTTCGAATCGGGGGTATGACAATAGCGTCTCCGTATCCCACGGTGGGACATTGGAGTAACTCTTGCATAGTGCGGAGATCGGGAGCTTGCCCTTGGTTGTGATTGTCAACACCCACCGGCGGGGGTTGATTGTGTTGGTTGTTGGCCATTTCCTCAACGGTTGAGAAATGAACACGGTTGTTTTGACGGATAATCCTCTCGGGATTTGAAAGTGGTGAAAGAAGAGGGTTAGAAGAAGAAGAACGGGTGTGCATACACCAAAAAGGAAACAAAAATAAAAATCAAAAATCTTTTTGAATTTTTGGTTTGGAATTATTTTTGGCTTTTTTAATATATTGAAAAACAAAAGACTTTATTTTCTTTTTGGTAACCGTTACGTTAACCGTAACCGTTTCCTTTAAAACTACGCGCAGCGTGGCGGGAAGGCAAAGGTAGCTCCGAAGATGCTTAAAAACCCGCCTTCTTCAGCTCGACAATTTAATGTCAAGCTTCCTTAAACCCCGTAATTAGGTTGTAGTAATAAAGTAATCCGATAACGATCAATTTCACGATTTATTTTGTTGTAATTCGGAATGGTTTACAACCGCCCTCCTTCAACGGAAGACCGAGGATGTTTATTAAGATGTATTTATGAAAACACTTTAGGAAAAGTGTTTTATTTATTATATTTTTGTATTTTTTTATTTTTTATAAAACGATAACTTCCGAGGAAGGATCTTCAAAACACAAAATACGATATGAATCAACGACAACGTTTCAAGCCTTCCCCGGCAGCGGCGCCATTTTAATTGATGTATTTTATTATTTTTTATTTTTATTTCTCCGAAGAAATATTCGTGAAAATATTTCCCCGGGTCGTTCTCCCAACGAAGGTTTGACGGCGTTTAAGTCGATTCGGAGTCGTGAAAATGTGAAGTGAATAAGTTGATGCGTGGTTTTGTAACCTTACAACAGGTTTTACCTCTCGAGGGATCTCAAGAGGCTTACAACCCCACCAGGCAGTGTACCTGACCGATGTAGTATAGTGTAGTGGTAAGTACGGGGGATTGATCGTTCTCCACAGGGAATAGTGTTCGTTAGGTGTGAAAGGCTACTCTAATTAGGTCTAAGGGTTGAGGAAGATTCTTTTTATGTTTTTATAGTTTTTATGAAAGCAAGTAAAATCTCGGGTTTGAAAGAGTGGGCGGAATTAGTTGCTAGTCAACTAACCCAATATTACTACGGATGCAAATAAAATAAAATAACAAAAATGAAAATGTGGTGAGAAACTTATGTGTAGAGAAATGTGTTTACTTAGATTTCCTTACTCCCTAACTATCTTTTACCGGTTAATTAGTGTGTATTAGTCGCGTGGATGACGGGTGTATTCCTTAATACCATTCGTGGGGTGGCGTACTTACTTCCCCAACTCTACAAGCTCCTACTTCACTCCTATGTCGAGCCGGCTAGGAAGCTCCTAACATGGGATCACTAGAATTCGCTTGTGCATTAAATACAACCATAAAAACCTTTAGTACGCATTTGGTTCATGTTTCTTAAGACGTTCAAGCAAGTTACCGAATAGGAAGTTAGCCAGTTTTCTTAAGCCTAACATAGATAAACAATCATCCAATACAACTAACAACACACTAATAACCAATAATCAATAGCTAGGTTTCATTAGATCTAAGCAAACACAAGATAAATTTAGCCTAACATGTTAATCAAAAGACAAGAATAAGATAAAATCAAACAACACATAGACATATTGAATGATTAATTGATAACTTATCTTCAATGTAACATGGAAGATTTCAAGGCAAAAAGCCTTGAAAAAGAAGCTAAAATCGTCTTAGGGTTTTCTCCCAAAATTCCACACACTAAGCTCTCTCTAATGACAAAAAATTAGAAAACTATATATAGACTTTTGCATCTGACGGCGTCACCTTATGGAGTGTGACGCCGTCACCTCGCCGCTTCTAGGGTTCCCGGATGACCTTTTTGACGCCGTCCCTCTTTAGCTCTTCAAAAATCCATTCTGGCTTATCAAGGCTTGACGCCGTCAGCTCGTGAACGTGACGCCGTCCCCTTATGATTTAAGCCGTGACGCCCTTGATCAAGTTAAAGCGTGACGCCGTCAGAATTCACATGCTATTTTCACTGGCCTATCATGAGTAAATTTCACGTCCACTTTTTCTTGCCAAAGCATGACGCCGTCCAGAGTTAATTGTGACGCCGTCAAAGGTAACATTCAGCCGATTTTTGAGACTTTGCCGTTTTCTTCACTTTTATGCTCCAAAAACGTCCAAAATGCCTCCTTTTTCCAGATTTCTCCTCAAAAGTACCTAAAATGACAAAAGGAACGATTTAGGGCAATATTTGATCAAATAAATACGATTTAGGGCTTAAATGACCCCTTAAAAGCGGTACACTTTTCGCTTCATCAAATACCCTTACACTTGAGATTTGCTTGTCCTCAAGCAAATGCGCTTTTATTCTAATCAAAATACAAGTTAGGGGTCATTTAATGCAAACATAAAAGTAATTACAACAAATAATCGTTCCACTTCAATCATAATAAGCACGGAGATTACATACTAGCACCTCACAAGTAGTGTTTAGATACTCACATCTCTCAAGTGTCATCAAAATAAATCTCATAAATGAAAACGGATAATATCTCTCACTACCTGTCATAGCAAATAGATTACCATAGGCTTGGGAAAGGATCGAAAACCTCCTCCACTAGGCGTAAGCACCAAAGATAAACTATCAAAGAGGGCTTTTAAATGGGTTATAACGTTAGGTGTAGGGAAAAGGAAAACACGGTTTGGTTGGATAAAGGATATTTTACTGGTGGCGAGTTAAAGATCTTGATCAATTACATGTACTATACAATGTTGCTAAGCCAAGACTCGAATCGATCTTAAGCTAGAAACGAAATAACAAAAACAAAAACAAACATAAAACAAACATAAAATGAAACGGGATGGTAGTCCGTATGTTTTTTCTATTTTTCATTTTCTCATTTTTTTTTGTGTTTTTCTTGATTTTTTCGATTTTTTTTTTTTTTTTTTTTTTTTTTTTTTCATACACTTTTACCCTACCATCCAAAATAATACATCATAGGGGCATTGCATTCCCCTTACACTTGAATTTTTACATAACTTTACAAATATTAATCTAATGACTCGAATTAAGATAATCAAAAAACTTGGAGTACTTTTAAAATATTTAGCACATATGGGGGTAATAAATGATGTTCTTCCCCATTACTCCATTACACTAGTACTTTACCCATGAGTCCCAATCGTCCCAAAACAATATGTACAAGGATATGACTCGACTTAGCAACCATGTAATCAACTAGATAATTAACTTGGGTTTAAACAAATGTTGTAACAATAATGCACTAAAGATGAGTGCATACAAGGTAGGCTAAGGCGATTTGGGTGTACATTTTAGTGGGGTGTAACAAATTCTTCCTTTAAGTAAAATGCTTAAAGGTCGAAACGAAAAGATAGGCTCTGAGGGGTGTACTAGGGGTATCGTGTACTAAAAATGAGTACAACGCAAAGGGTGTGGGAGAATTACTTGACCAATGTAGCCAATGTAATTGTAACAAAAACACAGGTGTAAAACAATGGGTTAATCCTAATGCCTCTTATCATGTAGTAAATCTAACTACACGAATGTAGTCTCACTTGTGGCCTCGGAATGGTCCTAACGCAAGTTCTAGAATCTAAGTGCTACCGGTACACACATCATAGCATAAATGCTTTTCCTACCAATTCTAGGGGCGAACCTCACATATTTGGGGTGGAAAATTTTTTTAGTGGTACGGTTTTTGTGCTAGTCATATAACTCCTATCCGTGAGACGCTCATTAAGATCAAAGTTTCACTCCTACATGTTGTAAAAAATTTTAAATTTGGCACTAAAATTACCTTAACAAGTATTTCTCTCAGTTTTATTACACATCTACTATTAAACAAACAAAAATCAAGCACAATGGCATTCTCTAAAATCGTACTTTTACCCTCCCCTTACACTTAAGATGAACATTGTCCCCAATGTTCAAATAACAAGATGTAAAAGCAAAAAGTAAAAGAATGAAATCAAATACTCCCCTGATTCACTCGGTGGATAATGAAATTACACGGTTAGATCTTCCTCCAAAGAGAATGTTGAAGCTCCATGACTAATGCATCGCCAAAAGCTTGATTCAATAAACATCTCCTTGTCCAAAATAACCTGTTAAACCTGAGAAAACAAACACGAAAACCTGCATAACATCGGCGGGATAAAATCTATATATAAGGATATAATGCTTGTGGAATGATAATTTTGCAGATTCCTGGAGATTATAAGTTGGAGATTTTAATAAAAACTTTTCAAAAACAAAACTTTCAAAAATTTCTGAAAATTAAATATGACGCCGTCAGGTTATAAACCCTGACGCCGTCAGAAATGACCTGACAAAAATTTTCATTTTAAGTTTCCGGAAAATTTCTGGAAAAACCTTTACCTTACTTCCTGGAAATCCTGCAAAACATCATTATGACTCGATACAAGCATTTGACTCAAACAAACACGAATATATATGTTAATTTATTATTATTACGATTCATGTTCATTTGTGTTCTAATAAACCGATTTAGATTTCCCTTACACTTATCTTTTGCAAAATACCTTTATATGTAGTTAAGACGAGGTTAAAAACAAAATAAAGCATTTTCACAAATTACTTTCGAACATGAATCAATAATGATAAAAATTAAACATACATACGGAAACAAATAAAATCAAACAAACAAATAAATAAACACACAAAGCAAATAAAACAAATAAAGCTTGGGTTGCCTCCCAATAAGCGCTTTTCTTTATTAACGAGTCTTGTTGCTAGACTCAAAGTCACGTACATTACGTGACTCCATCATCGGTCACGGTTCCTAGGCCATTCCTTCTCCGGTTTTATATTCCGGTCCTAATTTCAAACATTCCTTGTAGAAACCGAATATCCTTTCCATAACATAGTCTACTCCTTTACTTCTATCCTCATCATTCCTATAGTAGACCGCTTGCTTGAGCTCCTTCTCAATATTTGACAAGTGTTGGAATTGTTCTATCTTATATGGCATTTGGTAGCTTACTTCATCGGTCTCATCCTTAAATCTAACTATCCCTAAGGAAGGTTCATAAGTCATTCTAGAGACCTCAACAAATGGTTTTCCAAAAACCACTTGAGTCAAGGATGCATCGACTATTGGGCGGATATCTTCTACAATTACAAAGTCGGTGACATAGGTGAAGTTTCCTACATAAACCGGTAATCCCTTAACTCTTCCCGTGAAGTTACTCATCCAACCCTTGTCAGGGAACATCCTATACCCAAGTTGATTTTTCATTATCAAGTTGTAGTGGGCTCTAGTCATGATGTTTATGGGCGATCTAAGGTCGATGTAGGCTTTCCACACATGCAAATGTCCGATGTTGCATGGTATGTTGAGATTAGAAGGGTCGCCTATTTCTATGATTGGTCTACCTAGGAGGTATGGTGTCTCGGGGTCATCGAATAAGTTTGTATGATATGCATGCTCTTCCTTAGTGGGTAGCCTATTGAAGTAGTCCTCATCATCATCTACTTCTTCAATCTCACTTGTCCTAACTTCCTTATCAACCTCGACTTTCTTATCCTCATCCTTAGGTTCACTATTATCCTCATTCCTATCAATTGGTTTAATAGTGACAATGTTGACAAAGTGGACGTGTTTGGATGAAGAGGGGTCTTTTACTTGGGGTCCGCTATTTGTGTTCCTAGCGTCCTTATGTGGAGGTGATAACACTTGGTTATGGAGAGCTTTCAACAAGTTGTCAATTTTATTGGTCATCTCCGTTTGTTGTTGATTGAATTCGGCTTCAAACTTGGCTAAACGAGCTTCTTGAGATGCCATAAATTGAGACATCAATCCTTCAAAGTTATCGGTACTACCATTGCCGGAAGGATTGTTGTTGAAAGTACGATTCGAGTTGGAACCGCTTGATTGGAAACGATTAGGTGGGTTGGAAGAATTGGTTTGTTGCGTGTTTTGGTTTTGTTTCCACCTAAGGTTCGGGTGATTTTTCCATGAGGGGTTGCATGTATCACCATAAGGGGTTGGCTCGGGTTTGAAAGTGTACCACTTGTCTCCCGCTCCGTCGGTACGCGAGGATGCGTAGTCCACAAAAGCTTGTTCGGGGAGTTCCATGCAATCACGAGTGTCGTGGGGACCACTACATAATTCACATGAAGAAGTGATTTTGTTCACTTGGCTTGAAGGTGTAGGAGCCTCGTAGGATTTCATGAGAAACTTGACTTGGTCTTCTAGTTCTATGATCCTATGGTCAAAAGTGCTTGAATTGTTCGAAGGCAAAGATATTGCCTTGACCGTTTTATTCAAATCACGGGGATCACTCCAACTTTCGTTGTCATAAAGAGCAAGATCCTCTAGGAGAGCCCATGATTGTTCCGCACTTAGATCACGTAGCTTGCCACCGGCCGATTGGTCAATGGTTTGCCTCGTGGAGAGATTGATATGGTCATAGAAGATTTGGACTTGGAGCCAAAGTTCTATGCCATGGTGAGGGACCTTTTGGAGTAAGTCCTTGAATCGAGTCCATGCCTCGTAGAGAGTTTCGCCTTGACGTTGTTGGAACATCAAGATATCATTCCTTAGCTTGGTAGTTCTTCCCGGTGGGAAAAACTGAGCAAGGAAACGAGTGGTGAGATCATCCCATGAGGTGATGGATCCTGCGGGTTGACGTTCTAGCCACTGACTAGCTTGGTCCCGCAGAGAGAATTGAAAGAGACACAATCGGGTCGTCTCTCGAGTGGCAACATCAAGGTCTATAGAATCAACGATTTTAAGAAAGTCCTTGAGATGTTGATTAGGATCTTCAGAACGAAGTCCATGGAATGCGCATCCGCTTTGCACCAACCGGATGGTATCGGATCGCAAGGGTGTGATATTGGCTCCTTGAGTGAGCTCAATGGTGTTTCGATAGCCATGGTGGCTAGGACGGGAATACTCTCCTAAAGTACGGGCTCTAGGAGGTGGTGGTGGTTGTTGTGGTGGTGGGTTGTGGGGGTTAAGGATATTACCATCTTCCATGATGTCGGATGGTATGGTTACGAACAAAGACACGAAGAAAATAGATAGACTAAAGAAAACCTAGAAAAAGAAAATAAAAATCTCACTAGAAAGGAATCTAGTGAGTAGACCTAATAGAAATAAAAATTCAACCTAAACAATAACTATTCCCCGGCAGCGGCGCCAAAAACTTGATGCGTGGTTTTGTAACCTTACAACAGGTTTTACCTCTCGAGGGATCTCAAGAGGCTTACAACCCCACCAGGCAGTGTACCTGACCGATGTAGTATAGTGTAGTGGTAAGTACGGGGGATTGATCGTTCTCCACAGGGAATAGTGTTCGTTAGGTGTGAAAGGCTACTCTAATTAGGTCTAAGGGTTGAGGAAGATTCTTTTTATGTTTTTATAGTTTTTATGAAAGCAAGTAAAATCTCGGGTTTGAAAGAGTGGGCGGAATTAGTTGCTAGTCAACTAACCCAATATTACTACGGATGCAAATAAAATAAAATAACAAAAATGAAAATGTGGTGAGAAACTTATGTGTAGAGAAATGTGTTTACTTAGATTTCCTTACTCCCTAACTATCTTTTACCGGTTAATTAGTGTGTATTAGTCGCGTGGATGACGGGTGTATTCCTTAATACCATTCGTGGGGTGGCGTACTTACTTCCCCAACTCTACAAGCTCCTACTTCATCCTATGTTGAGCCGGCTAGGAAGCTCCTAACATGGGATCACTAGAATTCGCTTGTGCATTAAATACAACCATAAAAACCTTTAGTACGCATTTGGTTCATGTTTCTTAAGACGTTCAAGCAAGTTACCGAATAGGAAGTTAGCCAGTTTTCTTAAGCCTAACATAGATAAACAATCATCCAATACAACTAACAACACACTAATAACCAATAATCAATAGCTAGGTTTCATTAGATCTAAGCAAACACAAGATAAATTTAGCCTAACATGTTAATCAAAAGACAAGAATAAGATAAAATCAAACAACACATAGACATATTGAATGATTAATTGATAACTTATCTTCAATGTAACATGGAAGATTTCAAGGCAAAAAGCCTTGAAAAAGAAGCTAAAATCGTCTTAGGGTTTTCTCCCAAAATTCCACACACTAAGCTCTCTCTAATGACAAAAAATTAGAAAACTATATATAGACTTTTGCATCTGACGGCGTCACCTTATGGAGTGTGACGCCGTCACCTCGCCGCTTCTAGGGTTCCCGGATGACCTTCTTGACGCCGTCCCTCTTTAGCTCTTCAAAAATCCATTCTGGCTTATCAAGGCTTGACGCCGTCAGCTCGTGAACGTGACGCCGTCCCCTTATGATTTAAGCCGTGACGCCCTTGATCAAGTTAAAGCGTGACGCCGTCAGAATTCACATGCTATTTTCACTGGCCTATCATGAGTAAATTTCACGTCCACTTTTTCTTGCCAAAGCATGACGCCGTCCAGAGTTAATTGTGACGCCGTCAAAGGTAACATTCAGCCGATTTTTGAGACTTTGCCGTTTTCTTCACTTTTATGCTCCAAAAACGTCCAAAATGCCTCCTTTTCCAGATTTCTCCTCAAAAGTACCTAAAATGACAAAAGGAACGATTTAGGGCAATATTTGATCAAATAAATACGATTTAGGGCTTAAATGACCCCTTAAAAGCGGTACACTTTTCGCTTCATCATAAGTGAACGTGAAAGATTTTTTTAGAATTGATTACACTATAATAAGAAAAATTAAAAGCAATCTACGCTATTAAAATAAATGCACACAAAGAAAATTCAAATAAATGCAAATCCCGGGCTAATCCCGAGACTTATAAAGCTAATAGTGAAATTATAAACCAAAAATGCAAAACTAACAACTCAAGGGACCGAAAATGTAATTTATTAAAACTGATTTAATAAAAGATAATAAAGAAAACAAAATGTTTAAAATTTTAGGGACTAAAAGTGTAATTTCAGAAACTATAAAAGACTTAATAAAAGGCAGGGACTGAAAGTGCCATTTATCAAACTGATTTACACTTAAAAAAAACACCAGGCACGATTTAGACTTAAACAGAGAGACTAGGGACCAAATGTGACAACACTGAAAACTTATTTTATTTTCTTTTCTCAGAAATAATCCTCACAAGCTCTTTTCAAAAGCTTATAAAAAGCTCAAATCTTAACCAATTTTGAAACCGAAAAATGTTTTGGAAAGCTGAACAAGTAGAGATTACTAAAATCCAAAAAGCCCTATCACAAAGACTCAATTACTAACTTAATTCGAAGCAAATACAGGTAGCAAAACGATGAACTAGCAGCAGACTTGTTAAACAGAAGGCTTAGGAACAGATTTCGAGTGCAAATTTAGATCACCAGATGTTCCCGCCACTACTAGAAATGGAAGAAACTAAATTTATACTATGCTAACTACTTTGACACGCAAAAGCAAACAATTCTAACTACTTATGATCATTCAAATGGATTCATTAAAACAGCTACTAAGAGTGAAATGAAACCAGTGCACAGAACCAGTTTGACGAATTCGATACTCACTATGGTTGACTTACGTGAGGTTCAACTTATTAAATCTAAGAACCTAGATGTTATTAAGCTATATAAACCCTTAACTATCAAACTTAAACCGATTATCTAACCAAATTAAACAACTCAGATCCTCAAAACAGCGGAACACAGCAGAATCATGGCAGACCACAAACTACTCAAACTTAGACCAAAATTAATCCAACTCTACCCTACTAATGTGAACTGATTAATAACCTTTTACTCTACTTGAAACTCCAATTAAAACCTCTAATCAAACTTAGCTTATTGCTGAGCTTGTTGTCGCAGAATCGGGCTTAAAAAATCAAACTCGGATCAATTTCTTCTAGTTACTATTAAACCTCAATTTCTCAACTGATTTAAACTTTAACAATCTAACCAAAACTTAACCAAGTTTAGTCCACTAGCAAATCCATAGTACAATCGCAGAAACATATTAATCTAAACACCCTAGCATAAACAGATTCAAATGCTCCTTTATCATTCCTTATCATTATTAAACCGTATTTCAGATTCAACTAATCATTAAACAGCATAAATCATTACTTAAATAACATCATTTAACCTCAGATTCATCATGTTTCCACAGAATAACAACAATCAACAGCAATTAACAGCAGAAACTCAGATTCGCAGAACAAGATCAACACAAAAACTATATCGAGGCAGATTCTAATCTCAAACTATAAAATGATGCTTTAAGCAAGTTTAACTAATAATATCTCTAACAAACTAACATCAAACAACCACTATAACACAAAAATTCAACTAGTACAGCAGATTTAAACTATTAAACGTGAGTAGAACGAAAAATGAACGAAGAACTTACAATGTTATTCTCCCTCAGCTAGAACAGAGGGAGTTCACTATGCTAGCCTGTCTTTAGACAGGCTAAGGGCTTCCATTTCACCCCCTAGACCATCACTCCATTTCTGATTCACCATGGTTCAAGTAATAATTGACTTTCGTTGACTTTTGTGTGAATTTGAGTGAAACTGTTTAAAGTGCCAAGTTAAGCTTCACAAAAGCTATATTAAGCTAAAATGAAACTTGAGAAAAAACGAACTAAGCTATTTGAAGCTTGATTAACTGAACTTTTTTTTTTTTTTTTTTAGAGTAATTTTGGAATTCTGAACAAATTAACAAAACTATTAATCTGAATGGAACTTATGTGAGCTACTAATGAAATTATTAGGCTAAAACTTAGAACATCATCTCATATTATGAAGAATCAATATAAGCTAAAAATTAATTTTCATTCATGAAAAATTCAAGAGTACAAACTGAAATTACAAATTCGGAAATAGCTTTTGAACATACTACAAACTAGACAACTGAAAATGATAAACTAGAAAAATTACAATATAAAAAAAACTTAAAGAACTAACTCCTTCAATCGAAGAGAAGTCCTCCTATTTATAGAGCTCGGCTGAACCTTCTAGGATGTCCAGCTTGGCAATCCGCGTGCACATGAGTCCTTCATCACCCTTAGATCATCCTTTTTCTTCAATCTTTAATCTCATCCGTACGATTAGATGAAATGACGTGGTTTGGCCAATCAACTATACCCACGTGTCCCTGGCAGTGTCAGGTGCTTCCAGAAGCTTTTAATCATTGGGTAATAATTTTAGGTACGAGGTAATTTGGTGATTTAGTAACTAGGGTTCATAGCAGTCAAAATTGGGGATGAGTGTTTAGGTGCGCGTGTGTGAGTTTTTTTATTTTCATTTTGTTTGACTGAGAAAGGGTGGGTTGACCGGTGTTTTAGTTAATAAGGATGGGGGTGGATCGGGTATAGTAAAAAATGAAATGGGCTCGGGTTTTTAAGGGAATGGGCTTGTGGGTTTAAAAACGTGGGCTGTGGAATGGGTTAATATTTTAAGGTGGGTTGGGGTTTAGTTTAGTGGAGTAGGTTTAGTGTGTGATAGATTATAACCGGGTTTAAATGTATTTAAAGGTTTAAGAATTTTAATTGTAGGGACTAAATTTGTAATTTCTGAAAGTGAAGGGGTCTATGCTGCCATTCTTCAAAGTATGATCTAAAGGTGATTTTTGACTTCTTGACCAATGATGGTTTTTCCCGGTTCAGCTCTAAGTCATTTCTGTATCTCGTGCTCGTTTTCCGGGTTTTCCGTGTCTTTTATCAGTTTTTTCGATATTTGTCCCTGCATATATAAAAACACAAAAACGCAATATCTTTTGGCATTTTGGTCGGGTTTTTGGTCTTTTTGGTCCGGTTTTTGGTAAATAAAAGGTATGTGAATAAGCACATACCAAGGACGAACAATTTCTTTTAGTTCTAGATAGTCAACAAATGACATATCTAGGTTATGAGAGGATATGTATGTATATATATATATATATATATATATATATATATATATATATATATATATATATATATATATAGTAAAATAGGTATATAAGAGGAGAACTTACTAACAAACATATAAGTATTTATTAAAGTAAGCATTTAAGACTAAAGGGGGCATGCAATAGGCTAGTTTATTAATCTACGCATATAGTGGTGACCATGAAAGAGAGGCGTACCTTTTTGTCTTCAACATGTGGTCTTCAAAAACTTCAAATAATATTGACTTATAAAAGCCAATTACGAAAGAGATTCCGACTTTCCTGATGAGTTGAAATTCTAGCCACTTGGTCCCCATGGTCTAATTGGTCCATAGTTGTTTGAACCAAACATGGTTTGCAATTGACTCGGATGCATATATGGTGGAAGTATTCCCCAAGGATTAAAACTTGGTGGATTTGGATAATTCCACATTGAGTTACTATTATTTTGACGGTTTGGTCTATTTTAATTTCTTCTAGGTTGAGGAGTTTTAGGCCGAGGGTGAGGACTAGGTGGTCTTCTAGGAGGAGGTGTTTTTGACCTTAACTTTGGTTTAGAGTGTTCTACTTCATTTTTTAAAGATGGTTTATAAAAGGTTTTTACATCCTCATTACTAGCTATGGGTATTTTTCTATCTTTCATAAGTATATACTTAGGTTTTGACTCTAAAGGTTTTTGCTCACTAGTTTCACATTCAAACTTTACATTTTTAGTTTCACTATTTGAATCCTTAGTTGAATTAAATCCTAATCCGGTTTTATCTCCTGATGTCCTTTGAATACTTATTATTTCCCTAAGTGAATTACTACTATTTTCGAATTTGTTAAGTTTACAAATTTCTTTCTTAAGTATTTCGTTTTCATTTTTAGTTTCTTGACATGTTCTACATTCAAAAACTTCTTTCCCTTTTTCTAAGTTATGTAGTTTAATTTTTAATTCTAGTATTTCCTTTTCTAATTGGTTATTTTTATGTTTTAGTGATTTATTTTTACTCATTACTTTTTGACCTAGTTTGCATAATTTATTATATTCGCTATCTAAGTCTTTTTCATCTAATGATAAATATTCATCACTAAAGTATTCAGTTTCGGAATGTACCTCACTTGATGTCTTAGCCATAAGACATTTCTCCTCCTTTATGGTTTCTTTCTCGTCTTCGTCACTATCACTCCATGCTCCTCCAACGAACGCCTTTTGGTTTTGCTCCTTTGACATCATAGGACATCTTCCGATGAGATGATTTGGATCACCGCATTTGAAGCACTTCCTTTCGCTCTTGCTGCCTTTGTCGTCTTTGTTTCTTTGGAGTGTCTTTCTTTTGTCATGTGGTTGTCTAACGAATCTTCTTCATCTTTTAAAAAACTTCTTGAAGTCTCTTACGGCCATGGCATATTCTTCGTCATCACTATCGGAGGTTGAGCTATCCTCGTCACTTGATGCTTTCCTAGCTTTCAACGTGATTGACTTGCTTTGCTCTTTCTTTCCTTTGACCATCTCGGAGTCTTTCTTGATTATTGCTTCGTAGACCTTCAAGTTGCCAATTAACTCATCAAGTTGAAGAGTTGACAAGTTCTTTGATTCTTCAATCGCCGTAACTTTAGCTCGCCATTTTGGATGAAGAGCCCTAAGAAATTTCCTAACAAAATTCTTACTAGAAAAACTCTCATCAAGTGCCTTTAAACTTGTGATGATTGTGTTAAACCTAGCAAAAGCATTATCAATTGATTCCTCTTCCGGAATCGAAAATTGTTCATATTGTTGAACAAGAAGATCTATTTTATTGTCTTTGACTTGACTATTACATTGGTGAGTTATTAGTAAAGAGTTCCAAATTTCTTTTGCGGTTTCACACATAAAGATCCTTTCGTATTCTTTACGTGGTAACGCATTATAAATAACCATTTTTGCCTCATTATTTTTAGAAAGCTTTCTTTTTAAATCATCACTTTGTTTTTCAAAAGGTACTATTTCATCCTTTTTAGTTTCAAGATTATGTTGAATAGGTAAAAAATCACCATTAGTAATAACATGCCAAAGATCTAGATCTTTTGATTTCACATAAGTTTCGAATCGATTTTTCTAATAAAGAAATCCATCACTTTCAAATAGTGGTGGTCTTTGCATAGATTGCCCTTCAAAATATTTTTCAGATTCCATAGATCGTTTCAAGTTTTAAAATACAGTTTATTTTAAAAATCTTGTTTGACGTGGCTCTTGATACCAATTGTGGAAAACTAGAAGGGGGGGGGGGGTTGAATAGTTTTACGTCTTTTTAATTTATGAAAACTTTTGTTTACTTTTTAAAACTTTGAATCTATCTTATGTGAATTCAACTCTTGATCAATATGAACAAATATAAACAAATATAGATAAGCAATGCAAGTAAAGTAAATATAATGAAATGAAAGATAGAGATGGAAAGATCAAACCACAACACGGAGATTTATAGTGGTTCGGCTACAAGGACACCTTCCTTGCCCTACTCCACTCCTCGAGTCACCTACTCGAGAGTTTTCTTCACTATGTCAACAAACTCCCTTATGGTGGAGAAAACCTTACACAACTTTAGCTTACACCGGCTTAACGACACAAAGCTAAATGTCAAGTTCTAATCGTAGCTAGAACCAATCTCACGACTTGTACACAACTTCTACACAACTTAATCACGACTGCTTCATGACGGCTTCACGACGGCTTCACGACTTCTTCTCCACGACTACTTCACGACTACTTCACAACTACTTCTACACTACTTCTTTACAACACAACTAGTTACTTACACTTAGATCTACTTATCACAACTATACAACACTTTACACAACTACAATGATGATATGAGTTAAGCTATAATACTTCTTCTCTAGTTGAAGGAGTATTCTTCTTTTGCACTTTGATGGTGGAAGCTTGGATCACTTAGAAACCAATGCTTAAGAGAATATGATCAAAGGGTTTTTAGAAAGGATTTACAAGATTTAAAACAGAAGGTTTGGGGTGCAAAAGGTGAGTAAAAATCCAGGGGAAGGCTGGTATTTATAGGCAGAAAAACTGGACAGCTGGGAGCTACTGGAGCATGGCCGGCCCCCTTAAATAGGGGGCGGTCCCCTTAATTTTAAGGGGGGCGCCTAGCATAATTAAGGGGGCCGCCCTCCCTAGCCGTTGCCCAGTTTTATCTTTTTGTGGGGAAGGTTTTTCTGGAACATTTTTACTGATTTTGGTTGAAAATTTGAATTCATAAATTTATAATGAATTAAACCTTTTTATTTATTACCAAAAATGTTTTTCTAAAAGATATAAAATATTTTTGACATTTTATAAAAAATCTAGTGTTTAAGAAAATGTTCCTTTGATCATATAATGCATTAAGCATTAGTTCATTCATACCTTAAGTGATTTGAGTTGTAGAAATAGATATTTACAACTAAATACTTGTTTACGTCATAATTTTCCGATTAATGATTTTACATTTTGTGATTATCAAAACGTAGAGATATCGAAAAATATTAATAACGTGTTTAGGCATTATTTATATCAACAGATCATTTTGTTCTTTCATGTTTTTGTAAGCACGCTCATACGATAATTTGTCATATTTGCATTATTCCTTTTTCTGATCAAGTTGTTTAAAATATGTGACATTTTGTTTTTCAATCTTGGCAAGTGCCTTTTCATATTTTACAACAATTTCGGAAGTCTCAGCTCGAAGTCGTTCATCATTCTCAACAAAATATGTTTGGTAAATAATAGACATAATGTCAGTCGATAGAGCTTCGAAGGAGAGAGAGTCATTTTGATGTTCCAAAACCTTTATTCGTTCCAAGTATTCATTTGCTTTCTTCACAAAGGATTTGTGATCCTTAACGAATTATGCAGACTCTTTTAAAAGATTATTTTCCACATTTTGAACAACCGCATAGATTGCCACAATATGTGGATTAATTTCCGTTTCAAAAATCCTTTTAATTTCATCCTGAACACCTGGAAACCATCCAAATTTTTGATTATTTGTTTTGGATGCCACAATACTTTGTAGTGTTTCAATTCTCTATTTAAGATCCACCAAATATAGTCTAGCTGCACTTGAATCATAAGTGTTTTTAGATGCCATTTGTTGAATGTTAGACAGATGTTTTGAGACAAATATTCGTTTTGTGACAGCCACTGGTTTTTTGAAAAACAGTGGTGACTCTTTTTGAACAAGATGAACCCCAGAAAGTTTGTTAAGTTCATTATAGTTTATGGGTTTTATTTCTCTGTTCAATTGTCGCATTTTGATTCTACTCTCTTCGGAAAGCTTAATCGTCTCAACAGAATCATAACCCGGTGGAGGATCATGCACATCTGATGTGTGCGTGTGCATTGCTCTAATTCTTTTATATCCACGGCAGCGGCTCCAAAGATTTGGTGCGCGCGTGATGTCGTTGTGGTTTTAGCAGTATTCAAGTTTTAAATTTATATTTAGCCGACTTATCAATAAAACACACACTTTAACGAGCAGTGTACCCGGTCAGTATGAATATAATGGTAAGTAGAGTGTCGATCACTAAGAGTGGAACGTATTATCTAGTTATTCTAATCAGTATTTTAATATCTTAAGTTAGCTGTACAACCTAATCTAACGCAAGGGGGTTCAGTCTGAGAGACTGGCACGGTTTGGTTATAATTAAATAGAAAACTATACTAATGAGCACGAATCAGCGATTAGCACACACGTACACAGATAGATACTTGAGACAATAAGAAGACCTGTCCTGATAATTAAGTAGCTTGTCACTTGTTTTATTGATAGTTTTATATGAAGTGTATATAATTAACCCTTTCTCGTTGGCTCTAATCTTATCGGCGAGTAAACCCTTAATGATTACTTATGTCTATCCCACTATCCTAGAATATTGAGCATTTGTGATGCCCACGTTTCGTATACGCTAGAATAGATAGGCGAGGAAGGGGCATGGCGACCCAAGCAATGCTCAGCTAGACACAGAGGTTATCAATGCACTAATAAAAGTCACCAAAGACATCAACATATAAACTTTAATTAATGGGAAAGCAATTTTAAGGGGTGCCCATGATTTTCCGTAGTCACATGGAATCGGCCCATCAATCCTGATGAATTAAAGTGTACTAATACAATAAAACAAAACTACTTAATGAATTGAATACATGCAGGACCTTCTTACAGCTCTTGTATCTTCGTTTAGGGTGTGTCTTGTGCTGCTAATACGTCTGAATTCGGCTGTCTTTCTCTTCTGAATTTAGCTAAGTCTCGTACTAGGTGTCTCGAAATTCGTCTGGCCTTGGGGTATTTATAGTTTCTGTCTGAGGGTTAGATGCGGCGCATTGAATAAGTAGATGCGGCGCATTGACTTAACTTCTCGTGGGGTCCAAGATTAATATATTCAGGAATATTCGTACACCGCCTTAAGATGCGGCGTAACTCCATTTCTTTATGCGGCGCATGTCCTTTGCTGTCTTGGATTGTGACTTGTGAAATCTTGATAGTGATGCGCCGTATGTACGAAGTATGTTGCGGCGTATCTGGAGCAGAATGATCTTGATCTTGTACATTTCAGTAGACTCTTAACATCTTGCTTGTTTTGCTCCATAATTAGTCCAAAATCGCCAAGTTTCACATAATACTTGTTTTTACCTGAGAATTACAAAAGTAAACATTAACGTATCCATTCTCATATATAATATAATAAAACAAGTTAAATAAATAAGATAAATGATGATAATAAAATGTACTTATTTGAGTTCATCAAATATCCCCCCACTTGAACTTTACTTGTCCCCAAGTAAACCTTAGAATAAATCTTATGAAAATGTATCCTAAAAGATATTAGGATTTATTTTTATATTAAAGCATGTATTCGTTTTTTGTCATAATTGCACAACCAAACACTTAACGAATTAGAAATAAAATAAAATATTTCGATAAAAGCAAATCTAATCATTTAACTGTTCAGTCGTGACGAATATTCTATCATAAGCTTGGCAAGTATACGCATCTCCTCCACTAAAGCTAAGGAATAACAAGTCTAAAGCGGTAAAAAGGGTTTGTTGGTTAAGGGTTAATCATTCTTCTTAATCTCTATCGATCTCACATTCCAGAAAAGGCGACAAAATCACAAATACATGATCGAATCCACGACCACGATACTTGCAATTGCTCAAATCCTTAACTCGAATAGGCTAAAGATAGGACCAAGTAATCTTTACCAATAATATTATATCAAAAAGGGCGACAAAATCATAAATACATAGCCGAATCCACAACTACGATACTTAAGATTGCTCAAATCCCTAATCTCAATAAATCAAAGGTTTGGATAAAGAATGATGTAGGGTATGGATAATATTTGGGATACAAATTGGTGTAAAATGAAAAATAAACAAAACAGATAAATTAAAATCCTAAGTGTGGTAAATTACTTTCCCAACCATCCCATGAATAAGACTCATATCATTGAATAACTCACGCTTTAACACTTGAAACACACGCTTTAGGTAGACACGAATTATACTCAACAAGATCTCAATCAAAGAATAACCTTAGTTGGCGTTCCCATAACGGCCAACTCCCATTCAATCCATAAATATAATATACAACAACTAGTGGTGATATCGACCACTTAATACAAAACTTTACATAAGTTGGTTAAAACAAACGTCCAACTTTTCCTTTTCTTTTTCTTTTCTATTTTTTTTTCGATTTTTTTTTTAACATCAACATATATGTGTAAAATTTCACAACTTTTCTATCACTATTTTTCCGGATAATTTTTCATACTCTTCATACTTTCAGAAATAACTGTAATAGCGAAAGTAGTAAACACACGAAAAATAAACTCAAAGATATCTAATATTTACTTTCATACCAATTGCATTGTGCAATTTCCTGACTCAACCAAAGATAATGAATTATGCACGCGAACACAGGTAATGTAAGGAAACACACTTTGCCTAAAGCAATTAACCACGGATTTTAATCTACAGGGTAGGCTAAGGTGTAAGGGTGTAACGAAACATTATAACAAAGGTGTAAGAAACGAAAGGAATGGCTCTGAGTGTTTTTCTAGAGGTATCTTACTCTAAAAGTGAGAGTAACAAAAGGGTTTATACGGGGGTTACCTAACCAATGTAGTTAGTTAATATCACATAACATATAAAGGCTATTTGGGTGTAATCCTAGAAATTTACCAATTTAGACAAGTCATTCCAGTTATATAGATAATACTAAATATGGTGGTCTCGAATAGTATATAAGCCAAGTTCTAAAGTTTACAAGTCACCGGCACACTCATAGATTTGTGAATTTTGAAAAGTTTACAATTTTTGGAAATAATGTTATGTGTGCAGCTATGTAATTAGACTTTAAACAAAAACATGCTAAAATTTTTAAATTTTGATATATTAAGCACATTTTAAGCATATTTTGAAAAAGTTTAGGACAAGTAAGTGTTCTAATTCTCCAATCCCCCCACTTAAGTTAAACAACGTCCTCGTTGTTTGTGTTAAAGGTTAAAAACTGGAAAATAAAAGAATTAGAACAGAAAAACTCCCCTGAGATTTGCTCGGTATGATCCTCCATTATTCGTATAAGAGCAAAAATCAACTTTCTTGTGGATGAGAACGTTTAAGCTTCAAAAATGATGTATCCACAAGAATGCAGGAATCTATAATACCATTCAGACTTTAACACACCTGAGTTAAGAAGGTTCAAACTTGCATAATACATTAGTAGTTAGTAAAAATAAAACATAAAAATTAAATCTGAAAATCATCAGGTCAGTCGATACGCCGTATCTTATGGAAAAAGATGCGCCGTATCGAGCCTGGAATAAATACGAATCAGAATAAAAGATGCGTCGCATCCTTAACCAGGGATGCGCCGCATTAAATAAACTGACAGAAAGTTTTAAAGTCAAAAATAAAAATGCAGAAAATTAAATAAGATATGACCAGTGCAGGTGATGCGTCGCATCTTAGGATTGAGATGCACCGTATCTTCTGCAGGTCTGACAGACTCGACACAGAACAGAAAAGTAAAAATTCTCCGGGTTGTCTCCCGGTCAGCACTTGTCTTTATTCCAGAGTCTTCAAGTTAGACTCACGTTCAGCTCCTTAATATCGATCACTGAAAGAGTCGGAAGCAACGCGCTCCCTCATCGCCAGTCCAGTAATATTGAACACTCATTGCTCGTCCTTAATTTCCACGCCATTCTTCTTTAATATCTGTATAAACAAGGTTCTGTCCCTTTCGGGCAGAGATGACAAAATGATAGACGGGAAATTCTTATTATTATATAGGCATAAATATGCAAGGTGGGGTGGTAGTTCAATAAACACATCATTATTCGAATTTGTATTCTCAACTATTCTCCTACGTTGGTTAATTACTTCGCAATCATACCACTCATCATCAAAATCATTAACAATATCGCGCCTAAGTTCGGTAGGTACATTAAGGTCAATAAATTCCTCGAAGTTCTCATGATTAGGATTAGTTGAGTTGTTTTGAATCAATGTTTCTCCCATAAGCCTAGCTTCTAGATCGAGGTCCATTCGTTCTCTTAATCCTAGCACATAGACGCCTCTAATTATGCTTTTAGCAGGATCTTGGCACTTATAGACTAGTTTATTATCCCCTACCTTTAATGAGATTTTTCTTTTAAACACATCAATCTTAGCATGGGCGGTAGACAAGAAAGGTCTTCCAAGGATTAAAGGAATCTTAACATCCTCGGGCATATCTAATATAACAAAGTCTACGGGGAAAACAAACTTCTCAATCTTAACTAGCACATTTTTAGCAATCCCTTCAGGTCGTTTTACCGTTTTATCAGCCAATTCAATAAGCAGCTTAGTTGGTGCTAATTTTCCTAGTCCTAGGGTAGTGAATGTCTTAAGGGGCATAACACTAACGCTAGCTCCTAAGTCAGCTAACACATTATTGAAAGATATATCATTAATTGAACAAGGTAAAGTAAAACTTCCTGGGTCCTTTTCTTTATGAGGCAAGGCATGTAAGTCGGTTGCAGAGCTCTCTTCTTTCATTGTGGCCTTGATCTCCTTTTCAATCTTTGTCTTCTCTTTTAATAATCTTCTTAAACTGATTGAAGAATTAAAGAAAAATTCGGGCTTTGCACCATCATTACCATTCATCAATCTTCTAGGAAAAGGAATGTTAGGCGTGACTTCCTCGGTGGTGCTTATGGCCTTGACATGATCTCTTGGGTTGGTTTCAGTTGAGCTAGGTAGACTTCCGTATCCCCTTTCTTGAAGAACTTTTCTCATTTGTCCAATTTGTTGTTCCAATGCTTTGATCGAAGCTCCTTGATTTCTTGTAATAGTATCCGTTGAGGCTCGGATTTCTTTGATCATAGCAGTGTTCTCTTCATGTCTTTTAGCAGCATCGGCCATAATTTGCTTTAGAGTGTCATCCAAAGTCTGCCTCCTTTCTTGATAAGTGGGATTAAAGTTGTTCTTTTGATAGTATCCCGGAGCAGCTTCCCTAAATCTTCCTGAAGGTCGGAATGGTTGTCCAAATTGTGTGTAGTATGCTTCTTCAAAAGCCTCACTTTCATTCTTATTAGGGTAATCTTTAGTGTAGTGAGGTCCTTCGCATTTTTCACATCCAACTTGGGCAGCATAAACTTTCGCATCACGCTTCTTCATCTCTCTACTAATTTTATCCAATTGAGCTTGAATAGCAGCAAACCCGTCAAAATTAGTGTTGCTCTTAGATCTAGTAGAGGTTCCATCGTGCCATTTTTGAGAATGATCAGCAGCTTCTTGGATAGCTTTTCTAGCATTGGCTGCACTCATTTGAGGCACAGCTCCCTTAGCATCCAAGATTTGTCTAGTAGGCACGTCCAATCCTTGATAGAACAATATTATCTCCTGCATTGGACTTAGATAATGTTGAGGGCATTTTGTCAATAGGTCTTTAAATCGTTCCCAAGCTTGATAAAGAGTTTCATCAGGCTCTTGCTTGAAACTGTTGATAGCCTCCATCTTTTTAGCAGTTTTAGCAGGTGGACAATATCTTTTCAGGAATTTGCTCTTCAAATCTTCCCATGTTGTGATTGAACTAGCAGGTTCATTCCTTAGCCACTTATTAGCAGCTCCTTTAAGCGAAATTGGAAAGATTCTTAGCATAAGTTGATCGTCAGCGACTCCTTCTGTAGTAAACAAATCTGCAATCTCGAGGACCTTTTCAACATGTTCATTAGCATCTTCATGTTCTGTTCCATTGAAAGCATTTTCTCTTAGCTCCTTGAGAAACTGACCCTTCAACTCAAAATTTGACTTTTCATCAAACTTTGGTCTAGCAACTCCTGAACTGTAATCAGCACGGGTTTTGTTCATGTATTCCTCCATAGTAGTGTTTTCCGCCATTGTTTCTGTTTCTTCTTCCTCTTTCTCTTCAGAAAAATAATCAAGCTCGAACGAACTTGAGATATCAAAGTTTTTTGTGTTGAAAAGCCTTTTAAGCGAATGTAAGGCTCGTTCAGGATCTTCAAAAGGTGTAATCAAGTTCTTAGTTGAACTCCTGGTCATGCACTTCCTGAAACCATCACAAAAGCATCAGTAGGGTATGTTCAAGAAAGTAATATATCAGAAAATCAATAACGAAAACGGAATACGAAAAATAAAAGTTACTGATATCTGTAGACGATGCGCCGTATCCAGAAAGTTGGATACGCCGTATCTTATTACGTTAAAATTTTAATCAGACTTTTATTCAGAAAGCAGATACGCCGCTTATGAATTAGAATGCGCCGTATCAGTTTTAAATTATCAAAAATCGATTATTATTTATTAAAATTAAATGCGTCGTATTAACAAAAGCTAATGCGCCGTATTTTCGTTACGTTTCAAAATACCAGATTTTTGATTCAGTAGATGCGCCGTATTGATTGAAATCGATGCGTCGTATCTGTTTAATAATTCGAAAACTTTTTTTAATTTAAATCGAAAATACGCCGTATCTGTTAAAACAGATGCGTCGTATGGCGTTAGGGTTTAGAAAAATTTCTTATTAAAAACAGAATACGCCGTATCTTGGGGAAAGATGCGTCGTACTCGAATTTATTAAACGTGTTGTATTTTATAAAAATTAAACGCAATACGCCGTATCTGTGAAAACAGATGCGCCGTATTGTTTGTATTAGCACAGTACAACGATAGCAGAATGCAGAAAAACACCGAAAAGAAAAACAAAAAATAAAAACGAATAAAAAGAAACAAAAATTAAAGAAAATAAAAACACACAAAAACAGAAAATATGCAAATAATACAATGAATGCAAATTAACTAATATACAACGGGGTTAGTGGTTAGAATCTAAAAATTAAAAAGAAAAACCTAATTAAAATACTAATCAAATTAACAGATAATAACAATTCACTCCCCGGCAACGGCGCCAAAAACTTGATGTGTGCGTGTATATTGCTCTAATTCTTTTATATCCACGGCAGCGGCTCCAAAGATTTGGTGCGCGCGTGATGTCGTTGTGGTTTTAGCAGTATTCAAGTTTTAAATTTATATTTAGCCGACTTATCAATAAAACACACACTTTAACGAGCAGTGTACCCGGTCAGTATGAATATAATGGTAAGTAGAGTGTCGATCACTAAGAGTGGAACGTATTATCTAGTTATTCTAATTAGTATTTTAATATCTTAAGTTAGCTGTACAACCTAATCTAACGCAAGGGGGTTCAGTCTGAGAGACTGACACGGTTTGGTTATAATTAAATAGAAAACTATACTAATGAGCACGAATCAGCGATTAGCACACACGTACACAGATAGATACTTGAGACAATAAGAAGACCTGTCCTGATAATTAAGTAGCTTGTCACTTGTTTTATTGCTAGTTTTATATGAAGTGTATATAATTAACCCTTTCTCGTTGGCTCTAATCTTATCGGCGAGTAAACCCTTAATGATTACTTATGTCTATCCCACTATCCTAGAATATTGAGCATTTTTTATGCCCACGTTTCGTATACGCTAGAACAGATAGGCGAGGAAGGGGCATGGCGACCCAAGCAATGCTTAGCTAGACACAGAGGTTATTAATGCACTAATAAAAGTCACCAAAGACATCAACATATAAACTTTAATTAATGGGAAAGCAATTTTAAGGGGTGCCCATGATTTTCCGTAGTCACATGGAATCGGCCCATCAATCCTGATGAATTAAAGTGTACTAATACAATAAAACAAAACTACTTAATGAATTGAATACATGCAGGACCTTCTTACAGCTCTTGTATCTTCGTTTAGGGTGTGTCTTGTGCTGCTAATACGTCTGAATTCGGCTGTCTTTCTCTTCTGAATTTAGCTAAGTCTCGTACTAGGTGTCTCGAAATTCGTCTGGCCTTGGGGTATTTATAGTTTCTGTCTGAGGGTTAGATGCGGCGCATTGAATAAGTAGATGCGGCGCATTGACTTAACTTCGCGTGGGGTCCAAGATTAATATATTCAGGAATATTCGTACACCGCCTTAAGATGCGGCGTAACTCCATTTCTTTATGCGGCGCATGTCCTTTGCTGTCTTGGATTGTGACTCGTGAAATCTTGATAGTGATGCGCCGTATGTACGAAGTATGTTGCGGCGTATCTGGAGCAGAATGATCTTGATCTTGTACATTTTAGTAGACTCTTAACATCTTGCTTGTTTTGCTCCATAATTAGTCCAAAATCGCCAAGTTTCACATAATACTTGTTTTTACCTGAGAATTACAAAAGTAAACATTAACGTATCCATTCTCATATATAATATAATAAAACAAGTTAAATAAATAGGATAAATGATGATAATAAAATGTACTTATTTGAGTTCATCAACATCATTTATAAGAGTACCATCATATAACACATTCTGTTCTTTCTGAGCCTTTTTGAGATTACAAGGGTTTTCACATCCAATTGCCATTTTCTTTAAAGTATGTAAAATCGGGTTTTTATCGTTTATTAACAAATTAATTGTTTGTGCAGAATGTCCCATTTTTACAAGTAAATCTTCCAACTTTGCAATGGTTTCCTTTTTGTCAGTAATCTCTTTAAGAAGATCCTTTTCACGTTTTGAAAACCTTTCATTCAACTCCTTCTTTTCTTTTTCAAGATTGGAATAAGTTGATTTTTGTTTTGAAAGCTGGTTGGTTAGTTCAGAAATTTCTTTGTTAAGAGATTTGATTTGCAAATTCAAGTTAACATCGAGAGTGTCAAATTTTATTTGCAAACGTTTCTCTCTTAACTCAGAATCTCTTAAGCTAACCTCAAGTTCTGACTGTTTTTTGTTATGAAAATCATAAGCTATTGCATTAGCCTTATAACTCTCAAGCTCAGAGGTCAATTTCACATTCGCAGCTTTAACATCGCGATTGATCTTTTTGACCTTTTCAATCTCAATCTGACAATTATGAAGTAATGATTCAAAGAGAGAACGAGTTTCCTCATCATTAGCATTATTTTGTGCAACTTGAACTTCATTAAGATGCATATATGAAGTTTCACAGTTATCATTGCTATTAACTTTCTCCCCCATATAATTATCATAATTAGGTTCGAGAGGCACAGAATGAGGCTTTTCATGAGCAAACGAATGTGGTACCTCATAGAGTGGTTCTGTGTCATAGGATGGAGGAGTTTCAGAATCACTGCATGATGTTGGTTCTTGCTGATCTGGCATAGGGTCGGAGACTCCAGTGACTTCTGTAGAATTATCATTGATTCTGGTTGAAAGCAAGAAGTCGGATTCCTCAGCAGTCAAAGGTATTCCTGAATGTTCCTTGTTAGCTAGCATCAACATGTACTGGAGCTTTTCTACCTTCGTCATTGCAGGAACATTACCAATTCTGCCTATATCACTCCTTTGGATTTCAGATGAAGTCATGAAACAATAATCCTCATTTTGATTGACCCCATTCTGATTCACAAACTGATCTGCTTGGTTTCCCGTATACAACCCTGCATATTGCATTTGATTCCCATTCTGTATACCCATAGCACTTCCTTGCTGATTCCCAATAACTTTAACCATTTGTCCGGCTTGACCCATATATAACTGTGTATTGTCAGTGTACGGTGAATTCCAATGGTTGTTGTTATATGGTTTGATGTTTAATGCCCTGTATAACGAAGCAAAACCATTTGCCAAAGCATTTGTGATATCATCTTGGTGAGTTGCCATTAATGATGACTGGTATGATAAAGTTGATACAGGATCGTTTTAACAAAGTAGGAGTTGTTGTTATTGAAGGTAAACTTGGTTGTGTAGTGAAGGCTTGGTTCGTTGGTGAAGATCGTGTGAAGGCTTTCTTAATGGTGAATTCTGGTTTCCTTCCAAAATTTGAATTTGAAAAATTTCTCTACCAGAATTTGAAATACTCTATAAAATGCAATTCTAAGGTTATTGGAAATTTTGAGTTTTGAAAATTTTTACGTCAAATTTCGCCGAAAAAAATTTGAATTTTGGCCTAAAAATTTGAATTTTGGGCCAAAATTTTCACTGTTGTACCAAAATTTGAATTTCGCGTAAAAATTGAACGTTTAGTCTCCTGTAAAAATTAAATTTTACTCGGATGGTGCATTTTTTTTAATCCTTACAATTGCTATAGAGTATTTAATATTGTGTTAGAAAAAATTTTGTCAATTTCGAAAAGTGAAAGTCTGATGTCAATTGCGAAAATATGCTCTAATTGCGAAAGATTGGTCCAATTCCGAAAGTCTACCCCAATTGCGAAATATGGCTTGAATTGCGAAGAATATATCCAATTTTGAAAGAATATGCCAATTTCGAAACCAATTGCGAAACTAACCCAATTCCGAAACCAACACCAATTGCGAAATCTAGACCAATTCCGAAAGCAATTCCGAAATGAATTACGAAATCAATTTCGAAAGAGCACCTATCGTAATCTTATACAAGAATGCGATATTTCTGATTTGCGAGAGGCTTGTGGCAATTTCGAAACTTGTTGCAATTTCGAGAGACTAGACCAATTTCGAAGAACTGCTGCAATTTCGAAGCTTTTCCCAATTCCGAAACTTTGTGCAATTGCGAGAAGGGGCGTGGGTTTTTGAATTGCGAGAGACTGCAGTTCAACTACTCTTGTCCTTTTGTGTCACTTGCCCACTTGCAACCTTATCTTGCAAGATATTTCCTGACAACTTCCACCAACTAGTAGGACTTTCTTCTACTAACTCCTTTCAATCACATCTATCATTATCTTATCCAAAAACACAAATCTTATACAAGATTTTTAATAATGTCGATCTATGAGTCAAGAATAAACCACAAATATGTTCTTCCAAGCCAAGGTTTGAATGATGAACTAGTGAAGCTTCATGAACCAAGTCGTTAGAACATAAAACAACACAACTTTATGCCTTGATTTTTGCATCTTTGATCTTGTGTTCGACCCACAGAAAACAAATAGCTACGTTTCACAGAAAACAAAAACGCAACAATATGTATTTTAAACACAAGAACCGAATACAAGAACTCCTACCTCGAAGCTAGGCTCGTTGATACCACTTGTTACGAGTAAATATCACTCTGTTATCATACCATGAACTTGTTGTATATCGAATGGCAACACAATAGAATATAGATGAGAATATTAGATGGGGAATGAGAAGAAGATGAGAGAAGAGGAAGAGAAGTGGTGGCAGTAGAGAGGAAGTCAACTGGAACTTTGTGTATATTATATTAGATAGAGAAAGATACAAGAGAGAAGAAATACACACACACACTCTCTAAAGCACACCTGACAAATGAGAGAGTGTGTGGCTTATATGTCGACTGCCTCATCAAAGGCTTGATGGGCTTTTCTTTTGGACCAATTGTGTGGGCTAATATATGCACTACACATATATACTTAAGCTACTAACAATACTAATGCTACTAGCCCACACTTTAACTAAATATTATACATGGCACTTTGAGTTCTAAACAAATGACCATCACTTTCACAATTAACTAAATTAATTGCTAACAGTCGGGAATGAACAAGGTCGAGATAAGTTTTGGGAACGAGTTTTAGGTCATTTTGCATCTTTAATAAAAGACACCACTAGAATTCATCATAGTTTGCACACGAAGTGGGGTACAATGAACACTTCCATGAGTATGTTTAACGGCCTATACATCCAATCGGTAATACTTTTTATGAACACTTTATACATGTATTATTTTTTATTAGTTGTATTATAATTTATTAATTATAGTTCTATCTTATTAATACGTTTTATTAAAATATACTTGTAGCGTCGTCTATGGGAAAGCGGTTGTAGTGATCTTGATGTGATGAACAATGCCTTGGTCGATTATAGCACCAAGACAAAAGGGAAGCCTTTCACTCATGTAGCGGCTTGGGAGGTTGTGAAGAATGAAGCCGAATGGTTGGAACAACCAAATGTTGGTCAAACATCTTAGTCTCATTCTGACAAGCGAAGAAAGTCATCGGATGGGGGAAACTATGAGTCGGCTAGTAACGACGCCGATACTATATTGCCGGATTTGAATGAGAACACAACCCCAAGTCGGGCAAAAAAGGGAAAAGGAGTGTTGTTGGTGAAGCTTCGTCAAAGAGTAGTATTGTCTCGACCGTCGAGGCATACGCGGCAAGGAAAACAAAACACATTGAGGATGTTAATGCGAAAACACAAGCACTTTTGGACTTACAAATTGAACAAGCGACTAGAAAGGCTATGAGGAGTGACTTCAAGTTCTTCAACACGCCGCACGATCGCATAACCGATCCAACAATGTTAGAGTGGATGCTTGGGCAAAAAAGAACAATCGCGGCGAAGTATGGATGGCGTTGTGATTTTTAGATATCTATTGTCGTGGTTTTATTTCTATTATTATGTTATGGACTTTCTCGTACTTTTATTTTAATTATTATGTAATGAACTTTTATTTTTATTATTATGTAATGAACTTTTATGAAATGTTATGTGTTTTAGTTATAAATTGTGTAGTTTAATAGTTTAGGGGGGGAAAATAAAAAATTTGGGAGGGCTGGAATATCATGGGCGCGAGTGAAATTGGTTGGGAGGGCTGGTTGGGAGGGCTGGAGGGTTGAACTGAGTTGTCATAATTTTATTGGTCAAATTTGGGAGGGTTAAAATTTTGGGAATCATGACTCCTCCCACCCTAATAAGGAAATTTTATTTTCAAAAACAAATGTTGTCTAGAATAATGATTAAAAGACTTGTGTAAATTAAAAATAAAAAAAGGAACAAAAGATATACTTGATTATGAATTGGATTTCGAGATTAGTCATTGCTATTTCTGAAATGGTTTAGTTTTCCAATTAGAAAGAGATGGATGGAACTGTGACAACATCAAACTGGTTTTAATAGTTTAGTTCTAGTCACTAGTTCAAATAAGTAACAAAATTGTAGTGACAAATGTGATAAAAATCCAAAGTAGAAACGCAAAAATGAAACATCAAAAAAAAGTAAATATTAAAAAATTGTTGTGTTGAGAGTGGGATTTGAACCCACGCCCTTTCGGACCAGAACCTTAATCTGGCGCCTTAGACCAACTCGGCCATCTCAACTTTTGTTAATCTTTTACAAAAAATAATTTATCAATATTATTTATTTCAAAGAAAATTGTGATCTGTTTGTGTAAGACAACAATTTGAAATTTAGTCTAATGTACGCTTTAGATTGATATGCAAATCAGAAGCGATGGTGAGATTTTAGCAGAAAAAATGAGTGCCAAGATAATGTACCGCTAGCAGCACCTCATCGGTACATGAATAAACATTTGACCTTTTAGAGTTGACTCTAGTATATACTACTATTGTTTGTATAATGCGTTAGTAACTACTGTAATATAAAAGTAAAGTAACCAAACACCCTTTTACTAGGCTCATTAAGATGTTCAATTACTTAACTTCTAATTTATATCTCATTTTTTCTAATTAACTAGAATAGTTACAAATAATGATGTGGGTGTGAAATATGCAATTTTTTTATAGAGAATGATGACGCATTTAATTTTATAGACTAATCTTTAGAAAATAATGTCTCATGTTCTTCATATAACCAACTTTAACGAGATGGTGCATTTTATGCTAACCAACCTTTCGTATCGAATAATAACATAATGGTATTTCAATTGTCAAAATTAACTAGGGTTAATGCCATGTAAAAGCTACGTACTTTCTCATTTGTGCCATTATCAGATACGAACCCAAAATAATACAACAATACCCATCCAACTTTGTAAATTATTTTCATTATCATACGTTTGCTTACGTGGCTTTACGGGCAACCGGCTACACCGGTAAAAAACAATACGTGGATTTTTTATTTTTTATTTTTTACTTTAAAACGTTAATTAAATGTTGACTTAGATGTTGACTATCATTTAAAAGAGACAGACACACACAATGCAACACAAAACACACACACTTATCAAACCCGCTCATGAACCCTAATTTTCTAAACCTAAACTTGATCTCCCAATTCGTTAAATTTCATACGGCTTTTAAAGGTAAGTCTTTTAATTAAGTTATTAATGCATTTGATCAATTCAATTTTGTGTTTTTTGTTGTTATAGCCCGTAACCCTAATTTTTGAATTTTTTTGTTTTTATTGCAGAATGGTTATCCTAACAATTACGTTTTATCATGATGGACTCTTTATTGGGCCTCCGTTAGAGTATACTGAGGGCAACAAAGATATAATTAAAGATTTGAATTTTGAATCCATGACATATGGTAAGTTATTTGATTTTATAGGTTGTTCTACTCAATACCCTCCTGTTGGGCTTTTTTATTGTCTCCCCAGAAGTGACTTAAGTGATGGCATTAGGGAGTTAAGTAATGAACAACAGTTTGGTGATTTTATAGCAGTAGCTTTAGGCAATGGTGGAAAAATTGAGGTATATGTTGAACATCATGGCTATGATATCCATGATTGGTTTCCAAAAGATGATGTTGATTAAGAGGATTCTGATGAGGATGAGTGTGAATTAGATGATATATCAGCCTATGTTGAACCACAATATGTAGGAGAAGAAGAAGTTATCATACCCAATAGGTGCACAAGTGATCCCTTTTTAAATAGGTTATGCAAAACAGATCCACACAAACCTACTAGGAACACATTTGGTACAAATGAAGGGGATACAAAAGCACTTGTAGAAGATGAAATAGAGGATCAAAGTGTAGATCCTATTTACAAAGTAAAACCTGGAGTAGTCTATCCTGACTTTAATCCAAACCAGCCATGGAAAGAAATGATTCCCATCTTAGGAATGAGATTTAAAGATCATGAAGAGATGAAGATTATGTTGGCCAATTATGGTGTAGCTAACGACTATCAACTTTGGTACAAAAGGAATGACTATAAATCATTACTTGTTTTGTGTAATAGGAATGTTGAAGAGAGAAGGTGTGCTAGTAAGGTAGGTAGGAAAGTTAAAGAGGCTACACCAAAGGGTAAGGGTAAAGAGACTACAGTAACTCAAAGGGGTAAGCCTATTATTACCATGCTTGAAGATATTAGGTTTTATTTGATGCAAAGGTTAGTAATAATGTCTGAAAAAGCTAGGGAATTGATTGATGTCATAACCCCATCTGTTAGAAAAGAACTTGAGAAATTGAAATACTTTCTTAGGTTTTGGGAAGTTTATCCTAGTGGTTATAGAGAGTTTGAGGTTAAGAAGCTAAATGAAGGGTATGGTGTAAACTTGGAAACCCACAAATGTACATGTAGACAGTGGGATTTGACAGGGATCCCTTGTGTCCATGCTGTAGCAGCCTATGCAATGTTGTTGAAGGATCCTGTTGTAGGTGTTTCTGAATGGTATGGTAAAAGTGCATGGGTAAAGGCCTATAGTTCTTTCATTAAACCTGTTGGTGGAAAGGCAATGTGGGATAAAACTGAACTTGCACCTCCACTGCCTCCTAGGAAGAGAAAAATGTCAGGCAGGCCTAAAGGTAAAAGGCAAAAGCATCCAAGTGAGGTAAATGAATCCAACTCTCAAAGGGTATCCAGGTTAGGAAGAACTATGACTTGTAGCAACTGCTATCAGAGAGGGCATAATAAAAAAAAGATGCACAAATGAAACAGTTGATCCACCACCAAAGGAAGTAAGAAATAAAGGCAAAAAAAAAAGAAAAAAAAAAGGTGGTCAGTGTGGTTTTGAGAGTGCAGCAAGTGCACTAAAGAGGATGAGAATGGATGCAGGTGCTAGTGGTAGTGGTAGTGGACAAAATGAGGTAATTACATGATTTCTTTAATAATATTTTATAGTTTATAAGTGTAGCATACAATTAAGTTATGAATCATGCAATGTTGTTAGGAACCTGCAAATGAAGATCATGCCACTGAACCAGCCAATGAACCTGCAAATGAAGGTGTGCCCATGGAAGAACCTGTACAAGAACCTGCAAATGAAGATTCTGTGGAAGAACCTGTACAAGTACCTCAACCTCCACAACAACCTGTTTTGAGAAGAGGTGCAAGAACAAGAAGACCATCACAGAGGATCCTCTTGAACCAATGGAAAAAACCTTTTCAGTTTGATGCAGAAGGAACTGGTTCAACACCAGAGAAGGCATTTGATATTACTAATGAATGACAATATTATGTATTAAGATAATGTATTATGGATTTATGGTTGTTGCTTTTGAGAATGGTCAAATTAGGATTTTAGTACTTTTATGTATTGTATGCATCAAGACAGTAACTAGTGGAAATGGTCCACTAATTTTGTAGACTTCAAGACATAATGAAGTTAAAGTTGCTGTTATTTCCATATCTTTTGACCAACATGACCATTACAACATTTGATTGCATTTCACTAACTTATTCATTTCAGTAAGTACATAATGAGAAACACCAACATGACCATTACAACCCTCTTATAGAACAAAACATTCTCTCTACACTCCTTGAATTCCTTTTCCATGTTCATCAATTCTGTCTTCAACAAGTGCATCTCATTCCCAATTTCTGCAATCTGTGTGTTCTCAACTTCTTGTTGGTTTTGTTGCTTTTGTCTTCCAGCTTGTTGCATCAAATTATACATCTCATATTTGTAGTAATCACTTGGCAATTCAACATCAACAAAGTAGTAAGCATTACATTGATTTCCAGACCACTGAAATTATCAAAAAGTCAAAATTAAAGCAAGAACAAAAGTCAAAATTAAACACAAACCAAAATCAAATGTTAACAAAAAACCACTTACACTTGGATTAGGGCAACAAAGAAATCGTCTTGCAGGGTGGGTCAAAGTTGTGGATTTTCGAAGAACCAAAGGCAATGGATTTTTGCAGTTACATAAGGTGGGAAATTGACCATAGTACTGATTTGAAGAAGAAAAAGAAGAAGACATGTTTTAATTTAGTGCAATTGGGGTTGGGTATGTGTTTCAATTTGGGGTTTGAAGTGTTAGGGTTGTAGGTGTTTCAATTTGGGGAAGAACACTTATAATATGTGTTAGGAGGCTTAGGTGGAAATAAAAGATATAAAAAATGAGGTGGAATTTACATCTGTCACGTGCCCTTAATTTTGTAGGTAAAAAACGTGAATTTGCTTATATCAACACATAACTTATAAAGTTGGATGGGTATTGTTGTATTATTTTGGGTTCATATCTGATAATGACACAAATGAGAAAGTACGTAGCTAATACATGCCATTAACACAATTAACTACTAATCCTCTTTTTTTTTAATAGATTAATTCCAAGTCAAATTACTTTTTGAGTAAATTACAAAGATGGTCCCTGTGGTTTGGGTTAACTAACACGCATGGTCCCTTGACTCTTTTTTTTGCACATATAGTCTCAAACTCTGAAACCCTTAACACTCATAGTCCCTTGACTGAACGACGTTAGGTTTGACCGTTTAAACACCTCATGTGACTTGCACATGAGGGTATTATGGTCATTTTACTCAACCACTCTTAAAAGCTTCCTTTTTCCCAAATTTTTAGCCCATTCATAAATCAAAACCCTAAAATCAAACCCCAAATTCTGAATCATCACTTCCCCTTCAAAAATGACCAAACCCTTTCTAGGTTTTGCAATTCACCCTTTGTTTAGCAAAACCCTTTTGGCAATTTCCTTAATTTTGAGTATTTGTTGTTTTTGTGAAACACAGTCAAGTGAAAATGATGCTACTGTTTTAGTAATAGTGAGATCGACATACTTCTATTTTTACTGGGATCTTATTCTAAAAACAGGTACCTTGGTGCATCATATGATATCCCGTCACTAGTCGATAAGCTTCTACACCAATTAGCTAGCAAACAAACCATTGTTGTAAATGTTTACGACACCACAAACATTTCTGCAGCAATTAGAATGTATGGTTCAGACGAGACTGACACAGGGTTACTGCATATTAGCAGCCTTGACTTTGGTGATCCTGCCCGGAAGCATGAAATGCATTGCAGGTTATTTCTGAAACCATTGTAGACTTAGAGGTTGTTTGGATCTTCTTATTGAAACTGATTATGTGAATACGTGATATTGAATAATTATTAACTCAAAACTGTTTGAAGTTACAGTAACAAGATAACGAATCTACTTGGTAATGAGGATATTATACGTTTAGTTGGGAATATGAATATAATGGGTGCTCACTTTTGGAAATTTGATGTTATTAAACTTATGGGTAGCAAGGTGAATCAAGGAGTTATGAAATCATTTACTAGTGCATCAAGGGTTACTAAGTTTGATATGATAAAGGAGAATTTGGGATTTGAATATGTTGAGGAGCTGAGATTAATGAGGAATATGTGTGACGGATCTTTTGAAAGTGTGAGAAAATCATGTAAGTGTTGCTGTTTTCAGTGGAGTTATATAGTGGTTATTGAGGGTGATTGGCATGGGAACAGTTGGTTAATAAAGAATGGTCTCAATTGTGTTGTTGGGGAGAGTGTTCAAGGTGTGTCACAGTTTAATCATACAGAGTCATTTCAGTGGACTTATATAGTGGTTAGTGAGGTTGATTGGAATGGGGAAAATTGGCATGAAGAATGGTTTGAACATTGTGGTGTTGGTAGAGCTGAGAAGAGGGCTCACAAGTGGTCCTGGTGCAATGGTTTATTGTTTCTGGTACATGCCGATACATTTTAAAGAGGGTGTTTGGGTTATGTTGTTGTAGGGCTGTTGACTTAAGAAAAAAGTAGGCGGGATGATGATTAGAGGCTTAAAGAAAGGTTGCCTCAATCTTCTTAAATGCTTGAGGACAAGCATCATTTCAAGCAGGATGGATTGTTATGGGTCAAAAGTGCAAAGTCAACAAGAAAAAGTCAAACAAGCTAGAACAGGAACATAACTGATTTTCCCGCTCAATTGTCATTTTCTATTCAGTCTATAAATACTTTAGTAGTCATCATTTTCATATTATTATTCAAATTGTAAAACAAATTATCTTCTCTCTTGTAAACTTCGTCTTTCAAATATAACAAATCATTCTTCATGTTCGAGTCTCTATTCTTATCTTTTTGAGCTCCTGGTGTGGTGGTGATTTGATGGTGGTGTGGTGGCGATTTGGTGGTGGTGTGGTGGTGTGTTTGTGTTTGTTATAAGAGTAAATTACAAAGATGGTCCCTGTCATTAAAAGACTATTTTGCCTTCATGTGCAAGTCACATGAGGGGCTTTAACAGTCAAATTTAATGTCAGTTTGGTCAAGGGACCATCTTTGTTAACAGTTTCAGAGTTGGGGACTATATGTGCAAAAAAAAAAGTCAAGGGACCATGCGTGTTAGTCAACCCAAACCACAGGGACCATCTTTGTAATTTACTCTTACTTTTTAATAGTTCATGATATTTTGGTTGTAGTTTTGCAAAGAATATGCAGATGGTAGCTAATATGTCTTGTTCTAAACTTGATCAATATAAATAATAAAAGATAGAACATTCACCAAGGAGTTGGTTTGTCATGAAGGTTACAGTTTAATACCCATTGATAGTAGGTCATGGGTGTTAGAGTTTATGGAAAAATATTAAATCGTGTATGACTAGAATTGAACTCGGGACTACGGGATTGCACACTTTACGTATGAGAATCGATGTTAAATAATTAATATATAAATAGTTATGTTTAATTATTAAATCACAAATATTTAAATGATCGAACAAGGAAAAAGGAGGGGGTTGAGTGTCGAGTTTTAGAACTTGAGGAGGTGTTGGACTCAAACTTGGAGAGCAAGTTTGGAGCTTATATAAACCCCTCAAGCTCTTATTATTGATAAGAATAATAATAAAATTCGATCAACAACCCTTAGTGAAAGATATGCATCGTATAGTGTAAGATATGCATCGTACAGTATATACACCATGCATGATAATACCATATGACATAAACATATGTATCGTACAGTATGTGCATGTTAGAATATATTCTTCACTTCCTTCTTGAATAAAAGATCATACGTTAATAAATGAAAGAGTTCAACCAGTTTTATTTTATACAAAGCAAAACCTTGTTTGTTGTATGCTTTAATTGTGATTCAAGAATGTAGTATTAACTTACTTTAGTTAATTCCATCCTGGATTGAGAAACAAAACGGTAAGGGGTTTCTCGTTAATCCATTGATTATTCAAGAAGAAGAATTGAAGTTGATCATTGTTCTTGCTAGGATCAAAGGTACGTTATCTTTATTATTCGGTTAATCTTTATACATGTTAATTATTGATCCTTCCTTCCGCTATGTGCTTTGATGTGTGTTTATTTATTTATATAATTGTTATGATATCTAAATTCCAACAGTGGCATCATGAGCCGTTTAACATATAATTGTTTTATCGAAACGCATAAAAATCAAATATTGATTTGGATTATACATGTTTTAATCGATTTTTTTTAGGGTTATTAGAACAAATAAAAAAAATTCGACCTAATTTTGGGGGGGGGGTGATCCTCTCTTAATTAAAAAGCTAGTTTTGTAACCCTAAAATTAGGAACACGAGGCCTTATACAACCCGTGCGATGCACGGTCTTTTGGTTGATTAATTAAGTGGTTTTTCGTAACGTTGATGCAGCTGCTTGTATAAGCATATGACGGTATTTAGATGCCTATTAGAGAAGTTGTATTGTATTTATTTTAGTGGAATTGATATTTAGATGCCTAGTAATGTTATCATAACTTGTGTATTTAAATTAGTTTATTTTCATTAAAAGTTTCAACTAACATAAATGGGAATTTTTTAGATATAAATATAAAGATAAATTATAAGCATTTTTTTAAGTTTAGGATGTTAATGGTAATACATTGTGCATGGAGGGGTTGTTTTATATCCAATGTATAAATGAGGGGTTTATATTGCAATGCTGGACATCTTTCTAAATACTCATTCTCCAGTTATGCATGGGAGAAGATGCAAAGGCTGCATTAACACCCAAATTAAATGTTCCAATGCCTCTTGGGTGTCTTTTGTTGTTATTTTTGCAACCTTTTAACTGCCACAATTTAACAAAACGTATACAATGTACTTTGCTAATCGTATTTTCATTATATATACGCTCACAATATTAATCAAAAGATCAAATATTTTTAATCCTAAATTTAACATACAACTTTGCTAATCGTAATTTCATTATGTACGAGGCTTCATACAACCCGTGCGATGCACGAGCTTGTTTGTTGACTAATTAAGTTGTTTCCGTAACGTTGATGCATCTTTACCCTTGTCGGATCGGGGTAGCACAAGATGGTATTTAGATGCCTATTAGAGAAGTTGTATTGTATTTATTTTAGTAGAATTGATATTTAGAGGCCTAGTAATGTTATAATAACTTTTTGCATTTGAATTAGTTTATTTTCATTAAAAGTTTCAATTAACATATAAATACAAAGATAAATTATAATCATTTTTTTAAGTTCAGGATGTTAATGGTAATACATTGTGAATGGAGGGGTTGTTTTATATTGTAATTGCGCGTTTCAACTCAGAATATGGTCTTTGCGCGTAATGTATTCTTCGAACGAATTTTTTTTTTTATAATTATTTTATTTGAAGGATTTGTCCGTCATTCTTCTTAATGTGAGGGGGCTTTTGCTACTAAATGAGTTTTTTGGTTTCTTCTTCATGCATGGCCTGAACCCAACTTGGATGTAATTTTCCAGAAGATGCAAAGGCTGCATTAACACCCAAATTAAATGTTGAAATGCCTCTTGGGTGTCTTTTGTGGTTAATTTTGCAACGTATTAACTGTTCACAATGTACTTTGCTAATCGTATTCTCATTATATATACGCTAAATACTTTTAATCCTAATTATAACACACAACGCTCAATATCTTAACCCTAATCTTGAAATGGCAGCCACACCAAATCTCGATGAAATGAAAAACGCTACTGAATCCGGTAAACTTGCGGATGGCTTCAAGCTGCTTATAACACATGAAAAGGCAGAAGAGGAAAGCTTTATTGCTCGGATTGGAGAGGAAAGCAGCCAATTGAGGGCGGTGATTGAGAAAAAAGAGCAAACAATCACCGAGGCAGCCACAGCATTTACTCGTTTCAATGTTGTGGCTGCAACTGGGCATGATTGTCTTCTTGAAATGCAACTCAAGGACCGCAGGAAGCTTGATTTGTTGGCTCAACTACTGCTGCTGTCTCGTGAAAGCTTGAAGGAGAAGGATGAGCTGTTGGAGAGGGTGGAAGATGTTGAAGACTCTGATGATGAAGAATAGGTTTTACTAGGGATTTTATTTTTGTGTTTTGATGTAGGTAGTTTTTTGGGGGCTGTCTATGGTTTATGTGAATGATGATGATGTAAAAGCAATTACTTATGTTTTAATGGAAAAACTGATCACTGATTAGTTATGCTTTTAGTATATATTATTGTCTTTTTTACCTTTAAGAGTTATTAAAGTTTATTTTTATTTTTTATTATTAAGGGTTAAAATATACTATACAATATTAGGTAGGTAGTGTGTGTTTGACTTTCCTATCTCACACATGTTTCTCTCACACTCGTAAAAACACACAGTTACATTTAGATTGCAGATCTAGGGTTTTCATTTTTAGGTAAAATTAAGCAAAATGAATATTAAACAATCAAATGTTTATGAGGGCTATGTTAAAGGGTTTGAAGCTTTGATGATTGAGCCAAATATTTCAGGTATTGGACTTGAATCTGATCAAATGAATGGTTGATTTTAATGTAAACGATGTGTTTTTTTTATATGGGTTTTTGATCTTTAGTGAAATTAGTGTATACCCTTTTGGGGATCTTGTGTTTTTTATATAAAAGTTGGGATTTTTATATGGTTTCTTGATCGTTAGTGTAGAAATGTGGATTTTTTTGCATCCTTTTAAGATCTTAAAGTTGGAATTTTGATATTGGGTTTTGATAGTTTGTAGAATTCTGTATACCCTTGTGATTGATTGTTTTGTTGTTTATGTTAATTTTATTTAGTTGGGATGAAATCCCTATAAAAATGTAAATAAGATGTGAGTTAGGTGGTTAATATGATCTTGTACATGGAATATATATTACAAAGTACTTATTATCAGTTGGATAGAGTTTAAGTGATTATGTGAATTAAGTGTTCACAGATTGATGATCAAATAGTTTAATAGATGAATTGTGTTATTCAGGTTTAGTATATGAATGTTACATAAATTAAGTGATCTCAAAAAGTACTTTTTAAAAGTTGTTATAGTATTTGTTTTTACGGAAGAGTTTATAAGTAGACGCAATGCAAATAATGATGGTATTGAAAATAAATTGTAAAGAGTAAACCTGTTTAGTTTAATCTGCGGGTAAACCTGTTACATGTGTGGGATAAAGGTGTTACTTTTTGATAAAAGGTTATATAAAACCGATAGTAGTATCGAATGAGCTAATAAGTTTTCTTATTGGGAAAGTCCAAAAATAAGCTTAAGCTTTAAGCAAACTTGTACAGTTGAGTGTGAGGTTTATTTTGTTAAAACGGCGATCCAAGACTTACTTTTGTTTAGTTGTAAACCAAGTAGTGTGAGCACAAATTGAGATGTCATTGAAATGATGTTTTGCGTAAATTTGTATGGTAACGCTAAACCAAGCATGAAATTAGTGTGCAAGTGCTGGGTGCAGTCACCTTCAAAGTTTCATTTACTATATGCTGACTTCGGTCCCGTTTGTCCTTTAACGTTTCATTTGCATGTTTTTATATTCATCGATGGTGTTAAGGTGTTGCATGCATCAGTTAGTATGATTATCCTAAGTGTTGATAGTCTGCAAATTGATTAAGATCTTTTGAGGCTACTTTTATGTGGTTAGTGTGATTGTATCTCTCTTTGAACTCTTATTTTTAATCAGTTGTCGCATTTCTGACATAGTGTACTCGGCTAATATTGCAGCACTTCTTTTATGAGCTTGTAAAGAATAGGAATGATGTGAGTGTTTGATATGACCTTTGCAGGTAGGAAACGAAACTTGTGAAATACCTCAAGATGGCAACAAATCCTGCCTCCAATTGCTTTCGTGGTAGGTGCTTTAAGGTTCAGTGAATTATATGGCAATCTCATTTTTTGTTCAAAACTTTCTCAAACTGTCTTAATATTGTTATATTTGCAATTTGTGGTTAAGTAGTTAATTAGTTGGTTGAACCTGTGTTTTGGAGGTTAAATCAATTTAATACAGCATAATATAATCAAGTTGCTGCATAAAAAGATCACAACAGTCTCATTTAGGGGTGTTTGGATCATGCTGCAGTTTTGTGTTCAAGGCTTTTATAAGTGATACATTTAGTTTAGTCAGGTGATATTTGGTTCTTATGGGTCAATTAGTCAATCAAATTCATACCTATTTCACAAAAAAGTCAGAATCAACTTTAGTTTTCATGTCTGAATACACTGATGAGTTTTAAGTCTGCATTATCATTGAATTAGTAGCATAGACAGATAATATAACTTAAATCAATCTTATTGTAGCTTAAAACTTCATTTTCACTCATTTTAGATCAATCAAAATCCATTTTAGTCAACTTTTGAAAAAAAGTCAAAAAAACCAATCCTGCACATAGCAGTCTGCAATTTTAGTTTTTCCCCTTTTGATGCCCTTTTGTGGATTTTTAATAGCTTCAAATTAAGTTGTTTTAAGTTGGAATTTTGGACAAATATATTTGGCTTGCTTGCTTATCTACTCACATTTTTTTTAGTAATTTTAGAATTTTCTTTGATTGTTTTCTGAGGACTTGAATATACCTAAATCTGCTCTGCAGCCAAGTGCATCAGCAGACCCTAGTACTTTTTTTGGCTTATTAAGTTATATATCAGTGCTTATTTCTGCATTCTTGTGGCTTTGTTTAGCTTATTGTTAGTTACATTGCTCATTTTCAGTATTGTCTAGCTTATTCCATAGCTTATTAAGGTTTTTGTTATAATTTAACTTAATCACCACTTTACATACTAAACTGATCTGATAAGCTCAGTTTAAAAACTAAAAGGCAAAACCAAAAATGAATTATTTCATGAATAAAGCATAAAGTCACACACATGCAACAATATACGTGATTCACTATTAGATTTCATGTTTGAACATTACATAGATGTGCTACGCTAGGTTGGTGAAAGTTTCTTTGAAAACAATGTTACGTGTGCAGTGCTTAAGTTCCGGGTCCTCATCTTCAATCATTAGTATTTTAAGACCGTCAGGACTGGTAACTCTAGATAGCGCAACATAAAGCTGACCATGGGTGAACACGGGAGTAGGCAAATAGAGGCCAACGTAATTAAGTGATTGGCCCTGAATTTTGTTAATTGTCATTGCATAACATGGTCTTACAGGGAATTGTCGCCATTTTAGGACAAATGGCCACTTGGATTGTGTTGATGTGAGTATAATCCTGTGTATAATGACATCCTCCCCTATATTTGAACCTGTTAGAACCTTAGCGTGAATAACAAACTGGCCTAGATCTGTGATGAGCAACCTTGTTCCATTACACAGCCCTTTGCTTGGATTGATGTTCCGCAGTAGCATAATTGGTAATTCCTTTTTTAAGTGAAGAGCATGTGGGGGCATCCTGGGGAAATTTAAGGAATTTAGAAATTCAATCGGATAGTGTTCGTGCTGTTCTAGGCTGTCCGTAGATGCCTTGCAAATCTCGTCTGCACTGTTGTATGTAACAGATTCCCCTTCTAACTGTTTAAACATGTACTCATTGATGGCATCAGCATCATCATTCCGAGGAGTTAGTATTGCCCGTTCTTTGAGATACACATCGTCCGTTTGTCTCGTTGTAAAATCAGGGTATGTCTCTGCGACAATCTGCTTGATAGGAGAATCCCATGATTTAATTAGGAAGTTTTCAGGAATGTCAATCCAACTTGGGTCATCCTCCCCTTCTTTGCATTTCGCCGGCACTTTGCCATCCCCCACAACCAAAACCCATCTATTGAAATCATGTTTTCGAGTATCAAGTTCCCCATTTTCACTATACTCGTTGACACGCATGCTGCGCGTAAGGCTGAATACCTTGCAATGATTCCATAATTCAGATTGGTTTATGCATGATTGCACAATGTCTGCCCTGCTTCCTTTCGGTATAACTGGCAGAACTTGTCGAAAGTCACCTCCCAGCAAGACCGTTACACCTCCAAATATTCGATCCCTACTGTCCTGGTCATGATATCCTAAAATATCCCTCAGGGTCCTGTCCAATGCCTCAAACGCATATTTTTGAGTCATTGGAGCTTCATCCCATATAATAAGCTTAACTTGTTGAATGAGTTCCGCCATATGTGTGTTTTGTTTTATGCCGCATGTACTGTTCTCTAATAATTCAAGCGGTATAACAAAATGGCTATGCGCGGTTCTCCCACCTGGTAGCAGCAATGAAGCTATTCCTACACAATTTGAGAATGTTAATTAGTCGTGCATTTTTATAAACTTCCAAATAGTTGATTGTTTACATTTAGTATAAATTTGTACCTGAAGATGCAACAGCAAGCACTATCATGCGTTCTGATCTTAACCTTGATATGATAGTTTTGTATAAAAATGTCTTTCCGGTTCCGCCTGGACCATACACAAAGTAAAAGTTCCCTTTTTTACCATGGACAGATTCAATCACCTGTTCATAGATGAAACGTTGCTCGGGATTTAACAATGAATGAAGTTGTTGATGTTCAATCTTACTCTTGTTCATATCATAAGCCAACGCTTCTCTTATGAGACGATTGTCCATGTTGGTTAGTAACCTTGGGTCAGGCAGTGGTAGGTCTTGAAAATCCGATAAAGATCTCCCATTTCTGTTTAACAACTCTTGGATTTCTATCAAACAATAGTTCTTGAGTTGTTCTTCTGTCAACTCCAAGTCAGGGTAATCGAAGATTTTCCTTTTCTTGTGTAGAAGATCTTCTGATAAAAACATCCAGTTTTCTTCCCACAATTTTAAAGGCCTGGTGACATCACAAAAAATTAAAATTGTCACGAATATGTCACGTAATTGTGGGCCAAACATCCATACACTTGCTTCTGATATAGCATGTGTCCACTCTGTGTCATCATTTAAAAGGCCATATGCAAAACATGCTTCCTTGAATGTGGAACATAGTTTGTCATGAACAGTCATGAGTTTTTCAAAAGACTCAGGACCTCTCACAATATTCAACAACATTCTAAGATAATATCGTTCTCCAGACGCCGGGTGCGAGTAAACAATCCTCCCAATGCATTTTTTCAACTTGCGTTTTTTCCACATTTTGGTTTTCTCATGCCATACATAATGTGTAGGTATCTCAGCATACGTGTATTGATTCGCTTCTGTATCACGCTTGTTTAATTCAAACCAATCAGTGAACATGGTCATGTCGATACCTTCCCTTTGAATTAGAGCGGGTAAGCTTTCTGAGTCACGAAGTGTGATTGCATGCTGATTTGGCAAGTGGTAATTCAGCTTCATAACAGATGGATATGAGTAATGGATGTCGTAGGAAAACAGACGCCACACCGCCTCACATGGAGCTAAAAAACGACAGTTCAAATAGTTCTTTATTTCGTCCACCTCCAAAACCTGTACATTTGCCATATCACCATCGTTTTTAACATTTTCTTGAATAACAATTGTGGCTCTATCGGGACCTTTATTTAAGTACTTGAATAAGTACTTAATTGCTTTTGATCTGTTGCACCATTCGACGTTAATCTGGGCCTGATATTTCAGGAGGAGATAACGGTTGTGAGGAACGACATATCTGTTATCGTATTTGAATTTTCCTTTTATATGGTAAGCTTTATTATCCCTTCGGCGATAAATAGCATAACCATCATTGTCAACAATTGTTTCAGCCACAAAAGGTTTAGGAAAATGTTTCGAGCACTTACTCTCAACTGTACACGCAGCGTTTTTATCATCTTTACCACAGGGACCATGTAACATAAACTCAGTTACTACTTTATACGCATCTGGATCATTCGTTCGACATGGTATCTCAGCTGTAATTATATCATCTATCTGGGATGGGGTCTTGCATTTCAACTCTTCTTCTAGCCATAGTAGGATATGAGCATGTGGTAGACCACGTTTTTGAAATTCTATCACATACACAACTGAAAGATAATTGAAAAAAGCATAAGCTATTGCATAATTTAGATATAAAATGGGTAAACAGATTAACATTAGGAGTTAAATTTTATTACCTGCCCGTGACTTTCCAAAAATATGTTGTTTTGTAAGATCATTTAACAGTTCAGTCAGTTTAATCTTGAATACACGCGTTGCCACTTCTGGGCGGTCATGTCCTTTTTGGCCCGGGATGTGCTTTAACATTTCTGCAATCTCGGGCCATTTTGGGTTAGCAGTGAAAGTGATGAACAGGTCTGGGTTCCCATAGGTTCGGCATATAGCCATTGCATCCTGGTAGTTTTGCATCATATACCTTGGTCCGCCTATAAAACTCCTTGGTAGAACGATTCGTTTTCCCAGACCTGCTGCACTTGTATCCCCCCTTGTTACAGCGTCACAAACATTATGATATAGATCTACGTGCAATGTATCTTGATTTTTCTTGGTCCATTGAAGTCTCTGCTCTTCAACAGCCGTGTATGCATCAACCAAGTATTGTTGGAATAATCGCCCACCTCTAAGCAAGGTAGTACCTTGGTTATTTCGTTGTTGTATGATGTATGAATAGTATTCTTTCATTGTGACAAAATCCCTTTTGGTCTTGCGTACATCTCTGTTGTTGTGATACGGTATCTTTTCATGAAATCCCTCCTCTCCATATGGGAACAATAATGGATATTGGAGGGACATGTATTCTGAATGTAACTCAGAAATATGTTTCAAACCTTCATCCTTGTTGCTAACAACAATGTCTCTTGTAGGAATACCATCACCAAATTCGTTAGTAATTAGAGCCGCTATTTCGGGCACGGTTGGGGCGTTGTATTACCGAGAGGAACCCCGTCCACTTAGCAGCCGTAGTTCAAAGGTTGCTGAATTGTGGGAGTCACACCAATCTCGAGCCATTCGAAATGCCTTGGTGATTGAATTTGATTGATCAAACATTTGAATCAGACTTGCTACTATATTTGCATCTACAACTTCTCCCCCATCCTTGTCTATAAAAGCTCCCATCCGGTTCTTTACTTCATTTCCAGAGTCAAAAAAGTATAGTTGCGCATATTTAGGCTGACTGTGCTGTTTAGGGAGCAGTGAACCTATTCGATGATAGCTTTGACCATTTATTCTAAAGGTATATGGACCCCTTCCTGTGTTAATTGAATGGTCTATTCTTGCTCCAAAAGATGTGTAACAAAACATGCCATTATATACTCTGATCTGCTCTTTGAATCTTAAACTTGCAGGATTGTTATAGTCCATAAGCTCATTAAGAGGTGAAGGTGGTTCATTAAACATGGGGAAAAGCAGTTTTCCGTCTTGACAGCAAATGGAGAAAGTTGGATTGACACGGCTCCTTGCTTTATCGCTTCTCTCCTGATACCACATAACCGCCTTGCAATTTTGACATTCAAATGATGGAGGGCCAATATTATGGGGAACCACATGTACACCTTGCCAAAAGAGGTAAACATTATTGAGAATAACAACATTTTTATCCATTAAATAACATAATACATCAATTATAAAATATGATTTTACCTGCAGATGCATGTGCGGCTCCGTGTGGGATTTTTTTAGCTGCACGCTCAGATATTGTTCCTGTATGAAGAATCATTAAGGTAATATTCAATCTTATGAAACCAATCGTCTGTCAAATATAGTTTGTTTAATTAATCACCCGCTGATCTCCTTTTTTTATATGTAAAGGGTTTTTTGGAAGTTGAAGCTGTTTGATTAGGCGCCAGATCTGTTAAAGTCGCTACTGAACGTGATCCTTCTCCTAACAAATTACGGTGAAAATGCAAATCAGGTATGCATTGTTGAAACATTTTTGTTATCTCATAATGCAAGTGAATGTTTGGGGCTGATGTATACCTGTAAATGTTTTGACAATCTCAGTTAACTGTAAACCAAAATAGCTTTGTATTTTTCCACTTTGACTGATAATTGTTTTTGAATGAATAACCACACTTTTGTGCAACATGTCTGACAGGGATGGAACATCAGCAGGTTCATTTTGTGACCCTGTAACGCAAAGACAAAGATGAATTTGATCAAGTACATAATTGGAAGGTATGGAAACTTGTTAAATTGAAATATACCTGTATTCATTTATATTTGCAAGATCTGAGTGAATTTTGCAACACATAACCTTGCAGGTTTGGAAAGATAAAGAAGGAAGATGTATATTAATTCATCTCTGGGAATTCTATTGCTGAATTGATGCAATAAGTGTGGTGAACAATGAAAAGGCATGTATGGTAAGTGTCTCCAGGTTTTTAAGGTTCTTATTATTCTTTTAATAATGATTCTGATTTTTTCAATAACAACACACTAATGCATTTTATTTTAAAATTCAGTAAATTAATTATGGTCCATGTATATAGCATATGAAGTAAGTAAAATACTCTTAATTGTTATAATGTAGAGTAGGAATTGACCTGTTTTATAAATGGCCTCCTAAGAGTAGTTTCTATGACACATGTTATGGTTAAAAGAATAATTTATGTGCAAATTAAACATATGTAGCATAGGATATCAAACCATATAAATAGAAGGAGGGTTGGAATATCAGATAATTAATAATAAACTGTGATGAAATATAGAACGTAAAACCCATATAATATTGCCAACTACATTAAGTACCATAACGACGAAGCTTAACATTTCATAATTTAAAAATCAACATTTAATCTATTAGGGATATCACAAAGTCAATTTTAGCCAATCTTGCTCATTACATTCAGCAGCATAGACATCTTCAATATCTTCATCATTTGATATATTCTTATGTGATGAATTCTGCAAATCTGAAGCTACATTCGGTGTTGGCGGATTTGTTGGTAACAATTGCAAACACTTGGTTTTTCGTCTTTTGTATCTAGATTTGAAATAACATTGTCTTAACCTTAAGGTAATTTCTGCAAGTTCTGAATCAGGATCTTCTTCTACCCTTCTCTTTTCTTCTTCCAGCCTTGTTAGGATTTCCTGAGTTTTTCGAACAGCTTCTACATCTACATTCTCAGCATATAGTGCAAGATAACTTTGTGAGGAACCTAAAAAACAAAATGTTATATTCAATTGAACACTGACCTGGATAGCACCAATCAATAATTGTAGACTCCTCAGCTTACGATATGGCCAACGCTGAATACCCATTTCTTTACATCGCTTTTTAAAAATAGATAAACATACATTGGATGCTTTTGCAGCTTTTGCTATTGGCAGATAGTAATATTGGGACACCATTTCCCTACTGAACTCCATGACTTTACTGGATGAATTGAGAAATAGGATATAATATGGCTTTTAAAGACATTGGCAACCTAATGAGATTCCATGTATTTTAACAGTTATTGTAACTGTTAGCTTTCAACAAACACTATTTAATGGGTTTTAAAGACACTGGTAACCCAATGATATTTCATGCATTTTAATGGTTTTTGTAACTGTTAGTTGTCAACAAACACTATTTATTAGGTGTTAAAAATTGGATTATGTATATGAATTTATGCAGTTAAATGACCCTTTATATACTTTAGATTGATTGATAATAACAGTTTCATTTAGGGATGTTTGAATCATACTGCAGCTCTGTGTTCAAGGCTTTTATAGGTGATAAATTTAGTTTTGTCAGGTCATATTAGGTTCTTATGGGTCAGTTAGTCAATCAAATTCACAGTTATTTTACAAAAAGGTCAAAATCAACTTTAATTTTCATGCCTGCATAGACTGATGAGTTTTAAGCCTGCATTACCATTGAATTAATTGCATAGATATATAATATAACTTCAATAAATCTTATTGTAGATTAAAACTTCATTTTCATTCATTTTAGACCAATCAAAATCCATTTTAGTCAACGTTTGAAAAAAATCAAAAAACCCAACTCTGCACATAGCAGACTACAACTTTACTTTTTCCCCTTTTAGCTAATAACCCTTTATGTACTTTAGGTCCATCAATAATTGAAATGGTTATATAAGTGAATGAAAATAGGGAATACAACAGGATATTTACAGGATAATAGATAATTGGATTTCATTAATTAGAGATTTAGTTACATTCATATCATATGAAATAGTATACATATATCAACATTTGGATCATTCATAGGTTGATCTTGTACATTAGACATTACATTTGGTAACCATGCCTGACGAACAAATTGGAAAAACCATCTTTGCATTCATGGTCATTTGTCATTAGTAACACACATATATATTTGATCTGATGTAGCAAGTATCTAAACCACGATATATTCATCCTGCAGGTACCTGAAATAAAATTTAGCACAAAAGAAACAATATTCTGCATGATGTCACGCTGGGATATATCGTCAAACAAAGATAAAATCAAAGGTAAGCAAACGGTCGAGTTTTTTGTCCTCCAAATAACAATAAAAAAATCCCAAAAAACAGTTTTAATCCAATCTATTATTATTATCATAAGTGTTTATTTTATAAAGTCTTCTTGGTGTGCATCATGCGTGGACTCATTCTGAATCTTCAACCACAAACCTGACCACAAAAAATATAAGGTGAAACATGTTAGCATGCGGGCAAATATAAAACAATAAGTGACCAAAAGACGCATACAACACGTGCTTACCGTCTTGTCTTTTTGTTGGCGGGTAGGGTGCTATTGTCACCATCATGCTCAACATCTTCAGTTATAAGCTCAATATCCGCATCCGAATACTCAATTTCCACACTGCAAACAATTTAACCATGTTTGTTATGTTAAATGTATTGGAACTGTAAGATGCTTAGCGTAAAAAAGGTTTGGATGGTATGTATGTTTTGTGTTCACCAAAGGTTTTATGTTTCGCTAACCTATTTTTCTTATTATCATCTGCAGGATTGGACTTTATCAGGCGATTGAATGATAAGGCCGATGTTGCAGCCGTGTTATTAGTTGGGGTATTGGACTCATCACCTTGGCTATCATCTGCCGGCAGTAGCTCATTTTCCATCTCTGAATCTTCAACGTCCAGCCTGCAAACAATGGAATTTCATGAGTAAGGGTCTTTAAAGAAATACATGTCCTGATAGAGTTGTTTTTGGTATCCAAATACTACATGTTTTGATTACCTTTTTCTTCTCTTATCCTCTACAGGCTTGGAAGGGGTAGTGAGTGCTGGCGGCTGGGTGCATGGCATGGATGATGAGCCTGCTACAACTGGTTCATTATCAATAGTGCTTGAGCATGTGGTTTCAGATGACGGATGATACGGGTCAACTGCCCAACACGTAAAACTCTCAAACGTTCCATATTCATAATACGTGTGAGTTTTGATTTCAAATAAGTGTGTTGTGCCAATGAGGTCTGCTATAGGAGATGGCAAGTCTGCGTGCTCATCTAAACCCTATAGAGTAAGGAGTGAATAATGAGAATGGGAGAATGGGGCGTAAGTAGTCAGGGAATTATAAACATACCTCATCCTCATCTGCCACTAATGCCGAAGCTGGGAACTTGACCAATTCAACTGATGGCTCATCAAAAAGGACCACCACGGTCTGTTCGGTACTATCAGAGATATCAAGTTCAAGGTGATACCTGAGGTAAGCGCGTGCCAAATGGCAAGTGTCAATGTGACTAAATATATTTATTACATACAAATGTTTTAAGTAAGTATAAGTTACAAACATAGCATTACCTTATTACCGGGTAATCAATTGGCCTGTCGCATGAATCACACCAGAACCGCCCATTCTTTCTAGTAGCTCCTTTTTTGCAGCTGTCACCCCCACATGATGGAAAATTCCATCCCTTTCTAGTACGCACATTAGCAATCCTGGCCTTAATTATGAAAGTTGCACTCTGTGTATAAATAATATATGTAAATGATATGCAGTATAAGGAGACTATAGAGATGGCGGGTGCAAAATAAGAAATACATCATTTTTTCTATTGCGAGCCCAAATGAGCAGATTCTCGATAGATCCTTCTCTTGGTTCAGAGTTGTCTATACGCGATGCTCCTTTTGAAGGTTCAGTGCTGCTAACAAATAGATAAACAATTTTTATAAATTAATTGGCTTTAGGAACTCTTCAATAACAAAAATTAAATTGATACAATTTCATACCCAGACTCTGACTTTAGCGCTTTGATTGCAGGGATGTTAACAGAATCTAGTATCTAGGTGGATGAACTACTTGATAAATAGAGCTTATCTGGAAGGTAATAGTAAACATTAAATTAGAATGACAAAGATGTTTAACATGGAAAAGGTAAATAGTCCAAAGCCACTTACTGTTATAATGTTTTGCAGCTGTGGAAGTCACCACAACAGCACACATGCCTACATGTCTTGCCTTCTTCTCAATCAACATATCAGCAAGACCTCCCCATAGAGTCACCCATATAGACTGGCCCCTGATTACACAGGAAACATGAATAAGACAAAAGGTTAGTTCCCTAGTACATATTGGCAAAGAAGTCATCAATTTTACAACATACTTTGTAAAAAATATAAATCTCAACCTATGATTGGCCAGGTAGAAATCTAGGTTTTTGGCGCCTGTTTTTGTATAGTTCACCCTTCCAACATTCGTAACATAACCTGCAACATCTGAAAGGTAAAAGCTTTTATAGCAACAACATTTAAACACTAATAAATTGAACATACCTAAACAAACAGCAAATTACCAATGAGATATTTGTTATCTGTAGGCTGAATACGATCAAAATCCACCATCTAGAATGGATACCTGACAAACCCTTCTGATGTAAACACAGCTTTGCTTACAGTGGTTGTTCCATCAAACTCAAGTAGAAAGGTATCGTCCTTCCTGATTCGGAAATCTTCCTTGTTTTGCATGACGACAAAATTTTTAACCGAGTATACCCCCCCCCCTCTTTTAACCTCAAGAAATTGTGAGCCACCGTTGCCTTGGCAGTACAATGCATAACATTACCCTGCAACAAAAGTATGTATGAAATCATTGATAAACAACGCATACATCTGATTATCTTTTATTATATTTTGCCATTATTCAGGTTTTTCAAGCATGGCTGTCAAGATACCTTAGCATTAGACACCAAAAAATCAGTGCTCAAGTATCGGCCAGAAGGAGCATTTATATCCCACATCCTACACAACATCACAACAATCGTACCGGTTTCATCCAGCTTGAGTTCATCCAGGAACATTACATGCTTTGGGCCTCCAATCTGTGTAGCCATACTGTTATGCTTAATGGACCTTTTTACTCCTACTCCTACTCACAATGTCTGGGCAGGAAGTGGGCTTAATGCCTTATTTATGCAACCCCCATTTAAGAGGGGTTTAATTGTAGAGTGATTCTTATTATTTGAGAGGGCAAGATCGCAGCCCTTTTGTATGCCATAACTGCATATTCGATTGTGATATTCATCATGGACATTCATGAGGAGGCTGCTCATATTGCTTGCATTGAATCCGGAGTTGTAACTCCAGGAATATGAAACCACCTGCATATTATTGACTGGACATTCATGATGAGGCTACTCATCTTGTTTGAATTGAATTCGCAACATTAATACTCCAAACTCAGAAATTGTTATTCGGATCATTAATACTCGAAACTAAGAATTTTTGTTTGTAGTTATTTTGGTATGCATACTCATGTTTGTACCGTACTTATGGTTGTGCACAACCCCCCTTGCACATTAAATTAAGGTACTTAAGCTTTATATATAATAGATACGCTTACATTATTAATCAAAGATCAAATATTTTTAACCCTAAATTTAACATACGACTATCAACATCTTAACCCTAATTTTAAGATGGCAGACACACCAAACCTTAATGAGATGAAAGATGCAACTGAATCTAGTAAGCTTGCCGATGCCTTCAAGCTGCTGATAACTCATGAGAAAGCAGAAGAGCAAAGTTTTATCGCTCGTATTGGAGAGGAGAGTAGCCAGTTGAGGGCAGTCATTGAAAAAAAGGAGCAAACAATCATTGAGGCAACTACCTCATTTACTCGTTTCAATGTTGTGGCTGCAACTGGGCATGATTGCCTGCTTGAAATACAAATGAAGGACCGCAGGAAACTTGATCTGTTGGCTCAACTACTGCTGCTGTCTCGTCAAAGCATGGAGGAGAAGGATGAGCTTTTGGAGAGGTTTGAAGAAGCCGAAGATTCTGATGACGAAGATTAGGATCTATTGGGCATTTTCTTTTGTGTTTTGATGTATGTACGTGTTTGGGTAAAATATATTATCTATGATGTGGATGGTAATGATGTGGATGTATATATTATCTATGAATGGCAACAACTGATCAAGGATCAGTTATGTTTTAAGTATTAATCGTTTATTACCTTTAAGAATTTATTATTTTTTTTTTTTTATTATAAAGGGTAAAATATACTGTATATAAAATTATGTAGTGTGTGTTTGACTTTCTTCTCTCACACATCTTTCTCTCACACTCGTTCAAAACACACGGTTAGATTTAGATAGCAGATTTAGAGATATTAGTGTGTACCCTTTTGATTGTTTGTTTAGTGGTTCATGCTCATTTCATATGTGTGGGATAAAGGTTTTACTTTTTGATAAAGGTATATAAAACCGATATTAGTATCGAATGAGCTAATAAGTTTTCTTATTGGCAGAAGCTTTTTTGTTAAAGCTTTCAGTTATTGGTGACACCGTTCTGCGGATTGCATGGGTTAGTTTTAACATCATTTTTTGAGTTATATGGCAATCTTGCAGCATACTCATTATATGCATAATGTTGGTGATGTTTTATATTCTGTGTGGTTATTATATGTATTTTTTATAATCCATAATAGCACATCATACTTGGGAATAGTAATTAAGAAAGGCAACGGTATTCTGATTACAATAGATGGATTATGATTTATTTATCTGAAAAACTAAAAGGCAAAACCAAACATGAGTTATTTCATGAATAAAGCATAAAGTCACAGACACGTAACAATATCTGTGATTCACTATTAGATTTCATGTTTGAACATTACATAGATGTGCTACGATAGGTTGGTGAAAGTTTCTTTGAAAACAATGTTACGCGTGCAGTGCTTAAGTTCCGGGTCCTTGTCTTCAACCATTAGTATTTTAAGGCCGTCAGGACTGGTAACTCTAGATAGCGCAACATAAAGCTGACCATGGCTGAACACGGGAGTAGGCAAATAGAGGCCAACGTAATTAAGTGATTGGCCCTGACTTTTGTTAATTGTCATTGCATAACATGGTCTTACAGAGAATTGTCGCCGTTTTAGGACAAATGGCCACTTGGATTGCGTTGATGTGAGTATAATCCTGTGTATAATGACATTCTCCCCTATATTTGAACCTGTTAGTACCTTAGCGTGAATAACAAACTGGCCTAGATCTGTGATGAGCAACCTTGTTCCATTACACAGCCCTTTGCTTGGATTGATGTTCCGCAATAGCATAATTGGTAATTCCTTTTTTAAGTGAAGAGCATGTGGGGGCATCCCGGGGAAATTTAAGGAATTTAGAAATTCAATCGGATAGTGTTCGTGCTGTTCTAGGCTGTCCGTAGATGCCTTGCAAATCTCGTCTGCGCTGTTGTATGTAACAGATTCCCCTGCTAACTGTTTAAACATGTACTCATTGATGGCATCAGCATCATCATTCCGAGGAGTTAGTATTGCCCTTTCTTTGAGATACACATCGTCCGTTTGTCTTGTTGTAAAATCAGGGTATGTCTCTGCGACAATCTGCTTGATAGGAGAATCCCATGATTTAATTAGGAAGATTTCAGGAATGTCAATCCAACTTGGGTCATCCTCCCCTTCTTTGCATTTCGCCGGCACCTTGCCATCCCCCACAGCCAAAACCCATCTATTGAAATCCTGTTTTCGAGTATCAAGCTCCCCATTTTCACTATACTCGTTGACACGCATGCTGCGCGTAAGGCTGAATACCTTGCAATGCTTCCATAATTCAGATTGGTTTATGCATGATTGAACAATGTCTGCCCTGCTTCCTTTCGGTATAACTGGCAGAACTTTTCGAAAGTCACCTCCGAGCAAGACCGTCACGCCTCCAAATATTCGATCCCTACTGTCATGGTCATGATATCCTAAAATAAACGTTAGCGTCTTGTCCAATGCCTCAAAAGCACATTTTTGAGTCATTGGAGCTTCATCCCATATAATAAGTTTAACTTGCTGCATGAGTTCCGCCATATGTGTGTTTTGTTTTATGCCGCATGTACTGTTCTCTAATAATTCAAGCGGTATAACAAAACGGCTATGCGCGGTTCTCCTACCTGGTAGCAACAATGAAGCTATTCCTACACAATTTGAGAGTGTTAATTAGTCATGTATTTTTATAAATTTCCAAATAGTTGATTGTTTAAATTTAGTATAAATTTGTACCTGAAGATGCAACAGCAAGCACTATCATACGTTCTGATCTTAACCTTGAGATGATAGTTTTGTATAAAAATGTCTTTCCGGTTCCGCCTGGACCGTACACAAAGTGAAAGTTCCCTTTTTTACCATGGATAGATTCAATCACCTCTTCATAGATAAAACGTTGTTCGGGATTTAACAATGAATGAAGTTGTTGATGTTCAATCTTACTCTTGTTCATATCATACGCCAACGCTTCTCTTACGAGACGATTGTCCATGTTGGTTAGTAACCTTGGGTCAGGCAGTGGTAGGTCTTGAATATCCGATAAAGATCTCCCATTTCTATTTAACAACTCTTGGATCTCTAGCAAACAATAGTTCTTGAGTTGTTCTTCCGTCATCTCCAAGTCAGGATAATCGAAAATTTTCCTTTTCTTGTGTAGAATATCTTCTGATAAAAACTTCCAGTTTTCTTCCCACAATTTTAAAGGTCTGCTGACATCACAAAAAATTAAAATTGTCACGAATATGTCACGTAACTGTGGGCCAAACATCCATACACTTGCTTCTGATATAGCATGTGTCCATTCTGTGTCATCATTTAAAAGGCCACATGCAAAACATGCTTCCTTGAATGTGGAACATAGTTTGTCATGAACAGTCATGAGTTTTTCAAAAGACTCAGGACCTCTCGCGATATTCAACAACATTCTAAGATAATATCGTTCTCCAGACGCCGGGTGCGAGTAAACAATCCTCCCAATGCATTTTTGCAACTTGCGTTTTTTCCACATTTTGGTTTTCTCATGCCACACATAATGTGTAGGTATCTCAGCATACGTGTATTGATTCGCTTCTGTATCACGCTTGTTTAATTCAAACCAATCAGTGAACATGGTCATGTCGATACCTTCCCTTTGAATTAGGGCGGGTAAGCTTTCTGAGTCACGAAGTGTGATTGCATACTGATTAGGAAAGTGGTAATTCAGCTTCATAACAGATGGATATGAGTAATGGATGTCGTAGGAAAACAAACGCCACACCGCCTCACATGGAGCTAAAAAACGACAATTCAAATAGTTCTTTATTTCTTCCACCTCCAAAACCTGTACGTTTGCCAGATCACCATCGTTTTTAACATTTTCTTGTATAACAATTGTGGCTCTATCGGGACCTTTATTTAAGTACTTGAATAAGTACTTAATTGATCTACACCCGTAGGGGTTTTTGGCTAGAGACAACTTTACTAAAAGAATAAACCTAGTCTACTTTCTTTGAGAAGAGTAAGACTTTATCCTATTCCTTTTCATGAATGAGAAAGGTATAATAGGAAAATTAGAATTATCTAAATTCTAAGGAATAACTCATAGCAAAATTTAATACTTAAGAAAATTGCACATTTTATGAGTTATTTAATTAGAAGCTAGACTAATTACCGTGAAATTGGAAAAAGGCAAACTAGCATGATTTATCTAGTTGTTGTGCTTTGACCACTTAAAGATGCTACATACCATTGTGGGGATGGTAGTCAAATTAAGGAAGAAATTTCATGCCCAATTTTTTTTAAGTTAATTGCATTGATGGATAGTCCATCATTCACAAAGTAGAATACATTCTTTTAGTACCTAAGTAATTGTTACGTATGGGATTACTCAAAGGTGTAGGAAAGTAAATAGCACACTATTTGCTTTTACTGGTTATGAAACACTTATAATGTTGTCAAATCCAGTGGGAGCATTGTGTTGTAATTACTGAATTATATATATTAATGTAATGATCTATAATTCAGTGGGAGCTACAAGCTTTGATATCTTGGTAGTAACCCAGATCATCTTTAGAATGTCTTGAGATAATTACTTTCCAATTGTAGACACTTGTGGTTTTAAGGATAGTCATGTACGTTTCCTTACTTGACAAGGTGGTTCTATATCTACTAATATCTATGACACAATCATATTGATCACATAAACAAATGATTGACGTGTTGTTTATCTGGTACATGATGTTGTTCCATGCACAAGTGGGAGAAATCTTATATTGTGTGCAAGGTACAACATATAGGAATATGATTTAAAAAACTGTCTTGACCGCAAGGTAAGAAACTAACGTTCTAAATATGACTAATACACCTCTAAGTCTTGAAACACTTGTTGTTGAAATTTATCTTAAGTGAGACCTTGACTAGATTACAACAATAAGGTAAAATTCCATGTCTACGTGAGACTGTGACATGGATTATTACTGTTTCTAAATTAGATACTTATTAGAACAAGTGTCAATATGATAATAAGACTATTTCAAACTAAATATTTATGTATTATTGAAATGACATAAATAAATGAAGTAATCTAATACTACTTCAAATTTGAATATTTATGTATTCTTGGAATGTCATAAATATATGAAGTAATAAATTAACTTTAAATTACTATTGAAACCAAATTGTGGTGTTCATGATTACTTTAGTTATACATGTTTATATTTTATTGTAAAGATATAAATATGAAGTCTTTTAATTGTTACAAGACTTATAATAAAGTAAGACATTAACTTGTTATGTTTTTTAATTAAGACATATACAAGAAGTCATTGAGTTGATCAATGATTTATAACGTATATTGGGAATATAACAGTTTATGTCTTCTTGTTAAGACATGGACATGAAGTGACTTAGTCAAAAAGTACTTATGTTATATAGCATGCAATTGGCTTGGAAATTCTATTATACCATTAAGCTGACTTAGTTGGTGAATAGATAAGCCAAACGAATTATATTTATCTTACATATTGTAAGATTGTCTTACAATATTAATCCTAATGAAATACATAATGTTTATGGTACGTTCAGTTAGGAAAATCAAACTCTTGTTATATTGTTTGATTAAAGATAACTATATCTTCTATTCTTCAAAAGTTATCAAGGTTAGAAAATTGAGTAGTATATACTTAATTAGACTCCAACCTAGAAGATTAATAAGACACCATTTATTATGGAATGTGATGAATCACATTAAGTCTTAAACTTGAAGTTCGGAATTTGTTAAACTGCTTTTGAGTAGGTTATTAACAAACTAATGTTAGGAACTGTCAATAGTATTTGTAATGTCCCAAAAGAGAATAATTTTGTGTTGCTCTACTTGCTAAGTATTTATAGATAGTCTATAAATTGCAAAAGACAAGTGGGAGGTTTTATCTTGAAAAGATAAAATTACAAGATACATAATCTTCTAAAATACACTAGTAAAGTCATGATGAGGATTAAACATGTTAATGTTAAATCTCAAGATGATGGAATTCTCATTCATAGATTCGCAAGGATATCTCAAATATTTGTATAATATGTTGAGGATTATGAGTTACAGGATTATGGTAAACATGTTGATCTTTAAGATGAATTGCAAATATTGAATTTGGCAAATTACTCATACTATGAATGATTAGATGCAGTCCAGAAAGATAACTAGTTTAGCAAACTTAGTTAATCTTGAACTCTATAGTTAGACTATAGAATGAATATGAGTTTCTTCAATGGGAATTAAAATCCTAGTGATTTAAATCTTTGTGTAGAAATCATATGGACATATTGTGTATACATATTTAATGTATAAAAAGGTTATTAATCACACTTAAGCAATTAACTGTGATTGAATATTCTTTCTAGGCACATTAAATGTATAAAGATTATGATTGTCATTATTAGTTTCATTAATATGAAATTAACAATGGAATATCAAAACTCTTTCTTGAATAATTACTTGTGCGAGGACGATAAGTAATTGAAATGAGTATTTTAATTCAAATAATCTTTGAAAGTATACAAAGTGCAATAATTCATGAATGGATTAATGCATGCATCTAGGAGATACACTTATGTTCAATTATTAAATCCAAGTGTTGATTTATAATTAAAATAAGATTTTTCCTTAGTATTCTTGAAAGCTAGTGGGAGTGTTATATATTTATTTTCTTATTTCATATATGTTGTATAACATATAGGAAGTAACATTCCATAAACATTAAATGTTAAGTCTTAGTTTGGAATGAAACTTCACTTGATGATTTAGAAAATAAACATACAACCTTGGAATATATGTTTATTGTTATAAACATAAGCGGTAAAATAATTGATTATAATAAACATGATATACTATTAGAAAGTCTAGATAGAAACATATCTTTGAAAAGATAACACATGAATAAAATCTAAGTTTGACACAAGGATTTTTCATGTACATCATGTTATTTGTTGTATCATGCTTGGATGAAAGATGATTTGACAACATTAATATCTAATTAAAGGTTATTAGATAACTAAGTGTAATGGATATGGTTGGATATAGAATTAACATCCTCATCCTGGAATTGCTCATAAATTCTAAATATGAACCATATGGCAAATTGTTGCGTAATTGTTATAGCCGACAAATCTTGAAAGATTTGAAGGTATCAAAGATTACACAATGGATATTAAAGTTTACGAAATTTTAAAGAGCATATTGTTGTTTGCATACAATGATGTTAATAAGATTGAGATGACACTCAATACTAGTCATGGTAGGATTTCATCCTGTTAATGGCCATGTGTACTAGTTATGCTTAAATGTAAGCATAGTTGCATTATACATTAAAGAATTAGAATACTTTAAAACTATAAAAGGTTTGATAGTTTAATTGTCATAAATTCGTGGTTGATGATGTCACGCATTTCATGAAATATTATGTGGCAATATCAAGATAATTGATTGCACACATACGAGAATTTTACTAATTAAGTTTCTTGAAATAAGTATTCTTAAAATTCCGATAGATCAAGATTAGTTGATTTATGCCTTGTCAACAAGTATGTTTGACATGACTTGAGGCATAATTCATTAATAAGAATTATCATGCATTGATCTATATTTGGTATTTGGATAAGGGGTGTTAAAAAATTATTATTTACAATGAATTAAAGTACTTGGTACGTTTGTTTTTATTAATAATAAATTGCATCCTATATTTGCATGTTTAAATCCGTGAATAATTTATGTTATTCTAAATTGTCCGTTGTCATTTAATGATATGGGAATATCATTAAATTAAGATAAATCTGAGTATTGGTAGAATATACTTGAAAGTATATTGATGCGTTGACATACCAATTTCACATGATATTCAATGAATTGAATATAGGACTTATCCCAATTCCCAACTTCATGAGTTTACTTTATGGATCTTGTCATCAAGTAATACATGTGAATATAGTTATCCTCTGACTTGAGATGCCAGATAACTGTCATGCATGTAGTGCATTTCTGTGATTCAATTTACCGCTATACGTAACTGGTAGCTATAAGGATTGTTTTCAGGAGTGTTGCAAAGTGCATGGGTTATGCTCGTAGTCAAGATAGAATTTGTTCCTTCAAATTGTTTGGAGTTTAATACTGATGGGCCCCTTGTAAGGTTGGCAAGATGTTTGCGTGCGCACGCCCAAGATCTCCCCTGAATATGTTCAGAAGATTTGGTAATCTTGCTCAATCAGAAACAACGAGAAACATAATGGTTAATAAAGAATGACTGAGATCCATATCTTTATTAATGTAGTATTAGAAACAAAAGGATAAGTATGATGATGAATCATCGAATGGTTTTTCCAGGAGACCACCACCCGAGTTGTACTAGGGGCATTGGCGTGTTGCTAGACGCTAACCAATGTCATTACCCTTTTAATAGATTTCCAAGTGGGAGCTGTTAGAGTTTATGGAAAAATATTAAATCGTGTATGACTAGAATCGAACTCGGGACTACGGGATTGCACACTTTACGTATGAGAATCGATGTTAAATAATTAATATATAAATAGTTATATTTAATTATTAAATCACAAATATTTAAATGGTCGAACAAGGAAAAAGGAGGGGGTTGAGTGTCGAGTTTTAGAACTTGAGGAGGTGTTGGACTCAAACTTGGAGAGCAAGTTTGGAGCTTATATAAACCCCTCAAGCTCTTATTATTGATAAGAATAATAATGAAATTCGATCAACAACCCTTAGTGAAAGATATGCATCGTATAGTGTAAGATATGCATCGTACAGTATGTACAGTATGCATGATAATACCATATGACATAAACATATGTATTGTACAGTATGTGCATGTTAGAATATATTCTTCACTTCCTTCTTGAATAAAAGATCATATGTTAATAAATAAAAGGGTTCGACCCGTTTTATTTTATACAAAGCAAAACCTTGTTTGTTGTATGCTTTAATTGTGATTCAAGAACGTAGTATTAAATTATTTTAGTTAATTCCATCCTGGATTGAGAAACAAAACGGTAAGGGGTTTCTCGTTAATCCATTGATTATTCAAGAAGAAGAATTGAAGTTGATCCTTGTTTTTGCTTGGATCAAAGGTACGTTATCTTTAATATTCGGTTAATCTTTATACATGTTAATTATTGATCCTTGCTTCCGCTATGTGCTTTGATGTGTGTTTATTTATTTATATCTTAACTACTTATAAAGAGAAAATGGTCAAATGAAAAAGTGAAAACTGAATTTTTGGTCAATGCCCATTTTACCCTTAAAATGTTGAATGTTGTGAAATGTTGAATGTTGAAACATGGTCAACGAAGAAACTACAGGTTTTGTGAATTGTGAATTGTTGAATTGCTAAAATGGAAACTACACCTTCCTATTCGACCTTCCTATTGATGGAAACTATTCTACCTTCCTACTTGTAGCTAGCCTTCCTATTGATGGCCCTCGAAAAACAATTTCAGGAAACAAAGACCTTCCCTATTGTAACAACGAGTTGGGCGGCGGGGCGTTGTTTCACGCCGTTGATCATTGCACGGTATTTTTTTAGAAGTACAAAGCCGAGTTTTAATAGCAGACATTAAGTTATTCCTATAAATCTTGGCATCATTGAATCACTTTCATATGGGGTATCATAATGTCCCAATAATGCTCCTTAGGCCAAGCGAAATTGCAGGACCTGCAAATGCAACAGGACAATTTAGAGAGATGAAGTTTTAATAAGAATTTGACTTATCATATAGACTGAAATCATTTTAGTTTCATGTCCATTTACTCACTGAGAAATGTGTATTTATCGTAACTCATTTGACATCACGTGTACAGAAAAATTAGTATTGCAAGACCATGCCTGATGAAGCTGATGCCTACTATGATGTGATGTTATGTGGCACTCGTCATCTCAACGCGTAACTTTTCCAGTTCCTAAGCCATAGCAAGTCAACTATTTTCTATCAGCTGACCATGCGCATACTTCTCTGCGTGCCTCTTCTTGTCATGTTCTATTGCAGCCCTAAAAAAGCGAACATTATATGACTGCAAATGAGATAAATGTAAAAACGCGAAACATGCAATCAATTAGCAAAGATGCTTAAAAAGGGAACATGGTTGTTTGTAACCGCATAACCTAATATGGATGTTTAGAATTCTATTTAATGAACATATGGTGACTATTAGGTAGTATCCACGCAAGTAATCCATAGTTAGTTAACCACTGACATGGAATCTTGATTTACAATGATCATGAGGTGAATGCAGTAAGTAGGCTTTTAAATAAGCAATCCCAAACACAGCCTTACATGCATATAGCTAGGCGACTTCAAACACACTCTAATTATATAATCATAAGTTTCCCTAAACACAAACGTTAACAACTAATTATCTCTTCGCTAATTGAAAACAAAATAAACAGACACAACCTGATTTCTGCAAGTGAATCCAGAACCAAATTTCCATCCCAATAATTACCTTCTAAATAAAATGAAAGTGGTAGTTTAAAAAAAAGCCATATCCCAAACACAAATAAAACCAAAGCATTTATCTGTGTTACAAATCACATGACCAAGCTATAATATCAGTTAAACAAATAAAGGCCAGGCCTTAACTTTGACACTCATTAACTATGACAAAGATCAAGAAAATCGTAACAAAGTCAAGCACTGCCTAACAGCCTATATGTAGGACTAACCTTTTAAACCATCAGGTTTTTCCTGGAGGCCAGCATGTTCTTTTTTCTTAGACGTCGGTTGTAGTGTTGGCTCGTACGCATCCAACACGGTGTTCGATACCTCTGCGTACACTGCTAGACGCAGTGGCATTGGATGTTCTTGCTCTTACATGTGTAGTTGCAAGTGTCTGTGGATAACGAACATCAGGCACCCCTTGTGAGACAGGCCGCCATTCTGACAGCAAAAAGATTAACTTTGTATAAGGAATTCGCCCAAAAAAACGAACAGATAGTAAAAGAAATGGACAGTTATCTGTAGTAGAATAAAAAGGCTTAACACATTTGTCATACCCCTGCGCCGAGGGCATGTTCCAAAACCGTTTGTCGCGGTAGTTTGCTCACCTGCTCTTGATGTTAAGGCACCGCCTGATGCATTTGGGATTGCTTATTTAAAAGGCATGACAATAAGGCATGACAATAAGGGCAAATCCAATTGCAAAGACCTAAAGACCTATACGTTGGTGGAGGTCCTGTGAAAGTGTGCAAAGGTATTAGCAACAAAAATATGTGGTAGTCTAATATGCTAGGCTAGATAATTTGGTTGTAGATATGACACGGACCTCATTTTATAGTTTAATGGAGGCATTTGTATGTAGTCGTGCTTGTCATATGTTAGAGGGCCATTTCAGGAAATTAGTAGATGGTATTCTGGAAGTCGAATAATTTTTCAAAATAAGTAAATAAATCACCTCAAATGACTGAACTTGCATACCTGTTTGTTTAATACGAAGTCCCAGGGCTGCTGTCATTTGTGTAAACGGACCTATAATGACATTAACAATAACACGATAAGTATATGGTAATCATAATTTCGAATAGATGTGATTCGAAATAAGTGATCAGTTCACCTCGAGTGACCAAACATTCGAGTATTCAACAGAATGTGTTACAGAAGATTAAAAATAAGGAGAAAGCAAACGCATACCAGTCAATAGTAGTACTATAGTAGGCTGAGAACTTTGTGTAGCTTGCCCCAAAATCGTATCCAAATGATCACCATTAATAGTAGGCTGCAAATGAACAGACACACACATGTGTATTAAGTTAGATCATGTCGACTAAGCAGTGTTACAAATAACATAGGTAGGCGCACTATGCACCGGGCTGCAATCAGGTAAAGTTTACACTGTGTTCTTTAGTTTGTTTAAGTGTTGTCATTCAAGGTTTTTTTTAACAGGTTTAACCTCTCAGGTTCCATTTTTTGCTTCAAAACCAAGTTTATTTATAAAAAAATTAGCTTGAATAAGTTTACTTTGTACAAAATGAATAAAATAGTCTCAACTGTATATAGCGACTATCACTATATGCAATTCAGACTTGCAGTTAGCTATCTCACACTATTAGCACAACACAAAAATCCAGCACCTTTGTATTGTCGGACGTTACTGAGCCAATGTTTGTAAGTGGCCAAGCAGCCGTAAACTGATGCAAAATAAGATAAGAACATGAAGTTAATAGCACATACACAAACAGTAATAGTATATTAACAGTTAAGAAAAAATATTACTTTGTCATTTAACGAAAGAAACTTGGGTACCTGATATAAGTCTTATTTGTTGAGGTTTAAACCGCGGCCTAAACATAATAGCATTCAGTGATTTTAATCTCTTTCTTTTGACCAATATAAACCTGGAAAGGAAGGATTGTAGGGTACGTGAGCATGCATAATCATTCATAGAGCATCGGCAAACGGCTTTCTGCATAACTTTTAGTGTGTGACACTATACCTATATCAGTAATTGGATGAAACTGTCTTGCGTGTATTACTACTTGCAGGCCAAAACCGAACTGAGTTGGTTTTATTAAATTCTCATAGACACTAAAGGGGTCCAAAACGCGCAGCTGATATCGGATGTTTGGATCAGCTTATCCAGCGGGCTAGGTTTTAGAAGCCAACCTATAATTATGCCAAGTATATTCTACCAATGATATTGGCTTTCTATCGATCTGAATATGGAGTTTTAAAAAAATGTATATAGTAATCTGTTTGATACCGTATCTTGTGATAGCATGATGTATGCATAACAGTGTTGTTCCCAGCCGCACCAGAAAAGTCGACTACGGGTTTAGCAGTCAAACCAATGGTGGCATCGATTCCTGCCTTCTCTTGCATGTATTGAAGTCCAGCCTGCAAAAAAAAATTCTTAAAAATTAACAGACATATCTCAACCCAACATCAAATGGAAGTTATCTGTTTCTATAAATTACCTGTAGCTGTAGTTGGGAGTAGGTTATGGGCCATGATCTTTTCATATCAGCCACCTGACATACAATGCAAGATGAATAAAAAGAAACATAATTTATCATAAATTCATTACGTGAAGACATTTAAACATGTGTAACTCTAACACAGTGTGCGTCGTAAATTCACGACGTAGTTGAATTGGCTGATTCCATCATCTAACATTTAACTACCAACCAAAATATATTGGTCGTCTGATCACTAAGTCACTTTAATTCTTTTTAAACCCATTTGGTGTCATTCAGATATAGAAATAAACTTGCATTTGATGTCATGGAATCACATTTTGTGAAAAATTTGATGAGCACACTTACTGAAATCATTCAACGTTATCAACTAACAGTCCTATCCACATAGCTTGTCCTTCGCCTGGTAAGTTAGTACCCAAATCATTGAATCCGTTAAAGAGCGATTATGTAAACAACACAAAAATCATTCAGAAACATCTATTCAAATCTATTCTAAATTATTAAGTGTAGCATCTTAACAACGTTGTTTACTTACCTTATGTTTTGGTCCTTGCTTATGTTAATGTGAAGTGTAAATAAAATCACCTGACGAAAGGCAAAAACAGGAACAACAGGGGAATTATTCTCCATGGCAAGTCGAATGAATCCTTTCGTCGCCTTTAAGAAAGCAACCTATATAAAATTATAACTTAAGACTATATAAAATTCATCTTACATTTGCACATAACAAATCGAGCTAAAAACAAACCTCAGAATCATGCTCCATGTAAAACACCTCTTAGCGTTCATCCTGGATTCTCTTCCTCAAAAAAAATGTCTATCAATTGAGAAGTTCTGCCTTGTTGCTGATGTCAGTCACATCCATGTCCAAATATGCCCCAGGAATGTCGTGTAAAACACCTGATAAAAGCAATTTCAACATTTATTGGACACAAATCGAAACTCTTGAAGTTGAAGGGCTGTAAATCTTACAGCACTACCTGCAAGGATCTTGACTTTGCCAGCAGGCATAAAACCCGTAATATCTGATAATATTCCTGCTCCAGTTGGCCAAACTGAATGGGGCTCGTATTCAAAAACTGCATTAAATTAAGATTCATGTCAATTTCAACCCAATGGCAAAAACAAAATTAGGGAATGAACTTCCTAAATAATCCAAAATATACCCAAATTGAGAATGTAAGCAAAAAATACCATAAGACTCATCAGGATTGAAATCATTCATATCCTCAACATATAAGTCACAACACAAATCAAACAGAAAAATTATAAAAAGCTATCAAAAAATAAACAATTGGTATCTCTAAACAAATCAATCAAAATTAAAGGAACAATACCTTCGGTGAGATAACCGGTGATATAACCGACTGAACTTTCGAGTGTGATAATCTGTAATTCATAATAAAAAACAACAAACGAAACCCAAGAATTAGGGCAATATCTTCCTAATTTTTTTTAGGTATAATCGAAATAATTTTTTTTTTATTAATAAACCACATACCTGAATTGATTCTCTAATCCAGAGGTCAACCCGACTTCACCAGTAAGATCAGTAGCTAATTGACATCAAAAATTAGGGCAAGGAAACCCATCTGTTGCTGTAAGATCTGACGCAGACCTCGGCTATCCTTTTTTCCAATGATTGTCTCTTGGGTTTCCGAACTTCCCCATCCCTAAATCTGACCGTGTGTGGCTTTGATGGAGAAGATGTAGGCGATTCTGGAAGCAGCTGGCTATAGTTATCTGCTTCTAAGACGGGCCCAAACATTGGCCATGGACTGGGCGGGAAAACAGGCCGGAAAAATCGTGGTACTGTAGCAGCCCAAAACGACGAATACTGTAGAATCTGCGACGTCGTTTTAAATGGCTTATAATATATAGTAATAAAGGAAATGATTTTATGAATATCAAAAGCATTGAAAAGGTTATATCAAGGAAAGTCAACTAAATATTGTAACAAACTTTCAAACAAATTTAAATGTTAATCTTCCACAAGAAGCTTTTCCATCATAAATATTTGTTTCTTCATCCGTTTAACTCTCTTCCTTAAACTAACATAACTTTTTGTTTCTTTGAATTCTTTGTATTTTTATTCAGATGAACGTAGCATTTGAAGCAATGTCTGTCTCGAAAACGTTTGAAGGCATCATTGTAAGTTACCTGTCAAACATTCCTTTACTTCCTTTTTGCAAGTTTCAGGTTGGTAGATCCTTGGTTTGAATTTGTGCAGTGATGGTCATGACGGAATATATTTGAAAAAAGATGATGATGGTAAGGATTTTATTGAATTTATTGCATTTTATAAACATCGTTGTATGCCTGTATATATTGATATGAAGACTATTATGTTGTGTTGGCGCATGTAATACATGATTGGTGAAGAAATTCATTGCATTTGTATGTTAATTAACATTATTGCATATATGTATGTATATATTATTGTTGCATATTCGTTTGTTATTAATGCTGATTTGAAGATGTTTATTCTACTAACAATGTATCTTCCTATTCTTTTTTTTGTTTGCAGCTAAGTTGGCAAAGTGATAAGGTACTACATTCTACCCTACTACTTACTCTATTATTCTTGATTAAGGATACTTATTTTAAGTTACATCCCTTTCTTTTAGGAATCTGGAGCTTTACGCGTTCTTCGTCATGTATTTCATAGCAACATTCAAGTGAGTAGGATGGACTTATAATCTTCGATCTTTAAATGATATATATCTTACCATATTTCTATACTTCTATCCCTTAGCTAGGTGCATGATAATAGTTTGGGCCCCAAATAATGTATCATCATCAGAAGAGAATTAGAGTATCTCTAAATCCGTTATAGGTATCACTAAATCCGTCGTTGTAGTTATATGATCACACGATAAAGTGATAAACAGCCGGTTGCATCTACCTCCCAAAAGTTATATTCAAGTAATGAATGTTTTTCCTCATCGTATTGAAGGCATCGTTTTAAGTTACCTATCAAATATTCTTTTACTTCATTTTTGCAAGTTTCAGGTTGGTAAATCTTTGGTTTGAATTTATGCAGTGACGATCATGATGGGAACATATTTGAAAAAAGACGATGATAGTAACAAATTAAATATATTTGAAAAAAAGATGATGATAGTATATTAAGTTCTTTATTTTTAGTAAAGTGCATATGGCTTTAAAACTCAATGAATATAATCAACAGATGTGAGCGGAACATTCGAGCTAATCATTCTCGCCTTATATATGTTCGGTTTCAATACTTGCATAAGATGGACATTATATAAGTTCTGAAATTTTCATCAATTATACTCAAGTATAATTGACTTCTCACTATTGCTACTCTCTAGGTTTGGTCGGTTCATAGGTTTTACATATATCATCAATACTACAGAATACATGCATGAATAAAGGTTTTGTTATCGTCCACGAGTCGCGGAAACTTGGCTTTTAGCCTTCGTACTAGCAGTTGAATTTACGTAATCCTCATATTTTAGCCCGCATCATTGCCAAAAATATGATTACAAATTTACAAGTTTGAGCATTTATGTAATTACTTATCATCTTTTAGCATGCTCTTATATTATTAGCTTTCTTTTTTGTTTGGTACAATAATACTCATCAATTCTATTTTAGATGCATGATTTAACTTAATAATGTTTCAATCGCAGTAAAAATAGTCAATTACATCACTTTGGCATGTAACTGATGTTGTTTAAGACACCATGAAATGGATGTAATGGTTATGCATAAATGGTTTCAAGTTAAGGATTACAAGGAATTCAAGTCAAGCTCATCAAACCCTTCTCGAAACCGTAGTATTCATTAACTAACTTGACAATATTCACATGGGATACCTTATGGAGCGAACAATTACGTTTGAAGTATGGATCTTTTTTCAAGTTGGGTTATAGTGTAAACTCGATTTTAGTCGCTCATTTTTGTGTCAAGTTGTTGAGTACAAGTTCAAGTAAAGTTGTGTTAAATAAATTTTTGTTTGATTACTAATACTATTATTGCATTTTAGTCGAAATGGGTCATATTAGTGCAAACATAATTATATTTATTTCTCTGAAGTTATAATATAGTCTACACCTCAAATGTCGTGTACCAAGAAGTTTTACGCGACGAGTAACGTATGTTGTTAGTTATTATCTCATAATTGATGTAATATTTTATTTTATGTTTCACTAAATGTTTTTATATGTTCTGTGATTCATGTTAAGAATTTTTGCTTGAGATGAATTATCGCATGTTACAATCGTTTACAATTACATTTTAATTTTTTCACATTCTATTTTGAATGTTATACGAAACACTTACCACAATATCGCATATCGTTAATTGTCTACCGCTAGGAATTTCCGTTGTTATGCACGGGTACTCGCCTAGTAATTGTTATGATATCTAAATTCCAACAACAATGGGTTCCAATCTTCCACCCAGCTTTCTCCTTTTTAATTTTGTTGGGTTCGAATCTTCACAGCTTGCCTTACTTATTTTTTTTTTTAACTAAAACACAAACAGCAACAAGATTCTATTAGTTACTTGCAATCAAAAAAAGAAACCAGACATTCTACATAATCCATTGATCATATCTAACCACTTGATGAGTTGTAATTTTAAGTGATTTATTAAAACAACACTAGTTAATTAGTTACACATAAACCACAACAATCCATGAAAGTAATATATTTTTGGTATAGTTGTACAAACGTACCTTCACTTCCTACTATAGGAGTGTAAAGAAAGAACTCATTTATTTTAGTTCCAAAAAACAAAACCGACCCTCAGGAGCTACGACATTTATCTTGATCAAAATACGATTTTTGGAACTAAACTGAATGAATTATTTCTTGATCAAAAGAACTCATTCATTTTAGTGTCAAGAATCGAAACCGACCTTCAGCACTTCCTAAGACATTTATCTTGATCAAAATAGGATTTCCTCCACTTTTTCCAGCATGATATGGTCCTTCTTTTGATATGAGTTTGAATGTGATGGACAATGAAAAACTGATTAAAAGAGCCACAATCCATATATACGACTCATAAGTAGTGTTTCTAGTTACCTCAAACCCGCTTGAATATTTCGTAAAATGTATGTTTTGCCTTTTGAAAGACATGGTCGACTCGACATATAGCAAGGGAAGTACCTCTAATCATTTATATGTGTTGTTTTCATGATGATCACATTATTTGAATATTTGGTTTGTTCTTCATATGACTAGGTACATACGTCACGATTCATTTTTGCTTTTGTTAGTATATTTAGAGGAATGTGACCGGCGAGTTTAATGGTGTTTAACAGGATGGTGTTGGGGAGAGCGGCGGTGTTAGTGATGTCACATGTGACGCCAATCCATGTGCAGAATGAGTGTGATGTGTTCCTTTTGATTCGGTTGTGGCTCGGTGCAGTGTGAAGATGGCGAAGAAAGTGGTGATGGATAATGACATTGTTGTTTGTATGTGTGTAAGTGAGCAGTGTGAGGGTGGAGACGTGCTTGTTAAGCCATTGAACACAAGTTTAGAGAAGGCTTGAAGGTGGAATGAGTTTTGGTTTTGAATTTGTGCCACATCGATAAATATGCAAACTTTGGAGCAATATATGAATAGGATTGTGAGGCTATGATTTAGAAAATCAATCAACCCATCTATAAAATTTCTTAACATTTGTGTTTCTTGATTTTTTTATTAATTTTTTTACCATGTGAATTGTAAAATAAACATGAGCCTCTTAACATTACTAGTTTTACATTTTTATTTACTTTATAATCTTACTTTTAAACATCTATGTGTTTTACATTTTTATTTACTTTTAAACATATACGGTCAATTTAACTGTTTTCCATTAATTGTTATTCAGATCAACCTTATGTATATTTAAAAAAACTCATGTTAATTTCATTTATTTGATATGGCAAAAGTGACAATTGGATCTAGCTTATTTTTCTATAAGAGTTCTAGTCACTAGTTCAAATAAGTACAAAATTTCAGTGACAAATGTGATAAAAATCCAAAGTAGAAAAGTAGAAATGAAACATCAAAAAATAGCAATAAATTAAAAAGATTAATGTTGAGAGTGGGATTTGAACCCACGCCCTTTCGGACCAGAACCTTAATCTGGCGCCTTAGACCAACTCGGCCATCTCAACTTTTGTTAATCTTTTACAAAAAATAATTTATCAATATTAATTATTTCATGGATAATAGACATTTGACCTTCTGAGATGTCTCTAGTATAGTAGTATACATTGTTTATGTTCAGCTAATAAGCTAATACGTTAGTAACCAATATAAAATAAAATAACCCAAACACTCCTTTACTAGGGCTCATTAAGGGGGTGTTTGGGAGTGCGTTGTGACACTGATTATCTGATTATTTCAGTTTTAAAACGCAGATAATCAAATATGAGTGTTTCGCAATCAAAATCTAAGAATCGCTTTTTTGCGTTTTGACACCTCCAAAACGTGGTTTTGGAAAAGCAGGTGGACACCTGCAAAAAGATGTTCAATTACTTAACTTCTACTCTCTACGTCTCAAAATTATTGTCCCATATTCACTTTTTTAGCTTTTACTTTTAAATTTTGACCTTAAGTATTTTTGTTTATATTACATAATACTTGATGCAAAATATATGAACGGCTTGAGTTTTAAATATATTTTCATTGGTATAATTTTCATTAAGTATTGTATAATACAAACAAAAATATTTATAGTCAAAGTTGAGAAAGAAAGACCGAAAAAGTCAATAAGGGACAATAATTTTAGGACGGAGGGAGTAACTCTCTAATTTATATCTCATTTTTTTCTAATTAATTAGAATGGTTCCAATAATGATGTGGGTGTATTTTTTTGGCAAAAATGATGTGGGCTTAAGATATGCAGTTTTTTATAGAGGATAATGACACATCTGTACTGTCTATAATGCAAAAATATTTTTCTTTAATCCTTAAAAACCTAAAAATTAGTAATGTTTAATTCTCAAAATATCTCTAAAATTTTAAATTTAAGTCTTTTGTTTAATTCTCACATAAAAATGCTTTTAAAAATAGTTTCGAAATAGTTGCTTTAAAAATAGTTTTTGTTTCTAAAACTAATTTTGTTTCTAAAATTACCCAATTTATCATTTTTTTTCTTTTTTTACAAATTCATCCCAATACCGTTCTCAATCCTGATCTATATTTAATCTCAATTTGTTAAAGTAGAATTGGTCTTATGTTGTTGTTATCTTTGAAGATGATGAAAACTTGTCAACGCAAATTACTAAACGTTATACGAAACACTTAACCATAATATTTCAACTACAACTATTTGCCATTATAAAATCTCGTCATGCATGAGTAGACGCCTAGTTTAATTTTATAGACATACCTTTTGAAAAGAATGTCTCATGTTCTTCATATAACCAACTTTAACGAGAAGGTGCATTTTATGCTAACAACCTTGCATGTCGAAAAATAACTTATGGTATTTCTATTGTCAAAATTAACTACTAATCCTTTTTTTTAATAGATTAATTCCAAGTCTGTGGAAAATGTAGAGAGGGTGAATACGTTTCCGTTTAAAAACTTGAATCTTTTCCTATCAAACACCCGATTAAGTGTGACTTAACATGAAAAGTGTCAACTCTAGTCTTACAAGAACTAGAAATATTATAAAGCAACAAATAAGGCATGTCTCAATAACACAAGTTTAGACATATTATAAATAGCATGCCATGACACAAACACAACTAACACAATATAAGCAACAAACCGCACAAATATAAATGCAATGCAAAATATAAATGTAAAGCGGTAAAGGTTAAGGTGTATTAAGGAATATTTAAGCGTAATTTAAGTAAACTACATTAATTTACGTTTTCAAGATTTAAAATTTCAAAATTTCAAGAATGAGCATTCATTTTTTATAAGTATTATAGATAATGAAAGATAGAAATTTATCAAGAATAAGGCATGGTGTGGAGGTTAAAGTTTAGTACCTATTGAAGGTAGGTCATGAGTTCGAATCTTCACAGCCTTGCTTAAACTTTTTTAACTAAAACACAAACAACAAGAAGATTCTAGTACTTAATTGCAGTAAAAAAAAAAAGGAACAAAACTTTCTACATAATCCATTGATCATATATAACCACTTAATGAGTTGAATCCTTAAGTGATTTATTAAAACTTGACTTCCTATATTAGTTCCAAAACTCGTTCATTTTAGTTCCAAAAATCGACCCTCAGGAGCAGACGACCAGTATCAATAACACTAGCAACTGTCTAGTCCTTAAACACAAACATAATCGGTCACTTCCTACGGCATTTACTTTGATCAATGAAATGTGTGTTAGTGTGTTGTGTTTTTATATAATGTGACATGAGTATTGACAAATTTACCGACATCTAGTTGTCATGTTTTCATAGTACTCGAACAAATCTTCACTCTGTCCTTAAATGTCTATTGTTATTTTTTAACCAATTAAATTGAATCTATCGTTGCATTTTAGTTAAAGGACAAATGTTAATGACAATTTGACAAGCAAGTTTTAGTGGGTTAGTGTTAAAGTTAGCTTTCAAAATGTCAAATTAATATACAAATTGGTCAAAAAAAAAAGGTGTAAATTACAAAGATGGTCCCTGTGGTTTGCGTTGACTTTCACTCTTGGTACGTTGACTTTTTTTTTTTTTGCACTTACAGCCACCAACTCTGAAACCCTTAACACTAATAGTCCCTTGACCAAAAAACGTTAAGTTTGACTGTTAAAAACCCTTCATGTGCAAGATTCGTCATTTTATATTTTTTAGCCCACCACCACTATCCTTCTTCATGTTTAATAAACTCCCCACCACTACCAATCAAACCATAATTTTTACCTTTTTCATATTCAACCATAAACACCCCACTCCCACCATCATTATTTTCAACTATCAATTTTTCCGGCCACCTCCATCAAATTCTGACCACCTCAATCAAACACCCATATTCTTTTTATATCGTACCTTCAGATGTGTACTTAATTTTACACTTCAAAACGCATAGATATTTCAAAACTAAACACAATGCAAATAGGCAATAACCCAATTTATCTTGAACAAAATCATCAAAGAAAAAAAAAGGCAAATAAATGTTGTAATACATGGTTTTATATTAACAACAACGTACTAAAACTGGTTATCTGTTCGATGCTTTCAGATTGTGATTCGCAATACCAAACACAACGCAATAAGCAGTTCTCACAATACTATAACTATATCAAAAACATTCGACTAAGCAACTATTTATCTGTTTATCTCTTCCAGACCCACATACCGAAGGCAAAGTTGGTTATTCAAATCGAAAAGAGCCTCATTTAAATTTTGTCCCATTGGCATTACAATAAAACAAACCTGAAACACTATATCCTACATTGCCCGCACGCCTTTTGTTACAGATGATCATCTACTTGTACTTATTTCAAACAACCCCAAATCTAAATCCGAGCAAAAACTCGCTTCAACCCACACCAATCTTCGTCACACTCGCCGTCACGCGTCACCTGTAGATGCTAAAAAAACATAGGTCGTTGCAAATATGGTCGTTGGTGGCTGAAGGAGAGGTTGAGAGTGGTGACTGTATCCAAATCACCACCATCACCATCACTAAACCCCCACCCTCGCCACCATCACTCCGCCACCAAACCCCCAAGCCCGCCACCATCAGTCCACCACTAAACCCTCACCCCCGCCACCATCAGGGGTTTGAAATATTCTAGTTATAAAGATTCGTGTTTTTGGTATCAAAAAGATTCATAAATCTGAGTTATGTGAGGTTCGATTGGTTGTTAAAAGAAACTAAGGAAGGTGCGTATGATGTAGAATAATGATGCCGTGTTTGATGATTTTTGGAGATATAAGGATGTAATTATTGTTTGTAGAGGATAAGTTTATGATGTAGAATAATGATGCGTGTGTTTTTTTAGAGGATAAGTTTATGAGATGACTGCAAGTTGGGTTTCGTATAAATGGATATGAGAGTGACAAAGACTGTTTGTATTCGTGACTGCTGAGGAGGCGGCGAACCATTTCGGGCACAAACTCCTTAATCACCTTAAAATGCTCCATCTCAGCAGTACCCATTCGAATGGCCAGATCTTGATTTGTCTTCCGGAGATTTTTGTTGTCATTCTCCTCATCAATTAACAAAGCTTTTGTTTTACTTAGCTCAATCTCCAAGGACTTGATCCTCTCAGCTTGTTCTTCCTTTTTTTCTTTTCCAGTTCGGAAACATGATTGTTTAGGGTCAACACTTTGGCATCACAGCCCGCATGCTCATTCCGCAATCTCTTCAATTCCTCCGGCTCCTTCCGGGCGCATTCTTTATGCGCTGCGGTGAGATTGTTGAAGTCTCCAAGCAAAGTTTCGAGCCGAATCAGAATGTCAGATTGTGCTACTGAACTCTTTCCCAACAACATCCAGGCACGACGGCAGGCATCCTCGTCGTTCAAACCTTCCAAATACTCCTCCTCACGGGGAGTCGGAAGATGGGCCATCATATCGCGGCAAACAGAAGAACCATTCATACGGGCATCCGTTTTCACCGACCATCCGGGCACAAAAATCTCACCGGAGGTAAATTCTTCCTTATCCGACTCATCCAAACCTTCCATATGCTTTTTATCCTTGCCCCGTCCGTAAGAAGTTATCAAGGGACTCCCTGAAAAACAGCCAACGAACGGCATATGCAAATAAGAAGTACGTAAAATAAAAAAATAAAAAAATAAAAAGAAAAAAAAAAAAGAAAAAAGAAAAGAAGAAATAAAGAGAAAAAGAAGAGGCGTATGTAACTCACCATCACCACCTCCACCGAACTGACTGCTAGCTCCTTCTTCACCCTCAGGCCGTTTCACTGTCCCATCCGGGTGAACCGAACGAATAGGCTTGGGAGCCGAGATATACTCGGATGAATCCAATTCTATGACAGGAGTATCAGCATCAGATCTTCCCTTCTTGGCCGGGCGGGAAGCAGCACCCTCACTAGCAGGACGTTTGACCGGACCTTTGGACCCTTTACTACCCACAACACCTTGAGATTTCAAACCCAAACGTGCGGCTGCGTGTCCTTGTTTTTTCCTCATGCCTTTTAAGACTTTTTCACTATCTACTTCGACCTCTTTCATTTCAGCTGTCTTCCCCAGAATGTCCGCATTCGATCCAGCAGGCTCCGACACATGCAAAGGGCGGGTCTCACCCTCGGGGTACGGGTCTCCCTTGGCCATAGATGCCCCCTTTCGGCGCTCGGGCTTGATGAGATACTCGGACATTGTCAAAGAAGCAAATCAAAAAATCAAGAATATACATCATTCGGAAGTAAGCACACGTACATACCAAAAAAAATGAGGTAAAATAACAATAGTAACATGCAAGGGCTATACCCTTTCCCTCGGCGTCCCTAAGCGCCGCTCGGTAACCCGGGTGATCCCAATGGGAGGTCAACCCAAGGGCATATAGAAAACCTCGAGGAATCTGAATGAGATTGGTATGTGCTTAATCACATACCTTTATTTGACCAAAACCGGACCCAAATAGACCAAAAACTAACCGATTATGCCAAATATCTCATGTTTTTGTGTTTATGATTATGCAGGGACGGATATCGAGAAAAAAAGGACAAAATCAAGAAAAAAACCGGGAAAACGAGCACGGGATTTGGAAGAGTGTCAAAAGTCGAAGCCGGGAAAGCAATTTGCAATATTTGATCATGATCAATCCCTGAAGAATCATCAGTTGTCAATTCAGACCCTTAGATCAACTTTGGAAAATTGGCAGTTTTGGTCCCTTGAATTTCTGAAATTACAAATATGGTCCTTGAAACTCTTCCAAAATAAAATATCACACAACTCTAATACCCAGATCCAATCCAACCCACCCAATATCAATATTCCATTCCACTTCATTCTATTACCCAACCCACTAATTAAATCCAGCCCACACTAAACTTAACCCAACCCAACCTACTTATTCCCCAACCCGAACCACAAACACACCCGGTCAAACTATATAACAAACACAGCCAAAAAAATATAAAAGAAATACTCACACACACGCGCGCCCAATTTATCCCCAAAATTCACTGTTTAAAGAACCCTAATTACCGTACCATCAAATTACCCCGTCCTATCAATAATTACCTAATGATTAGAGCATCTAGAAGGTCCTGACACCAAGGAGGACAAGTGGGAACAGGCTATTGGTCGAGACACATCATCAAATGATCAAACGGCTGAGGATAGAGGATTTGAGGCCAAGGATAAATGAAGGGTCATGATTCAAGGATGAGAAGCTTCAGGAACCCAGCTTCGGGCTATAAATACCCTCTCTCACCCACGATTTGAGTCTGTTAGGTTTTAGTTAGATTTTAGGTTTAGGAGTAGGGTAGATTAGGCTTATTACTCTGCTTATTTGTATTTTCCTTTTTAGTTTTCAATCAGTTGTATTCAGTGTACTTAATCTCAGTTTTAATCAAAGTCAACATTTGGTCAAAAGCACTGTTCAATTGCTTATTTCTCTTCTCTGTTACTTATTTTACTTTTCCTAGCTTATTATTTCTTATTATGCTTTATTATTGATACTTCTGCTGTTAATTCTAGCTTAGATAGTGAATTTACTTGAAATAGTCTAATAGTCAACATATTGCCAACTGCTTATTTGCTTAAGTAAGTGCTTTATTTTCATTGAAATCTGATCAGTAGGATTTATATCAAGTTAGTGGATCATTTAGTTCAGTATCTCAGGTTATTGAGGGTATTTGATAGCTTAAAAATCCAAACAGTCTCTAACAAGGAGTGTTTGGGTTGAAATAGTCTTTGTAGCTTTGGTCCTTTTGGTTTAAAGAGATTAAGTTGTTTGAGCTTTAATTCAGTCTAAATATAAGTTTAGTGGTCATTTAAAGCAAATTTAATTAGATTTGTAGCCTTTTCCTTGATTTCCAAATTTTCAAGGTTTCTAATCAATCATCACAGTTTTTATTGCATTTTATAGATTAAGGTCTTATTCTGTGTTAGCCTAAAGTCCAATAGAGTTATATCAGTATATTTTAAAGTTTTGAGTCATTGTCCAAAAGTTTTCAAGTCAAATGGTCCTTGAAACTCTTCCAAAATAAAATATCACACAACTCTAATACCCAGATCCAATCCAACCCACCCAATATCAATATTCCATTCCACTTCATTCTATTACCCAACCCACTAATTAAATCCAGCCCACACTAAACTTAACCCAACCCAACCTACTTATTCCCCAACCCGAACCACAAACACACCCGGTCAAACTATATAACAAACACAGCCAAAAAAATATAAAAGAAATACTCACACACACGCGCGCCCAATTTATCCCCAAAATTCACTGTTTAAAGAACCCTAATTACCGTACCATCAAATTACCCCGTCCTATCAATAATTACCTAATGATTAGAGCATCTAGAAGGTCCTGACACCAAGGAGGACAAGTGGGAACAGGCTATTGGTCGAGACATATCATCAAATGATCAAACGGCTGAGGATAGAGGATTTGAGGCCAAGGATAAATGAAGGGTCATGATTCAAGGATGAGAAGCTTCAGGAACCCAGCTTCGGGCTATAAATACCCTCTCTCACCCACGATTTGATTCTGTTAGGTTTTAGTTAGATTTTAGGTTTAGGAGTAAGGTAGATTAGGCTTATTACTCTGCTTATTTGTATTTTCCTTTTTAGTTTTCAATCAGTTGTATTCAGTGTACTTAATCTCAGTTTTAATCAAAGTCAACATTTGGTCAAAAGCACTGTTCAATTGCTTATTTCTCTTCTCTGTTACTTATTTTACTTTTCCTAGCTTATTATTTCTTATTATGCTTTATTATTGATACTTCTGCTGTTAATTCTAGCTTAGATAGTGAATTTACTTGAAATAGTCTAATAGTCAACATATTGCCAACTGCTTATTTGCTTAAGTAAGTGCTTTATTTTCATTGAAATCTGATCAGTAGGATTTATATCAAGTTAGTGGATCATTTAGTTCAGAATCTCAGCTTATTGAGGGTATTTGATAGCTTAAAAATCCAAACAGTCTCTAACAAGGAGTGTTTGGGTTGAAATAGTCTTTGTAGCTTTGGTCCTTTTGGTTTAAAGAGATTAAGTTGTTTGAGCTTTAATTCAGTCTAAATATAAGTTTAGTGGTCATTTAAAACAAATTTAATTAGATTTGTAGCCTTTTCCTTGATTTCCAAATTTCCAAGGTTTCTAATCAATCATCATAGTTTTTATTGCATTTTATAGATTAAGGTCTTATTCTGTGTTAGCCTAAAGTCCAATAGAGTCATATCAGTATATTTTAAAGTTTTGAGTCATTGTCCAAAAGTTTTCAAGTCAAATGGGTCATTTTTCATTTCTGGGTCAAAAACCAAAAACAGTTTCTAAGGGGGTTCATATTAGGTCTAATTTTAATGTGCTTAGGTTGTTTAAAATCCATTAGAATAGGTTTTCTGAGTAATTTGGTAGCTTATCTTCATAACTCAGCTGAGCTTTTATAATTTGGAACAAGTTTGTTTGCTTAAAATTAAGTTGGAATAGTGCTAGTTGGACTGTTACTTGCCCTGTGCCATCAGTTTTCTGTTTATCTTAGCTTATTCATGGATCATTTTCTGCTAATTTATAGCTCCTTAGGATTTAGTTTTTTGCATACAGATATTTTAGATAGTAGTCTTTTAGGAAAACATCTGGTATCATAGTAATTAGCTTATTTGAGTGCTTAATTAGGGTCTGCATATATGCCATCCACTCTGCTGATCTGATGCATCAGCTTTTGGTTGCTTACTACATCTGATCTAGGCCCTAAATAAGCTAGCATTTGTTTTTAACTTTTGGGCATAATTGGTTTTTAAGTAGCTGGTCATATAAGCTTTAAGTAAGTGCTTTTGGATTTCCCTCAATAGCTTCTATTAGGCTTATAAATCAGCTGCAAAATTGCTTTTCATCCATTGTTCTGTTTTAAATTTCAGCTGCATTAAGTACTTTTTGGGCTTATTCTGTGAGCTTATCTGAGCTTATTTAGTTGTTTCTAGTTTCTAGTAGCAAGATTCTTATGTCCCGAGCTTCTAGATATTTTTGGCCCTTATTAGCTTATTTCTAGCTTATTTTGCAACTGCTTGTTTACTGTTTCAGCTTATTTAGGCTTAATAGCTTTCTGAAATTATTTTTCCTAGATTAGTCATTTAATTTTAGAATTACTCAGATTTTTCCAGATTTTTCCAACTTGTTTTACTATTTTTAAATCATTTAAATTGTTTTAATTAGTTTTTAATTCATAAAAAATTCATAAAAAGTCAAAAAATTATTTTTCTTTTTCCAAAAATTATCTTTTAATATTTAGAGTTTAGGAAAATTATTTTCGCAAATTTAGGATTTAGAATTTAAAAATTCACTTTTAAATTACGTTTTTAAATTTCGTCGCGTACGTTTTTAATTCTCATTTTCGTTTTTAGATTAGTGTGCTCAGTATAATTGTTCCTTTAGTTTAATTAGTTGTTTTCTTTTATAATTTCATTATTTGTAGCATAAGAACCCAAATCAATCACTCTTATTCACATTCACTTCACGAATCACGATCCCGAATCACAATTCCATTCAATCTTCGTCGGGACAAACGACTCGGGTTTTGCATATTACCTTTGCAATTCCTTAGACAATCTTTCGGCATCCGCCACATTATATTCACCCTTCGGGAAGGGATCAGAAATTAGAAATCATGATGACGCCACGGCATGGCGAAAGGAATAGCCCGTCTATCTATTAAGAAGAACTGATGCTTCCATCCCTTTAAACCAGTCAGAATTTCATTAAAACAAACTTTCTTCTCTTTACCTCCTCGTTTTTCGAACAAGAACCAATGTCCCTGCTTGCTCAGTTTATAAAACACCCGAAAGAGAGAAGTGGTCGGAGAGATATGTAAGCTTCGGCTATAAACCTCGAAAAGAGAAGCACGATGTAAACCGAGAGGAACTAACAGGGAGATGTGGACTTTGTAATACTTGATCACGTCCAACAAGAAATTGGAGAAAGGCACGCTAATACCACCTTCGTAGAAATACTCCAGATATAACCCTATGGCGTCTGACGACAATTCGTCCATAGTCATATCCGGAGGAGGAAGCCTCGGATTCAAATCTTCCGGAATACCGGCCTCCATCACAATCCAAGTAACAGCCGCCTCATCCATGCGGGAGGTGTATTTCCGAATATCAAATTTGGGTACGAACCCCTCGGATTCCGGAGGATCCTCCTCACGGGATGAAGCCGATCGACGCGACATAACCGGAGGAAAAGAGGGTATAGCCGAATAGCAAAGATAACAAGAAATGGGAAGATGGAACGTACCTTTCTGGCCGGAAGATCTACGAAGCACACTCAGGAAAGAAGCTCGGAAAGGACGAAAGGAAAATGTGTCAGGAATTTACGAAATTACAGTGGTAAAAATGAAGCAAGTGTGGCTATTTATAGGCAAAAGGAAGGGAGTGCGAAACGTCGCATCGTGTCAGATGCTGACGTGTCAACTCCTCACCCACACGATGAGACACACTGCCACGTGTCCCAATCTTAACGATACAGTAAAAACGACAGCGCCCCCTAATAGCGTGCATAATGATGGTTTTTGGCATTTTATACATGAATACCGGCAAGGAGATCCCAACGGACCAATCACATCGGAATAACGGGAGGAAATTTTTTTACAAAGTATCACACTATCGTTAAACGATACTATGATACTAGGGGGGACATGTTGGCGTATATGGCCGAATGGCCCATACCGAACGGACCTCACGGGTCGTTCGGACTAACGACTAATTCCAGACTAGGTCAAGCTCTGGGCATATATGTCCGAACGGTTTGATCCGAACGAACCCCCAGTTCCGGACGAACCTCACGGGTCGTTCGGACCAACGGTTATCTCCAGAACAAGAAGTCAACCCTAACATTAGTAGTATGCGACAGAGTTGCAGGAATCATGGCAGGACAGGGAAAAGACCCAAACAGGGAAGGATCCCAGTTGCCGCTCAAAAAGGTCGCCATCACTTTTGGACACACCCGATGGGGATAAAAGTCAGCCTCTTATATAAGGAGGAACAGGTTTTCAGTCAAGGTTAATTCATCTCACACGCTTGTTACGTAACTCATCACCTTATTACTTCACTTATCATTCTTTATACCGATATACCGATACTTACTCTCACGCCGGAGTTTGGTCCTGGGGTCACACCCGGGGCGAGACTAACGCGTTTATTGTTTTAGCAGATATCCGAAGGGCTTGACAACATCAAGACCGGAGGAGACTTTGGGGGACTAATCGCTCTGCAGAAAAATACTTAAACAATTAGCATACGGTATTTCTATTGTCAAAAACTCAAAATGAACTACTATTCTTTTTTAATAGTTTAATTCCAAGTCAAATTATTATTAATATATTAAAAAGGCAGAAACGGTACTGTTCATCCTACAGTGCAGCACAGTAGCAGCTACAGCGCAGCACAGTAAAATGAACAGTACTGTCGCTACAGTACTTTATTTATTTATTTATTTTTGGAAAAAATAATTTCGATCAAATAAAATTTTGAAAAAAAAAAGTTTTTGAAAATATATTTTCAAAAAAAATATTTTCAAAAAACTTTATTTGAAAAAAAAATAAAATAATTTTTTTTATTAATTTTTTTTTATTTGAAAATCATTTTTCAAAAACTTCCTTTTTCAATTTTTTTTTCGAAAATCTTTTTTCTAAATTTTTTTTCAAAAAAATAATTTCAAAAAAATAAAATTTTGAAAAATAAAGTTTTTGAAAAAATATTTAAAAAAATATATATTTTCAAAAAAAACATTTTCAAAAAATATAAAAAAAAAAAAATCGAAAAAAAAAGTTATAGAAAAAAAAATTCAAAAAAAGATTTTTTTTTTTTTTTTTTTTTTTTTTTTTTTTTTAATTTCAAGAACCAACCATGTAATGATTATATGAATTCAATAACCAACCATGTAATTAACTAATGAAGTGGATTAACGAAAATTAGTAAAAAACCTAAATCGGCTGAAAATTTTTGTTGGTGCCTTTTTATGCAACAAAAAAAGAAGAGTACCCTGATTATCAATATATTTGGCAAATACGATTTATTTCGTGCTTTCTAGATTGCCGGTTCTAAAAAGGGTCAATATTTTATAGCTAAAAATTGTATAGACAAAAATGATATTCACTCTAATTTTTACAATAAAAACAATGAGATAGCATAAGCATATGCTATTAGATTTTATATAACCAATAATTAGGTTTCAAAGGTAATTCATATTGTCCCATCGTAAAAAAAGTATACATTTTTTAAAATTAATTTTTAAAAAAAATAATTTTTTTTAGAAAAATTATTTATTTATAAATATTATTTTTTTTCGAAATTAATTTTTTTGAAAAATTACTTTTTTTTTCCTTTCCAAAATTAATTTTTTAGAAAAATTAATTCTTTTTTCGAAATTTATTATTTTAAAAAAATTAATTTTTTTTCGAAATTAATTTTTTTTTTCGAAATTATGTGTTTGCAAGGTAGGTCCTTCGGGGACTAACGATGCAACGTGCTAAGAAGTTTAAGGACTTTTTACGTAAAAAACCATTTTATTTCCAAAATTAATTTTAAAAATAGTCTTTTAATTTATCGATTTTTTTCAAATTTACTCCATTTTCAAAAACAGTTCTTTGGTTTTATCGATCTTTTTAAAATTTAGTCCTTAATGACTAACTTTCAAACAACACTTAGCACCACATTCCCGCAACAACGCGCGAGCTTCCCAGCTCGTTAATTTTAAATCATGATATTACGGTTACAGTTTTGCCAAGAATATGCGGCTGGTATGTGGTAAATAATTTGTCTTATTCTAAACTTGATCAATTTAAATAATGAAAGATAGAACATATAACAAGAGTTTGGCTTGGCATGAATGTTAAAGTTTAATATCCATTGTTAGTAGGTCATGGGTTCGAATCTTCCTCTATCTCTAACTTTTTAAATTTTGTTGGGTTCGATTGTTCGAATCTTTAGACTCTGCTTTACCTCCTTTTTTTTTTTTTTTTTTTTTAAGTAAAACACAAACAACAAGATCATATATAACCACTTAATGAGTTGTAATTTTAAGTAGGGGTGGCAATTCGAGTCGGGTTCGGGTTGGCAGGTTAGCAGGTCAGAAACCTCAACCCAAACCTGACCCATTTAAATTATCGGGTCAGCTATGTCAACCCTAACATGTTTACACATAACCCGAACCTGACCCATTTAACCCATATATATACTTGGGTTGGCGGGTTAAATAGGTTACATGGGTTGAATTGGTTAAACGGGTTTCGAATTGACCCATTTAACCTATTTTATATACAAAAGTTAGCATATTACACGAGTTAAACAGGTTAACCGGGTTTGCGAGTCGACCCGTTTAACCCATTTAACCCATATAATAAAATATGAATAATTTTTAATTCAAGAAAATAAATCTTAAACGGGTTTGCGGATCGATCCGCTTAATTTATTCCCAACCCGAACCTGACCTGTTTAATAAACAGGTTAGATGGGTCGACCCAAACCCGACCCGAAATCTATTTAGACTCAACCCGAACCTGTTAATTTTCGTGTCGGTTTCAGGTCGGGTCAGAAATTGTCACCTCTAATTTTAAGTGATTTATTAAAACAACACTAGTTAGTTACACATAAACCACAACAATCCATGAAATTGTACTTCGTAATATATTTTTGGTATAGTTGTACAAATGTACCTTCACTTCCTACTATAGGAGTGTAAAGAAAGAACTCATGATCATTTTAGTTTCAAGAATCGAAACCGACCCTCAGTACTTCCTACGACATTTATCTTGATCAAAATACGACTTCCTCCAACTTTTCCAGCATGATATGATCCTTCTTTTGATATGAGTACGTTTGAATGTGATGGACATTGAAAAACTCATTGGAAGAACCACAATCCATATATAACGACTCATAAGTAGTGTTTCTAGTTACCTCAAACCCGCTTGAATATATCGTAAAATGTACGTTTTGCCTTTTGAAATACATGGTCGACTCGACATATAGCAAGGGAAATACCACTAATCATTTATATATGTTGTTTTCATGACGATCAGTCGATCACCTTATTTGAATATTTGGCTTGTTCTTCATATGACCAGGTACATACGTCACGACCGTTGTTGCTTTTGTTAGTATATTTAGAGGAATGTGACCGGTGAGTTTAATGGTGTTTAACGGGATGGTATTGGGGAGAGCGGCGGTGTTGGTGATGTCACATGTGACGCCAATCCATGTGCAGAATGAGTGTGATGTGTTCCTTTTCATTCGGTTGTGGCTCGGTGCAGTGTGAGGATGGCGAAGAGAGCGGTGATGGATGAAGACATGCTCATTAAGCCATTGAAGAGAAGCTTGGAGAAGGCTTGAAGGTGGAATGAGATTTGGTTTTGAAATTGTTCCACATCGATAAATATGCAAACTTTGGAGCAATATATGAATAGGATTTTGAGATTACAATTAACATAATCAATCAGCGTGCATGTATATAATTTCTTAATATGTGCGTTTGTTGAATTTCTTTTTTTCTTTTTCATTTTTTTTCTCTTTTTTTACGTTTCTTGAATTTTTTTTTTTTTTTTTTTTTTTTTTTTTTTTTTTTTTTTTTTACCATGTGAATTGTAAAATAAACATGAGCCTCTTAACATTACTAGTTTTACATTTTTATTTACTTTATAATCTTCCTTTTATACATCTACTAGCCTAAGGCCCGGCAGCTGGCCGGCTAGCTTAAAGTTTTATTATTAAACTTAAAAATTATTACAAACGTGATGTTAAAATAAGGTATCCGAAAAAAATGTATAATGTTGAAGAATAAAAATGTATAAAATAAATAACCTTGAATGTATTGTTTAAAAGATAACACGGTCAAACAAAAAAATGGAAAAAATCAAAGACGATTAAGGACTTCTTTGTACACAACGTTTGTTGTGTGATTGCAATGGTTCCCATCAGTGTCACAACATAATAGTTTGAGGCCCTTCTTGCTCTTTACCCTTGATACGGCTACATATAGTTGTCCGTGCGAAAATACCGGTCGTTCCAAGTATAGTCCCACCTTAGATAATGTTTGCCCTTGACTTTTGTTAATTGTCATGGCAAAACAAATAGATATCGGGAATTGTCTCCTGTTAAGCTGAAAAGGCATTTTCTTATCGGAAGGGCTAATATTCATGCGAGGAATAGCGACTACCATTCCTAATTTACCACCAGATATGATCTTTGCCTCGATGTTATTTACCCCCATTCTAACTATTTATAACCTTGTACCATTACAAAGACCACCTCTTTGGTCTATGTTGCGCAAACACATTATTGGAGCACCAACCTTCAAAACTAACTTATGATGTGGAATACCAGACATTCTTATTGTATTTAAGAATTCTGTTGTGTACAACGACTCGTCGTAATTGAAATCCACATCTATATCTGACACAGAATCTGAACTATAACAAACCTTCTCCCTACCTTGCAATTGGGACATCATTCGGTCATTAATTTTGTCAACCTGTTCGTGTGTGGGAGCAAGAATAGCTCGATCTTGAAAATATAACGGATCCCACAAATTATCCTCCCAATTGTCGTAAGTATCTTTAATAATAGCGCCCACGTGATCATCAGAATCACGAATTAGCATTTCTTCTGGGAATTCTACCTCCACATGACCGTCATTTTTTGCACCTATTTTCCCCTCGCCTATATTCAAAATCCATTCAGCGAACTCATTTATTTCTGCTGCATCATTTGGATTGGACCCCACACGAAGCCTCATGTTTTGTGTAAGCTTTAGAACTGTGCAATGCTTCCATAAATAAGACTTGTTAAGTGAAGCGTGTACAACGTCTTGGCTAGAACCGTTTGGAATGACAGGAAGTATTTGGCGAAAATCTCCCCCAAAGACAACTACTTTACCACCAAACACATTGTCAGAATCAGTGTTGTAATCACCTGAACATATGTCTCTTAATGTTCTGTCAAAAGCTTCAAAAGCAAGTTTATTAATCATCGGAGCTTCATCCTATATTATTAACTTTGTCTCCCTTATCAAATCAGCAAGGTCTCCGTCAGCTTTAATAGTACACATAGAATCTTCAACAATATTTATAGGGATAGCAAACCGAGAATGGGCTGTTCTTCCACCCTCAAGCAAAAGGGATGCAATACCACTCGATGCAACATTTAAAACAATCTTACCTTTAGACCTTAAAGCTGCAGTCAACGTCTTGTACAAAAAAGTCTTACCGGTGCCTCCGTAACCATATAAAAAAAACATGCCTCCGCTATTATTGTTGCATGCATCAATAATAGTTTCATAAATCCCTTTCTGCTCGTTGGTTAAACTGTTGAAAAGGATTTCATGTTGGATAATGAGTTCCGGTATTTTATAATCCAATTCATCATAAATCAACCGGTTGTAACCTTCCATCGTAAACTCATCATTCGGGTAAGGCATATTGACTATATTTTTAAGACTCTTACCGCAACTTAGCAGCTTTTCCTCAATGTACATTAAACAAATATTGTATCGCTGTGTATCTGTTAGTTGAAGATCTGCAACCAAGAGACAATATGTTACTTAATATAAACGTATTAAAATGATCAAACATGTATGTTATTATGAAGAATACAAATGATTAAATACCTGGATGATTTAGTTTTCTCTTTTCTAATTCTAACACATCATCAGCTAAAAGACCCCATGTCTTCTCCCATACAACCTCAGGCCGGGACATACTGTCGGTTAATATTAAACTTACAAAATAATTTCGTAAGTAATCTCCCATTCCCCATTCACTTGCTTCAATCAATCCATCGATATATTCCTTGTCCTCATCCAACAATCCACGGGCATAACATGCATCTTTACATGTAGGATAAACTACATCATCAAACTCCCTAAAGTCTTCCCACTCTTGAGGACCTCTGACATGGTTTAACAGCCTTCGTAGATAAAACACCTCGCCCCAAGAAACAGGAACATGATGAATCCGTCCAATGCTTTTACCTATTTAATCAAAAGATATGGCTGTTAAAACTTATGGCTGCTAAGACCAGCATACCTATTTAAATTATGTGAGACATTGAATAATATGATTGTTTAAAAATGAAATTTTACCTTGCTTTCTTTTAGTTCAAATTTTGTCATTTTTATTCCAAACATAGAATTTTGGGATTTCCACATACAACAACTTTCTCGCTTCGACATCAGTTTTATTTAAATCCATCCAAGCTAAGAACTTGGAAGTGTTTGATGAAACCTTATCAAGTTGAAAGTCGATGATTTCAGAGGGATCAAAAATGACAGATTGCTGGTTTAGGAGGTGAAAAGGTAAGCGCTCAACAGCGGGTGACCTATGATGTATATCAAACCTAAAAACCCTCCATGCAGCCTCACATGAAGATAGGTACCGACAGTCTAAGTAATCCTTAATCTCATCTGTTTCTTCATCTTCCACAGCCGCAGTAACTCTATCCGGACCCTTATTAATATACTTAAAAAGGTATTTGATTGATCCAAATTGATTGCAATATTCTACGTTGATGTGAGCTTGGTACCTTATAGACAACAAACGATACAACTAAAAATAAGTATAGTTAAAAGAATTACAATATAAACGATAAAATTAAAAAATCTTTTGTTTTGGTACCTCTTCAATAACAGGCTGTGATGTTGGATCATTACGGGGTCGACCACCTTTCCCATTATGTGAAGTGGCTACCGTTTGGTTTAAGCGAGACAATGTACCTAATAAAACGTAAAATGCGTATAAAATTAAATGTATTTAAAAAATTTATATAATGATTAAAAAAAGTGTAATTGAGAAAATTTACTTGATGTAATGTTGGACAGTGGAGATTGCTGCAAATGGGTCGTAGGAACAGGGCAAACTACATTTGACGGTGTCACTACTCGGCTTTTAGTTATTGCAGGATTTCTATTATCTTTTGTTTTATGAACTTTAGTTGTATTGGATATAGTTACTGTATGAACAGGGTTTTTACGGGGGTGTCCTGGCTTCCTTTTAAGTGGTATAATATTTTGCGATCCTGCTATAAGAGCAACATTTGGTTGGTTTGTTGACTGTTTACTCCCATAAGTTGAGTTGCTAAATGTTTGATTCATGGATGACATTTTACCTACAAAACATATTACACTTAGTATGAATATAAATGAAAATGGTTTAGTAAAAAATGAAAGACTAAATGGAAACAGGAATAAAGTTAAAAATTACCTGGTGTGATATCTGATAGAGGAGATCTATGTATATGGTTATTAGCATGTTGGTTAAAAACATTTGATGGTGTTGGGATGTATATCGGCTGATAGTTAAGAACATTATCATTAACTTTAGCCGGCACATGATGAATCTTGGCATTAGCTGTAATAAAACATGTTACAACAATAAGAGATATATTTTTTTTACATGACCATCATTTATATTTAACGACTTACATGTTATTGGGATTGAGCCAATATTTTGAGTAGTACGAATCGGTGTTTGATTTACAAACATGTTATGATTTGATCCAGAAACATGAGAAGCAACAACATATTGGTTATAGGGTACTTGCTTATGCGTGACAGAGTGATCCAATTGCGTGTATGGCAAATCAGTGTAGGATAAAACTTTGTTGTTCAATGGTTTATCTAACATAACGGACTTTCCCTTCTTTCTTGTATCATGATGATCTGGTATAATTGGGTTGTGTGTTAAAATTATAGTAGGGTATATTGTTTAAATAAAAAAGAAACCAAATGTTCACACAAACAAAGAAAAAGTATTTTAAAGAATATTGAATAACATACCATTTTGTAATGAAGTATGATCATCAATTTGTGTATTCAACATGCTGTGATTTAAAACCTTGTTGGAGCAGATATTGGTCGACGGATGATGTTGTTGTACATCAAAAGTTCCATTAAGATGTTGAGGCATGTTAAAACAACCTTCATGATGTTCATTATGTGAGTGATTTGATTGAATAATCCTCTTCTTCCTATTCATTTGGAAAAACTAAAAGTGATATAAATGACAATTTTCAGCAATGTGATTCATATGCTAATTGACAATATGATTTTTTTCTTTACTATTATTTCGCTTCATGATAACTAATAAGAGATTTGAATTACCATGTTTTTAGGATTTTCCATAAATAAAATGCGTTTTGGTTAACCAAAAGATACTACAAATATTATTGGGCCCAAACTAATGAATTTATATAGTTGGCTGATTTTCTGAAATTAGGGAAGGATAAGTACAACAATATATTTTAAATAAATATGTGTTATGTTATAAGGATGCATTTAGCATAAACAAAATAGTTGTTCAAACGTATGATTACCTTTGATAAGTTATGTTGTTGATCAGCCATGTAATGTTGTTAAATGAAGGTTTAGAAAATAGTATAGGCAAATGTATTTGGTTTAGAGTTGATGGTATATATAGGGTTTATATAGAATGAGTTTTGAGGAAATGATATGGACAGGAATAAAGTTTAAATGTATATATTTATCAAATCTTTAAAATTGGAAGTTTGTTACTAATATTTTAGTATTAGATTAAATTGGTATAACAGTTGAATTGTTAAAAAAGATTTGCCTAACTGTTTTTATAAGAGTTGAATAAGTTTTTATTTAATTGTTATAAAGCATAAGCTTAAAACGGTTCCATAAAGTTGTTTTGTAACATATGTAAGCCATCGTATTCTTTTTTATCTTAAAATGGTTCCATAAAGTTGTTAATTTATTTAAATGTTGTTATATACTTTTAGTCAAATCATAAACTAATGTTCAAATTTATGTTTGTTTACGTCTATAACTTTGATGATTAATAAATATATGCTAAAAAGGTCTATAAGTTTGATGATTAACAAATCTATGCTAAAATGATATACATTTGATAAAGAAGGCAAAGAAAAAACATGAATATATCATCCTCTTTATTCAAAGGCTTTGTTTATTTGGAGAACAACACCAAAAAAACACAGATGTTAAAGTCTTAGGAAAAACCATAGCTAAAATGCAAACCACGCAAATGAAACATGTCTTAAAGAACACTGAAGAAAACAAACAGTATTGGAAAAACAAAACAGTGAAGATGATATAACAATTTTAAGGAAATCACTCCTCAGGCTCAATTTTCACTTCAACCATCTTTTTTGACTTTTTTGCTTCATCATCTTCTTCTTCATAATCATCCAAGTCAATGAATGTGCGCTTCGCACTGCCAGAACTGCTCGTATCGCCACCAGAAGCTTGAATGCCTGAATCACCAACAGAAGATTGATTTCCTTTAACAGAAGTGGGTGTTTCTTCCATGTTAAATGGAATGTTGTCTACAGTTTTGAATTTGCTGATGTTGGTGGCAGTCAGTTCAGGAGTTTGGACCTCATCACAAACCTCCTAAGAAGGTGTATTTCATAAGATCAGAATATATACATGTGGAATTAATAAATCATTTCAGTATTGTTAGGTATTTGATTAAAAGAATAGCTTAATTTTTAACCATAAAATTACCTCCGTAATGAAATCCTTCTTAAAGGTGTTGATCATAGCCTCCTCATCCGACATCAATTTCACTTGGTAACATGGTTGTTATTGCTTATGTTGAAGTCCGTATATTCAAAGCGAAATAGCAACTTTTTACCAACCATGACATTAAGCTCAGCTGGAAAATAGTCATCAACTTCAGGTCCATATTCCTTGATGAGACCGTAGCATTCTACTCCACAAAGTTTCACTATCATATCATCAAACATCACCAATGATGCAGATCCAGTGTCATCAATAACACGGACTATGACTTTCATTCTGAAAGGTAGAGTTTATATATTACCATAAAAGTAAATGAAAACAAATCATTTGAAAAGGTATAAAATGTAAAAGAGAGCAAAAGCATGCATACTTCATCCCAACAGCAGTGATTTCCTTGTGTTTCTTACAATGCCAGACCTGTTGCTTTTTGAACTTAGAACCACTCGATGATGTTTGCCCTTTCTCAATTTCTTTGGCCCTACATCCACACCTCTTGCAGGCAAGGTATGCCCAGCCATGCTCTCGATGAATCTTGTGTATCTTGGCATAGACAATACAGTTATAGTTCTGCAAGTTTATGGTTTAAAGGATTTTAATATGCATGCGACATTTTATAAAGTAATAAATAAGCCCAATTTTATAATATAAACTCACAGTTTCAGAATCACGTATACTGCCGACCATTTTCTTAACAGCCTTCTTGAAAAAGTCTTCCGAGGTCAATTATTTTTTAGCAGAGGAGAAAATAGAAATGCTATGTTTAGCGGGATCATAACCATCTTGACTTTCATACCTATAACAATGATTAGTATTTATAGTTAACTAAACCTTAAATAACAAATGTATTCAGTAAGCAAACCGTAAATTATAAACGATGGTGTTACATCTGTCTGAAGGCAGAGATTTCTGGAATATCATCATTTATATACAGTTTTGAGCCCCACATAGCATTGGTTACAGAAGGTGAATCTGTAGCAGTACATACACAATGGCAATATTAATTTAGCGTAAAAAGAATATAATTGAAATATATTAGTTAATATGATTTTTACCATTAAAATACGTCACTTTAGCAAGCTACAATATGATGACGACATGACCGACTTTGTCCCTCTGAGCGTGTAAATTATCAAATTTTGACGCCCAAGCATCAAAGAAACAACATTGAAGCTTCCTCCCTCTGTTACAGATGGTATATAAAAATGAAACTGTATAAGAGTTTTAAATTTATGGTTAATAAAATGTTTGGAAAAAAACTTACTCAACATCTTCAAGAATAAGATTTCTTCTTGTCTTCTCCTTCCCATATTTGTTAAAGTGGATCAAGTCAGAAATAGACACAATGGTTCCAATCACATCTGCGTTTTAATAAAAAAAATCAAATGACAAAACCAAATCAAAATATGTGATTCATCATGCATGTCTTATAAGATGTAATACTAACCAACAGACTCTGATTCAGAAAAACGTCTAACAAATAAGTTTGAGAACGGCTCAAATTTGAATCCACGAACATTGTTGTCAAAGCTTGAAAGCCTTGTCACAGAAGTGTTTTTATACAGATTCATCTTGTAACGATGACTGAGTAATGGATAGCTGCCTCCGTTCTCTCCTACCCCAAAGTTACCGATTCTGTAACATGATCCTTCATCAATCAAAAGTTGGAACTTGTTAATATGGTCCTTCCTACATGTACAATGAACACGGTTTCCCTGAAATAGATTATAACCGTAAAAACATTAGCATACTGGTTATGTAAATTAATATACATGATTTGATAGCTTTGATCTAAAAACATAATTATCAATATATCATGTTGTAACTAATTCAAATAAATTATGGAAAAAGAACAATAAACAATTTAAAAAGTTTAAACTGATAACACACAAATATTTATTATACACATATCTTATTGTAAGTAATACAAATGCATTATACAAATATAATTAGGCCCAATTTTAAAAGTAACACATATCCATTATACTAAAATTTTCAGTGTATTAGTAAACTATTGTCATATGATTGTCTTTTGCTATTTATTTCATTAGACATTATATAAATTGGGCAGTGTATAGGATTGTACATACCTGTGCATCTTGTAATATAAAGTATAATGACCAAACATCACTGGGCTTTCTCAAAGTATGGGGTTTCACTTGCTAATGCAGCGTGCGACAACCTTTATATCATCTAACATAGGATCTATGTCACACAATGGAGTCAAATTGTGTTCCATTATTTGTATCTACAAAAAAAATGCAGAGAACATTTATCAAATAGCTAACAATATGAATAAAATTATCACATTTAAGTGTTTAGGCACAAAAAACCTTACCTTTTGGTTCAGAGAATAAAATACATGAGAGTTGTAAAGATGAGTGATTAACACTGGATATGAGAAACCAATTTATAGAAGATTATTAGGTTAAAATGTAATTCAAATTTCAAAAGTTTATGTGGATAAGCAAGGCAAACATTGTAAAAGTAATTAGTTACCGAATATTATGCACAATTTATTCAATTTTTTGATACACTATATCAATATTTTAAAACTTTCCAACATTATCGTCATTTACTTTCTTACATTTCCTACATTATCATCAATTTTTGAATCCTAACAACACATCCAAAACCCCGAATTTCATAATAAAAAAACTTTAAAACAAAAACTTAAAATAACAATGGAACTGTATAAGCAATAATTTAACAAAAAGGATTAAAAAACAAACCTGTTTGCAAATTGAAACTTGGTAATCAGTGATATATATTGGTTTTTTGGTTTATGATAATAGAAAGACATACTGATTGATTTATTCATCATGTGAAGATTATCAGATCATTGTAACTGAAATTGGGGATTATTTGATTTAGGGTTAACTGATTTATAGATGTGAAATAAATTGTAATAAAATCGATTTTTTTTAAATGTTTCGGTTATGATTTTTTTTTTGGGATGAATTGATCATGATAAATGATATTGGGGATGATTTGATTTAGGGTTTAATGTATCGGTTATGAATTTTGGGGATGATTTGATTTGGGGCAAATCAGTTTTGAGGTAAATGAGGTAGTACCGTGAAAATGTTGGGTGTTAGATGATTATCAACTGCTAGATTAAAATAAATGCCACGTGGCAGTTTTAGGGATTTTTAGGAGGGTACTTGCCAAATCCCAACCTTGTTTTATATAGTGTTGAGATGTGTTTTACATTTTTATTTACTTTTAAACATCTACGGTCAATTTAACTGTTGTCCATTAATTGTATTCAGATCTACCTTACGTATATTTAAAAAAACTCATGTTAATTTCATTTATTTGATATGGCAAAAGTGACAATTGGATCTAGCTTATTTTTTATAAGGAAATGTGATAAAATTCCAAAGTAGAAAAGTAGAAATGAAACATCAAAAAATAGCAATAAATTAATAAGTTTAATGTTGAGAGTGGGATTTGAACCCACGCCCTTTCGGACCAGAACCTTAATCTGGCGCCTTAGACCAACTCGGCCATCTCAACTTTTGTTAATCTTTTACAAAAAATAATTTATCAATATTAATTATTTCAAAGAAAATTCTGATCTGTTTTAGTCTCAAGTATGATGTATATTTAAGAAATGCAAACCATATGACCTTCTGAGATGTCTCTAGTATAGTAGTATACATTGTTTATGTTCAGCTAATAAGCTAATACGTAAGGGGTGTTTTGGGAGTGCGTTGTGACACTGATTATCTGATTATTTCATTTTTAAAACGCAGATAATCAAATATGAGTGTTTCGCAATCAAAATCTAAGAATCGCTTTTTTGCGTTTTGACACCTCCAAAACGTGGTTTTGGAAAAGCAGGTGGACACCTGCAAAAAGATGTTCAATTACTTAACTTCTAATTTATATCTCATTTTTTCTTCTTTACCACATACATATATATGTTATCAAGATGATACTCAAAACACACAGGTCAATTCACAACCTGACTTGACGTTTCTTCTCGCTCATACGTACTATTTTCCTCTGGTTTTGTCTACTCCACATTCTCTTCCTTCTTCGCGGTGTCCACCATGGCTTTTAAGTCCAACATCGTTTCACAATAATTTTCAACCACCTTTTGTCTCAATTCACATTCTGTTAGACCAAGCATAGAAGGTCCTTTATGTTGTCTTCAAGCAATCTCATTATGGAAAAGATATAGTTTTGATTCATCTCAAAGTCAAAACCGTCTTGCTCTTCTTTTTTTGCTACTCTTTGCTTTTTAATTATTGTGTCAAAGCTTTTCTTTACTATCTCTTTTTCATAGAAGTTTTTTCTTCGAATTTATATACTTCTCAACTTCATCAACAACTACATGTGAATCTTCAATGCCCAAAAAATCACTCGTGAATTTTTCGATTCCTATTTTTGCGATATTATTTGATCCGGTAAGACAAAATTTTCCATGACACCAAAGAGCACAAGTTGTAGTGAGCACCCTTGCCTCTTCATTTGGGGTTCATCGTTGTCACATCACTTTAACAAACCTCCACAAATAACCCCCTCACTAGCAACTAACTACGACTTATTCATTTGGGGCCCACAACTTACAACTTTATTTTTTTTATTCAAATATCCAAATAAGCTAAATTCATTTTATTAAAAATAAAAATACAATACATTACAATAGAAACATACGAAATGTAAAATAACGATACGGTAAAAAAAAAAAAAAAAAAAAAAAAAAAAAAAAAAAAAAAAAAAAAGCAACTTAAGAAATACATTAAACTATAACGAAACTAATTATTCGGATTCTGCTGTTGAACTTGTTCCCATTGATGTCGTGCCAAACATGCTCGATGAAATTTAGTCTAATGTATACTTTAGATTGATATGCAAATCATATGCGATGGTGAGACTTTAGCAGAAAAACTGAGTGCCAAGATAACGTACCGCTATGCTAACCAACCTTTCGTATCGAATAATAGATTAATTCCAAGTCAAATTACTGATTTTAATAGTTCATGATATTACTGTTGTAGTTTTGCCAAGAATATGCAGATGGTAACTAATATGTCTTGTTCTAAACCTGATCAATATAAATAGTGAAATATACATCATTTATCTTAGAGTTTGGCTTGGCATATTGGTTGAAGTTTAATACCCATTGTTACTAGGTCATGGGTTCGAATCAACGCTTCAAGCCAATCTTTTCAAGCCAATCTTTTTTAATTTTGTTGGGTTCGAATCTTCACAACATTCTACATAATCCATTGATCATATATAACCACTTAATAAGTTGTATCTTTAAGTGATTTATTAAAACTTCACTTTCTAGTTTCTACTATAGGAGTGTAAAGAAAGTTCATTTTAGACGTTTAATACCGGTATCGATAACACTAGCCACTATCTTGTCCTTGAACACAAACCGAATCGGTCACTTCCTACAACATTTACTTTGATCCTTCTTTTTCTTTTCAAATGGCTACTCTAGATTTTCAGCCTTCACAAATGGATTGTTGCATTGGATTCGATACGATCAATGAAATGTGTGTTAGTGTGTTGTGTTTTTATATAATGTGACATGAGTATTGATGAAATTGTTGGAATATGTGAACTATTAAAATCATAAACACATAAAACATCATAAAGCACGCAGCGGAAAGATCTAATGAACATGTAATTAATTAACTTAAATAAATACGTACCTTAATCGCGTAATCAATCAAGAACAACAAGAACCCTAATTTGGGTTGAATGTGGATCGAACCAAACAAGGGAAAAACACCAAGAATCACAAGCTAAAATAAGCTTGTCACTCGTTCTTGTACACACGCGATAGTAGCGTTCCAATGGGAAAGCTAGGTTCAAGATCACTAACAAACCAAACACTTTGTTGCAACACTTGAATCGCCAAGTTCTAGTGAACTTAAAAAGAGGGTCGATCAAGGTATAGCAAGAAGGAGAAAAGAAGAGAAGTTTGGCAAGAGTTAAGGATACTTGATTAGGTGAAAATCAAAACAAGTGAATTTGTATTTATAGGCAAAACCTAAAAACACAAACTTGTTCCCTAAGCTTCTTCCAAAACCGACCCACCCATACAATGGGTCAATCGGCCAGCCCAAACAATCCCTTGTGGGTTTCTAGATCCTTCTTTTCACTTTTAGTCCTTTAACGGTCGTTATCTTTAACACCGTTAAGTACTAACCGTCGTTAAGTGTTATTAGTGAAATGAATAAATAAATATAAATATAAAATGTATATTTAATTATTCAAACCAATGGAACTCTCACGTATTGTGTGCAATCCCGAGTCTCGGGTTCGAAACCGGACATACAAATATTAATTTCATTATACACAAAAACTAACAGCTCCCACTTGGATAATGATTAATATTGTAATGACATGGGCTAGTCTAGCTTTAACAGATCCCAATGCCCCCAGCTCGATCCGAGTTGTGGTTCTCCTGGAAAAAACCACTTGATGATATAATCATCATACTTATCCTTTTGTTACTAATACCGCGTTAATTTGGATATGGATCTTGTCATTCCATAATTAACAGTAGTTTCTCGTTTATACATAATTGAACAAGATTACCAAAACATCTGAACGTCTTCCAGATAGACTTTGGGCGTGCGCACGCAAACATCTTGTTAATCACACGAGTGGCCAAGCAGTATTAAACTTCAACACAAAGTTGAAGGAACAAATCCCTTATTGACTGCAAGCATAACCCTTGAACTTCGCATCATTTCTGAAAATAGCCCTTATAACTACCTTTTACGGATAGCGTTAGACTATCTCACAGAAAATGAGCTACATCCTCGGCAATTATCTGTCATCTCAAGTCAGAGGATAAATATTCATGATATACTTAATGACTATGATCCATAAAGTATAATCATGTAGTTGGGATAAGTCCTATATTCAATTTATCCATTATTGAATATCATGTGACATTGGTGTCTTAACCTTACAGTACATTCTACCAATCCTCACATTTGTCTTAGTTCAATAATATTCCCATATTATTAATTGACAACGGACTATTTAGAATAAATAAATTATTCACGGATTTAAACATGCAAATATAGGACACAAATATTAATAATGATAATAAACGTTATCCTCACTTTATTTCATTAAAACAATAATTGTTTACACGTCCCTATCGAAATACTAATCCAACAGATTTACATGAAACTATCTGCTAAACGAAGACCAATACCCTGAGCATGACGATTAAATGTCTCCTTAGGTAATGCCTTCGTGAAAGGATCAGCCAGATTGTTATCTGTGTGAACTTTGAGTACTTTTATTTCACCATCATCGACTTGTTCTCGAACATAGTGAAGTTTCCTTTTAAAGTGTCTGGCGCCTTTCATAACTCCAGGTTCATTGGCGAATGTAATTGCAGCAGAGTTGTCGCAATATACATTTATAGGTAATTCTATTGAAGGCATCACTCCAAGATCCTTAATGAATTTCCTTATCCAAACAGCTTCTTGTGCTGCTTCCGATGCAGCAATGTACTCAGCTTCTGTAGCAGACATGGCCGTTATGCTCTGCTTCTTACTCTTCCAGTCCACAGCTCCTCCATTAATGACAAAAACGTAACCCGTCTGAGACTTCGTATCATCTTTATCAGTCTGAAAGGATGCATCGCAGAAACCTGTAACATTCAGTTCTGCGTCTGGATTTCCCCCGAAAACAAGAAACATATCTTTAGTATTCCGTAGATACTTAAGAATGTCCTTTACAGCTTTCCAGTGTTTTACCCCTGGATTCTGCTGATATCGACTGGTCATGTTTTGAGCAAATGCCACATCTGGCCTTGTGCATCTAACAGCATACATGATAGAACCAACTGCAGAAGCATATGGAACTTTCTTCATGTATGCTTCCTCTTCAGGTGTAGAAGCACACATTTCACTGCTCAATTCATGTTTCACTTGCATGGGCAGATATCCTTTCTTGGAATTCTGCATATTGAATCTCTTCAATATTTTATCCATGTAAGCACTTTGACTTAAACCGATTAACCGTTTAGATCTGTCTCTATAGATCTTGATTCCAAGGATATACGCTGCTTCCCCTAAATCCTTCATGGAAAAACAACTACCAAGATATTCCTTAACTTCATTAAGGCTTGGTATGTCACTTCCCATGATTAATATGTCATCGACATATAGAACAAGGAAAACAGTATTACTCCCACTAACTTTGTGGTATACACATGGCTCATCGAAATTCTGAGTAAATCCAAACTTCTTGATTTCCTCATCAAATTTCTTATTCCATTGCCTGGATGCTTGCTTCAATCCATAAATGGATCTTTGAAGTTTGCATACACGCTCAGGAAATTCTGGATTCACAAACCCCTCAGGTTGCGCCATATAGATATCTTCATCTAGGCGACCATTCAGAAAGGCGGTTTTGACATCCATTTGCCAAATCTCATAGTCATAGTAGGCAGCTATGGCTATAAGAATCCTAATAGCTCTAATGTCGGCCACAGGAGAAAAGGTCTCCTCATAGTCAACACCGTATGTTTGGGTAAAGCCTTTAGCTACCAAACGAGCTTTATAGGTGTGTACATTGCCATCCATGTCAGTCTTTTTCTTAAATAGCCACTTACACCCAACTACCTTAGCATTGGGTGGAAGGTCTACTTCAGTCCAGACTTGATTATCTTTCATGGATTGCATTTCCCCATCCATGGCAGTCTGCCATTTTTCCTTTTCAGGACTAATAATGGCAGCTCTATAGCTAGTTGGCTCATCAGTTTGATCCAATAGTATAGTTTCCTCATCATCTATGTTCAAACATAGACGCTCAGGAGCCTTTGCAGATCTTGAAGATCTACGGACGGGTACCACTTCTACTTCAGGTGGAGGACCTAAACTTTCTGGTTCCACAGGAAGTGTGTTAGTGCTTTCAGAAGGTGAAGTATCTTCATGATCATTTTCAAGATCATATGTTCTCCCACTGATTTCTTGAGATATTAGATTATCTTCAAAAAAATCACCGTACCTAGCCACGATGACCTTATTTTCAGGTGGGAAGTAAAAGTAGTAACCCTTCGTTTCCTTAGGGTATCCTACAAAGATACGCTTAACAGATCTTTGTTGGAGTTTGTCAGGTGAGTCACGTTTAACAAACGCCTCACAACCCCAGACCTTTAAGTAAGAAAAGTTGGGAGCTTTTCCAGTCCATACTTCATATGGAGTCTTATCAACCTTCTTAGTTGGAATCCTATTCAACACGTGAACAGCCGTTTCAAGAGCATAATCCCAAAAGGATAAGGGAAGAGTTGTAAGATTAAACATGGATCGTACCATATCTAACAAAGTACGATTTCTCCTTTCAGATACACCATTTTGTTGTGGCGTATAAGGAGAAGTGAGTTGTTGCACAATGCCACACTCACCCAGATAATCCTTAAATTCTTGGCTTAAGTACTCACCACCACGATCGGATCGAAGTGCCTTAATCTTCTTTCCGAGTTGTAATTCTACTTCATTTTTAAAGACCTTGAATGTCTCAAAGACTTCATGTTTATGTTTAAGTAAATAAACATAACCATAACGACTATAGTCATCCGTGAAGGTCAAGAAGTAGACAGCACCACGTTTAGACACATGTCTAAGTGGACCACACACATCCGTGTGTATCAATCCAAGTAGATCCGAAGCCTTCTCCATATTGCTATGGAAAGGTTTCTTTGTCATCTTTCCAGATATGCAAGATTCACATTTATCAACTGAATCATCATTGATATTAGGTAAAAGCCCATCGTGTTGCAGCTTTTCCATGCGATTCTTGCCTATGTGGGCAAGACAGCAGTGCCATAAATAAGACGAGTCAAAGTTAGACTTGACTCTCTTATTCCCGATGCTATACATAGAATTATTTTTATTGGATACATGGTTATCCATGTCAATTTCAAACACACCATTTAATGAAATAGCATTAAAGTAAAAAACAGAATTTAAAGAAACAGAAATTCCATTATCATTAAAAGTATGCTTAAAACCCAAATCCAATAACAAAGAAACTGAAACGACACCTCTAACAATAGAAGGTGCGTAATGACAATTGTCTAAAACCAAAATTAAACCAGATGGTAAAACTAGCTCAAAAGTCCCTATGGCTTCTACTGCTGCACGTATTCCATTTCCCACGTACAAGTAGCATTCCCCATAGTTCAGCTTCTTCGCTCCTCTAAGCCCCTGCGATGTATTACAAATGTGAGTACCACATCCTGTATCATATATCCAGGCATTTTGCTTACGAGGAAAAGAAAATAATTCAACCATAAAAATACCTGAAGTGCTGGCGCCCTGCCCAGCCTTGGCATTCTTATTTTTGCGACACTCCTCAAGCAACAATGGACAGTCACGCTTCCAGTGTCCAGGAGTGTTACAGTGGTGACAAGCAGCCGCATCCTTCTTGGGATAATCCTTCTTGGGAGGAGGATTCTGCTTCTTCGGCTTTTGCTGATAGGTCACAATCTGCTTGCCCTTGTCAGCTTTGCCTTTTCCTTTCTTGTTCACATGTTTCGGTTTACCGGGCTTAGCTACTCTACCACCTCTTATTGCCATAACAGCAGGTGTAGGAGCTTTCTTTGTGAGGGACTTCTCATGCTCAATAAGCATTGCATGCAATTCAGAAAATGTCTTCCCCTTGCAATGCATGTTAAAGTTGCGCACAAAATCACCATATAATTCCTCATTGAGGGATTTGTTGATGAGGCCAACTTTAACGTCTTCCACAAACCCACAATTAAGTTCATCTAGTTGGTCAAGATAACCTTTTACTTTAAGTGCATGATCACTTACGGGTGTTGTGGCATCCTGCTTACACTTGCCCAAGTTGTCAAGTATATCATACAACTCAGCCATTGGTGATTTCTGAAACATACGTGTCAGTTCATCAATCATGTTTTTCGGGCTATAATTCTCAAACTGTTTGACCAGTTGATCATCCATCCCCGATAGCATGAGACAAGCCGCATCATTGTGCCTGTCATAGGTTTCAGTGTACTTTCTAAGTATTTCATTAGAAGAGTTAGCAGGAGGAGCTTCTTCAAGAACCTCAGTAAGACATTCATAACGTTTGGCAATCCTAAGAACAAGCCTTAGATTTCGATACCAAGCGTTAAAATTCTTAGTCCCAGTCAGTTTTTCCTTTTCAAGCATCATCTTGAAACAGGAAGTCATGTTTGACGAGTTTCCGGGTTGGGCCATTTCTACAGAAAAAGTTCAAAAGTTAGTACTTTCGATAATTAAACATTTCAAGAAAATTAAACACCCATTGGTTTAAAAAACCATTTAATTTTCTATGAAAACTAGGATCCTAATTGACGCCGTTTCATTACATCAGCTTTGGCTGCTAGTAATAAAAGTGCTCAATAAGGTACGGGATCACCCAATTGCCAATGTCAAATTGCAATTCCTAGAAATCTTGGGACTTACATTTATATTGCCAACATCAGTTGCAAAATGTAAGCATGTTTCATCCCCAATTCTTTATGCCTTGGCGCTGTTCCATTACATCAGCTTTGGCTGCTAGTAATGAAAGTGCCCAATTAAGTTAACCAACTTAAGAAACTGTAAATTGACGTCGGTTTATTGCATTCAGCTTTGGCTGCTAGCAATAAGGTACTCAATTTTACCCTTAGATGACCACCCTTTGAACATCAACATTCAGCTTTGGCTGCTAGTGATGTAGGATGAAACCTTAGGTGTTTCTTTTTGTAGTTGGGTGACATATAACTTAAATTTATAGGGTAATAAAATTTTGATGTGTTAAATCAAAAAATATGTACAAAGATGTCATGCATTCATCTTTGTATCATATATGTTTTCAAAACAAAACTATTTACTCATTCGTAGCTCAAATTATCAAATCTTTTAATTGAGGCGTTGAATAAATTACAACATTGCCTTAAGATGCTTCGTATTAGTTGTGGTGTACTTGGTAAGTCTAAAATTGACGCACAGGCAGGCGTAGGGACGACAGCCGCCGAAGCTGGTTAAAACCGTGCCCCTCTAAGGTCACAATTTAATGCGAACCAACTAGAACCCACTTTTTAGTTTGTCAATTTTAGGTCCGCCGCTTCGACCACTTAATACAGTCGCAATCAATCAACTAAAAGAATATAATTTTCTTGCTAAAACAATTAATGTAGTAAATTTATTATTGCTAGTCTCGCCTGGGAGCAAATTACCGTGCGAAGCGAACCACTGTCGGCACATAAGACTTGGCAATAATTAAAATTACTACAAAGGTTTCATAGTTATTAGTCTTATTTATTTTTATTATGAAAAATTACCCTCTTTTGTAGTTTACAATCCATCATAATATAAAACACAAAAGATCAAGTAATTCACAAAATAAATAAACACATAATAACAAATATATGATCATCCACGATATCATATAGCCACATGCAAACCTTTTTTCAATAAATCCTATTATTAATTCTATGTGTAATTTTAAATGTATGTAACTAACAAAACTCCCATTGGTTTTCGAGCTCATTGTACCCAATGGACCACAGCACCAAATAAATTTGGCCGCGTAAGTTTAGTTAGTTAGATACCACATTGCACATAATCTTTTAATTAATATATTGAGGTCTTCCCCAATTTTAGATTTATTTAAAACATGTAGCAAACAATACATACAATTCGTCCCATACATCAAACCATGACAAAATATGCAAGATTTTGTCATGGATACCATATTAACACATAATCATGCAATCCATATTAATATGTTAATATCTAGTACGTATTTAATTAATTGGTGACATTACATAGTATTCACAAATTAATCCCTAAAATTTTTTTTCCATGCATAATCTAGGGTTTCTAACAAGTTTTAATGAAAAACAACATAAACCCTAACTCATTAAAAGTGGATCGATCCACATAAATAAAATTAGGGTTTCAAATTAAAACCCTAGAAAATTAAATGCATGTATCTATAACAAGATCCAATTTTTAGGTTTTAGTAATTAATTACAAGTTCTAAACGAGGCTCATGATGCCACTGTTGGAATATGTGAACTATTAAAATCATAAACACATAAAACATCACAAAGCACGCAGCGGAAAGATCTAATGAACATGTAATTAATTAACTTAAATAAATACGTACCTTAATCGCGTAATCAATCAAGAACAACAAGAACCCTAATTTGGGTTGAATGTGGATCGAACCAAACAAGGGAAAAACACCAAGAATCACAAGCTAAAATAAGCTTGTCACTCGTTCTTGTACACACGCGATAGTAGCGTTCCAATGGGAAAGCTAGGTTCAAGATCACTAACAAACCAAACACTTTGTTGCAACACTTGAATCGCCAAGTTCTAGTGAACTTAAAAAGAGGGTCGATCAAGGTATAGCAAGAAGGAGAAAAGAAGAGAAGTTTGGCAAGAGTTAGGGATACTTGATTAGGTGAAAATCAAAACAAGTGAATTTGTATTTATAGGCAAAACCTAAAAACACAAACTTGTTCCCTAAGCTTCTTCCAAAACCGACCCACCCATACAATGGGTCAATCGGCCAGCCCAAACAATCCCTTGTGGGTTTCTAGATCCTTCTTTTCACTTTTAGTCCTTTAACGGTCGTTATCTTTAACACCGTTAAGTACTAACCGTCGTTAAGTGTTATTAGTGAAATGAATAAATAAATATAAATATAAAATGTATATTTAATTATTCAAACCAATGGAACTCTCACGTATTGTGTGCAATCCCGAGTCTCGGGTTCGAAACCGGACATACAAATATTAATTTCATTATACACAAAAACTAACAGAAATATACCGACATCTAGTTGTCATGTTTTCATAGAACTCGAATGTATCTTCACTCTGTCCTTAAATGTCTGTTGTTATCTTTTAAACCAATTAAATTGAATCTATCGTTAAATTTGATTAAAGGACAAATGGTAATGACAATTTGACAAGCAAGTTTTAGTGGGTTAGTGTTAAAGTTAGCTTTCAAAATGTCAAATTAATATATAAATCTGCCCTACTAGTGATTATATCTCGTGATGGACCGTAACGTTATTTAGCTCATATGAACATACATTATCAACTATCAACTCAAAAACCTGTATATTCCGAATTATTGTTGACCCATTTACTTTTGTTTGCCCAAAATCCCTAATTCTTATATTATCAAAGCCATATCATACTATTCAAAAAGGAATTTGCATAACCTATATAGCGTTTAACTAAACACATTTCAAATTTAAATACATACATATTTACATAACTTTGATAAATGACACTAACTTGTTTAGATTTCAAAAGACCACTTTTAGTAAAAGAAAACATAATTCCAAAATACTTCCACACAACATATTCTATCACTCTGTTATCGAGTTTTATTTTTAAAGGAAAGGAAAGGAAAGGGAAAGGATGGGAAACTGACAAAATGTGTGTTCTTGAGATTTTTTTTAGAAAGAAGGGGAGGAGGAGGGAAGGGTAAGGTAAGGGAGCTGTAGTGTTATTTGTTCCAGCAATCATAACGTGTTTCTGGCTTTCTACATTGTTTTTCTTTTTCTCGTGGGTTGCTACTCTGTTCTCGAGTTAAATTAAGGAAGGAATGAAAGGTAAAGAAAAGTAAGAGAGATGGGAAGGAATAAACATATTGTTTAACTTCATGTTCTTAAGTAGTACTATAAGAAAGAAAAGGAAGTAAAACTTCATGTTCTTAAGTAGTACTATAAGAAAGAAAAGGAAGTAATACGATTATAGAAATATACAAATATGCCCTTGTATGCATAACTTTCACAAAAAATAAATAGGAGAGATAAAGGACAAATTAGTCATTTCATACACTTTACTTCCTTTTCATCCCAAAATTGGGACGTAAGTATCACCTCCAAAAACACACAATGTCCCATCCACTTTCATTCCTTACCCCACCTTTTCATTCTTCAAAATATCTTGAGGAAAGAAGAAAAAAAAAAAAAAAAAAAAATCACTTTCTTTCCATTGCTTCCACTTTCCCTCATAAAATAAAGTGGAGACCAGAGTGAAAATCGGGCGGTAAGCTAGGGAAAGCATCTTCACAACTTTAAGGTCCCGTTTGGTTTGTTGCTAGGAATGACAACGGGTGTCGGATTTGGTATGGGGTAGAATGACAATGGATATGAAAAAGTGTATCATTACGATTGTTTATGTTTTGATAATAAAATATGGTATGAAAAAGTGTATAGATATTTGAGTTTTGTACTGGAAAAGAGAGGGGACCACGAGAATGGATTTCATAGACACCAAATTGGTGTGTAATGAATCTATGGCTATGATATACCCAATTCACCCGGGCCCACTAAACAAACACCTTGAATCGGAATGAAATCCATAGACCCATTACGATTTGGGGATACCAAATACACCCTAAAGCTTTATGGTAAATTACTCATTTATCCCTTTAACTCAGATAATATTTCTTCATGTCACACACTATATTTTACAGAATAAAGTATCTAATGAGATAACAATTGAATATTTAAATGCAACGTGTTTCTGGCTTTCTACATTGTTTTTCTTTTTCTCGCGGGTTGCTATATAGTATATACTAATTAATAATTGCTAGAGTAAACTCCAAAATACATTCCTGAGGTATACTCCGTTTCACACAATACATCCCTCTCGAAAAAGTTTCAACAGATACATCTCTCCGTTAGTAAAAGTTAACCTATATACATCCCTTGGTTAAAATAAGGACGAACGGTGCAAATTATATCTCTGTTATCTTCTAACGAGATAGACAATATATACACCGTTAGTCCTCTGGGTAAACAGTATTTGCACCGTTAGTCCTTTTTTTAAATAACTAAAAATGGTGTAACAACCGTGGTTTTGCAGGTTAGTTTAACTGATAGTCTCGACTCATTTAACTTTTGCTTGGTGTGACTTAGGTGTTTTGTGTGGCATATGTGTGATAAACGTGTGCTTTGGCACTAAATCCCTTTGTGTGACTCTATTGGTGTGTCTTGAGTAGTGTTGTTTTGAATAAGTTCATTTTGTTCACCTTGGTGACGTGGAAATGACTTGTATGGTTTTGCATTCGGGGTTTTGCGTAATGAGTTGTGTTCAAGTTTGTGAGCGTTGGTAAGTTAAGTGGTGTTCGGTTTTATGGGTTATATTAATAATGAGTGTGAAATTCTATTTTTGGAAACTTTGTTTTGAAAATGATAATTATTCAAGTTGTCGTAAAATGAAGAATTATCGCGTAAGATGTTAGGTTTCGGTATAGGTTTTTATAAAATAGCAAAACACAAGGTTTAAGTGTAATATATATATATATATATATATATATATATATATATATATATATATATATATATATATATATATATATATATATATATATATATCGGCCATAGGGTTTTAGGGGGAAAAAGGAAACAAATTTTAGTCCAATTATAATTACTAATTAAAAAGGTTATCTAGAATAATCATAGGGTAGTATAAATACAAAACCAAAACCCCCTCACCTTTTTTTTAGACATACGGTCGACCAAGGGGAGGAACAAGAAGACAAAAAAAATTAGGGTTTCATTATTGTGAAGAAAAACAAGCTTAAGGTATGCCTAGTGATCCCTAATTAATTTAATTATTGATTTGATTCATGTAATACAATTTATGATGGATCTAGGGTTTATGTTTACTTCTGTAAATTAATGATGTATAACATGTTGGGATCAATAATTAGTAATATTATGATGATTGGTGAAGAGATTAGGGTATAAAACATGTTAGTCATTGAGTTAGGGTTTGGACAGATTCATAAGGCTGTAAAGATACGAAGATATTTAATAGATGGAGATGATTTATTACATGAATCTTGAGTCTAAATTGTAGTTCAGAGAACTTACTTTCCAAAAAGTCCAGCCACGATTGATTTCGAGGTCGGGAGGTCCGTCAAACGATTTTTCTAAGTAAAGGTGTCAAAGCTGTTAAACCGGGGCAGATTTAGGTTAAAAGTATTGAGGTCAAAAGTGGTTTTAAAAGTGTAATTAGGGTTAGCCCTTCTGGAGAAATTGAGTTCTATATTCTTTTTGACTTCCACGTGAAGGGTATGCGTTAATAAGTTGTGCAAATATGTTTGTTAGGTCAATACATTTTGGTGTGTGTTCAGATCCGAATCTGGATAGTTTTCATGTTTGATTTTCCAAAGAGCACTTGTGTGTGTTTTTAGTGCATGGTCTTCTGTGAGTAGCTTGTATGCTCATGAGGGACCATGGTAAATTTTTGGTGTGAGTTGTGGAGTTTATTTTGTTGTGATGTTAAGTGGGTAGAAGTACCCAAAAAATCTGCATTTTCTGATAAAATGTATACAAGGGATTTAGTGAGTAGAAGTGATTAGTAGCATTGAGTATGGAGTCGAGGTGACCCATGGTGGTTTATATAACCCTTAGACATCCATCATATGTGTGTTGCATGGACTCTAGCTTTTGGCATGGTCGCGTGTAATGTGGTTCTATTTTGTTTGTATAGATTTGTGATTGATAATTTGGAAGCTGCAAAGTTTGAGGTGAGTTTCATAGTCCCATTTTTTTACTTTGTTTTAACTTGGGATGGGAATGATGCTTGTGTTGAAATATTTTTGAGTTACTGTGATTATGTGGTCGTAAATGCATGGACTTGTAAGTGTTATTATACGTGTATTGCATGTTATGAGATTATTGTGTGGTGATTCTGTGTGGTCCATTTGGAGGGTAGCTATGCTCCCATTATCCAATTGGAGAGTAGTAGCTCTACTCACTATTATTCTATGTGGTCTGATCAGAGGGTATGGTTTACCCATTATTGTGAACTTGGATCGTGGGCACGTTCCGTCCCTTATGTCCCTTAAGTGGTTTATGTTGGTTGAATGACTGAGTTTGCATGCTATCTAGTATAATGACTAGTCTTACTGTCCTGCTATGTTTTATAATCACAGTGAACTGGTTGCCTGAGATATATTGTGTGTCTTAAACCTATGAACCTCACCAACATTATGTTGACGTTTTAAGCATCATTTTCAGGTGAGCATTCTAAGGCTAAGGTAGAGGGAAGCGACTAGACGAGACTTAGTTGCATTTGAGAACGATTTATCTTTATGTTTTGATTTGAATATGTTTGATTTTGATTGTGATACTTTAATGTCTTTCGACTAGTACTTTATGTTCTATTGAAGATACCTTTTGGAAAGTTGTTTCAGTTATTTTCTTTTGGGGTATTGTTACGACACTTCGTGTCTGTACTTTGCTCTATTTATGTGCATGTAGTAATTCTCTACTTAGACACCATGTGTTGTGATGATATCCATGAAGTTATACTCGCGTTTCTGCTTTGGCGAGGTGTGACAAATGGAGGGTATGCTAGTATCGAACTTTGGTCTGTTGGCAAAAAAACAAAGCCCCTGTAACACCCCGACCCGACAAGGCCCAGATATCACATTATGGTGTCATAAAAAGCATACATTACGCAAGCGGAAGTCTTTTAAATAAATAACCAAGTCTCAAACATCAAGACTAGTATCAAAAGATAATCCCCAAATGCATAGTGGGTTAACCAAACGAAACCAAGGTAAAGAAATAATATTCAAAGTACTGAAAGAAATGAAAGTCCGAAACAACGGACAACGAAATGACAAATAAATAGGTTTCTAAGTCCTACACTCTCTTATTCCCAAGCCCGTCGCCTCGCTTATTACCTGCCGCATAAGAAAAGAAAACATGCGGCTGAGCTTAAAAAGCCCAGTGAATAGATATACATAACATAACGTAACGGTAAATAAGCATAAGCAACGAAGGAATAAGAATACACAACGAAAAGCATAATCATGAAGGTCATACGAATTTAAAGATAACTAAGAGTCAAGAGTGCATGAGAACTGAATAAGTAATGAATCAAGAGAAATGAAATAAGGGAAAAGTTCATATAAGGATGTGCCATAGGAACTACATACATAATCCGTCAAATCATATAATATCATAAAAGTGCACGAAGAGGGGAGACATCTAAGTACTAAAATTGTGAGAAGGAGTGTAAGGCACACACCACCTGGTCACCATAATCATATAAACATAAAACCTAGGATGCATCCATACGCTCCCTAACATAAGTATGTGTGTCAGTACGAGACTAAGCACACACACGCATAAATGGCCAATAGTGATCACAATATCATACATAAACATAAGGGGGAACGCCGTAGATCTATCACACCTCTACGGGAGTGTCATGCCTAAGGTGTCATCATAGACATGGTCATGGTACCTCCACAACTAGGTTAGCTCAGGCACAGATCTATCATAGCATAAAACCATAATAACATAGCATAGCAAGAGAAACAAGATAGTAACTCAATAAGCATGACAAAGCATAAGCATAGCATAGCAGAGACATTTATAATAAATGTCAGAAAGGATCATATAGGATTGACAATCATGCAATGAAAGTCAAGAATCAATAAAGGGTTGGAATCTGAAAGACTGCCAATATCAAAGATCCAATCTGGACCTACACCTGCAACATTTGGTTTATTCTCCAAAAATTCTATGTGCAGATTTTCTTCTACATGCTTGGTGCTTGTATTGTACACCCTAAAAGCCTTACTGTGCAGAGAATAAACAACAAAAGAAACCTTCCTCAGATTTCCCATCAATCTTTCCTAGTTAGTCTTTGGTATTAAGGATAGTAACATGACAACCAAAAGGTCTCATGAAGCTTAAAGCAGGGGTTCTACCTCTAAGAAGCTCATAAGCAGTCTTATTTTGAGGTTGCACAACTAAAACCCTATTCAATACATAACAAGCAGTGCTAACTGCTTCAGCCCAAAATGAAACTGGTAGCTTAGAGTCAGCTAACATTGTCCTAGCAGCCTCTATAAGAGTCCTATTCTTTCTTTCTTCACCCGATCTACAATAATCATAAGTGTACTTATAAGTTTTATAGTTTCTTAATCATAAAGGTTTCGTTTTAGTTTTCTTTCCATCTTAGGTAACTTTCCATATTTAGCAACTTTTCAAAAATAGTAACTTTCCAAAAATAGTAACTTTCCATATATAGTAACTTTCCAAAAATAGTAAGTTTCCATATTTAGTAACTTTCCAAAAATAGTAAGTTTCTATATTTAGTAACTTTCCAAAAATAGTAAGTTTAGCCATTATAGGTTTTAAAAGCAATTTAGGGTTTCTAAAATTAGTAAGTAGTATTTAAAAAGGTTTAAATAGTTATAAATGTCAAAATTGAGTTTCATGTATTAATATAGTTATAATATGATGTCGTTTCACAATTTAGGGTTTTACAAGTCAAATTAGGGTTTCCAAATTAAGTAAATGTGAGATTAGGGTTTCTAGTTACCCAAGTCATTTTGATTGATCATTTAAAGTAATTAAACTCCAATTAGGGCTTCATACATTTAATTAGGTCATAATTAAGTTATATTTCCCAAATTAGTAGCTTTAATGTTTAATTCATATAATTTAGGTTTCATATTATCATTGTTCAAAGATTAGGGTTATAATTGCAATTATGCCAAAGTTAAAGGTTGATATGATAATTATTCAAAACATAAGTTAAACACTTTTAAGATGACAAATAACTTATTTAGGTTCTAAATGTAAAGCAAATAAGCTTATAAGTGTTTTTAATAAGTAATTACTTAATTTCAGCATTCACACCAAAAACAGATCCGACTTGTGCTATTTTTTAAAATACCTTCACGAGCTTATAAAATTCTATAATTTTACCCAGATGTACATAAATGTCTTAAGTATTTTACATAATTTTTCCAGATTTTATTAAGTAGTACAAGTATGATCTAAAAATCGATATTCACAACATGTTCTCGAATTTGACCTGCTGAAACACCCCGAAAGTATGCAATTGTTTACCCACGTTAAACATCTCAGAAAAATCTACAAAAATTCCACAACTTAACTTATATACCAAATATCATTCTACCCAAATCTCAGGTCTTAATTCGTTATAGATATTTAACTAAAAATCGCGGACCACGACTGAATTTTCAGAACCCGAAAAACAGTTTTGACACATGAATTTGTAAAAATCAAACGGTTGCCTTCCTGACCTCTAAAAATCACCAAATAAATTTAATTTGAACCCTATTTCACTGAATTAAGTTTTAGACCAAAGAACAACCAAAATTCATATTCGTATCATTGGTTAATAATTCGATTATGTAGCATAAAATTTTTGACAGATTAGTTCTTTATATATGATCCGATTTTCATAACACAAATAATCATATTAACACACACACACACACACACACACACACACACACACACACACACACACATATATATATATATATATATATATATATATATATATATATATATATATTGATCCGAAAGTATTGTTTTAGATTGAAGTTTACATGGTTACCTCTTATATGGATCGAATAGAATGAAAACACAAGGGTTTCTAGGTCGAACAAATCCAACACTCCTCTTCTTCTTCTTTGTGATACGAACGGCAGAAAAGAGAAAAAAAATAACATGGATCGATTAGTTTTGATTCAATAGATTCGAATGGATTAAGATTAGACATATATGATTACCTTTGTCGTGTGATACGAATTGAAACAAGAAAACAATGATCAAAGCCTTCTCTTCCTCTCCTTAGTCAATCGAATGGAACAAGGGTTTTTAGGGTTTCTTGGTTTTTTTTTTCTTTTGCCGACAAATGGAATGGAGAGAAAATGAGATTTAGGGTTTTTGGAGAGTTGAAAAACACGGTTTGGAATGAGAAGAAGTAGGGGAAATTGAGCCGAAAATTTGGTGTCATTAAGGGTGATTATCACCTTCCAATTTTAGCCAAATTCTACTTATCTTTTTATAAATATGTTGTGTACATATTTTATGATTTTCGGCCCATAGGGATCCTTTTAAACGTGCCATATATTTATTTGTAAAGTTTTTGTATCATTTCGTATTTACTTTAGGTTATATGTTCATATCGTATGGTTTCGAGTCATAACACGTTATATAACTCAATTTTTAATTTATAGCGTATTTGATAAGTCGTTTTTAATTTAGGGTGTTATAGCCCCAACCACTGAACTACACGTCCAGTAGTGAAATAATACCCAAATATTATTCTTTTAGCCTTTTTTTCGAACTTATTCGTTTTTATAGGTTTTTATCCTTTTTTTTTTTTTTTTTTTTACGTTTTATGTACGTTTTTATCCCTTTGAATCCGTTTATTTACGTTTTCGTCCATTTTTTTTACGTTTTCGTCCGTTTTTGTCCATTTTTTTAAGTTTTCTTTCGTATTTTTAAGTTTTTGTCCATTTTTCTACGTTTTTTTTAAAAGTTTTTTAAGTTTTTAAACGCAAAAATCATTCTTTTAAACGTAAAAATATTTGTTAAGTTTTTAAAAGAAAAAAACTTTTTTAAAAAACGTTTTTTAAGTTTTTTATACGTATTTTTTAAAGGTTTTTAGACGTAAAAACTTTTTAAAAATAGTTTTTTAAGGTTTAAAAAAACTTAAAAAAATGTTTTAAAAAAAGTTTTTTTATGTTTAAAAACTTAAAAAAGAATTTTACTTAAAAAAAACGTTTTTTAAAAAAGTTTTTTATGTTTAAAAACTTTAAAAAAAAATACGTTTAAAAACTTTAGAAAACGTCTAAAACGTTCAAAAAACTTAAAAAAACGTAAAATACGAACAAAACGTTAAAAAAAGACGAAAACGTAAAAGAATGGACGAAAACGTAAAAGAAGAGACAAAAAAGTAAAAAATAGACGAAAACGTAAAAAAAGGGACAAAAACGTAAAAAAATGGACGAAAACTAAAATAAAACGGACGAAAATGTAAAAAAAAGACGAAAACGTAAAAAACGGATGAATACCGACGAAAACATAAAAAAACTGATTGAAAGTGATAAAAACGTACATAAAACGGATAAAACGTAAAAAAACTCATAAAAACGAAAGAAAACGTATAAAAACGAATAAGTTCGAAAAAAAAGGCTAAAAGAATAATATTTGGGTATTATTTCACCACTGGACGTGTAGTCCAGTGGTTGGGGCTTTGATTTTTAGCCAACAGACAAATGTTTGATCCTAGCTTACCCTCCATTTTTAGTTATTTAAAAAAAGGACTAACGGTGGAAATACTGTTAACGCAGAGGACTAACAGTGTATATACTGTCTATCTCGTTAGGAGATAAAGGAGAGATAATTTACACCGTTCGTCCTTATTTTAACCGAGGGATGTATATAGGTTAACTTTTACTAACGAAGTGATGTATTTGTTGAAACCTTTTCGAAAGGGATGCATAGTGCGAAATGGGGTAAACCACGTGGATGTATTTTGGAGTTTAATCTAATTGCTATATACTACTCCGTATTAATTAATATAGGAATTAATTAATGCTCCAGTGATTGTTCGTGAGTATTGAATTGAATTAATTTGTTTATGATGTATGCATTTATTACTTACCCATTTGCATCTGGTAACATTTTGCATACTTGCTGGCAAATTTCCAATTTGCGTAAAAATGATGATATTTATATAATTTTGAGGGCATATTTTTAATTTTATTAGTTTTTCTATCCTTTCCTTGCTACTTAAATACAAACTCAAGAACATAAATTTCAATAACCACTTTTTCTTCCCAACGTCATCCCTTACTTTGCTTTTCCCATCCTATCCCTTTCTATTCTTTAAAATTTAAACTCGATAACACAACGTATTCTAAGGTGACATGCTTCATTTTAGTAATTTCTACCCAATAATGTAACTTGGACTTGGACATATATAACAAGCTAAGTATCACATCGTGTTTAAACTATATTCTATTCAAAAGATCATTATTCTTGTGATACAAGTTCAAAGCATTGTTATTGTAAATCACATTCATGGAGATCCTAGCTAATCATTATTTGATAGCCATTTGAAACCTTACAACTAATTATAGAGATCAACAACCATGCCTATATAATCGTATTTTACTTCCCAAAACCTTTTACATATGGTTTTATATTATCATGCATTGCTTTTTGATTAGATTTATCGTAGTTGGGTAATTATATTCAACTCTATTATCATTAACACTTTCAACAAAATATAAAAGCGTTTGGTATGAAGGATATATCATTGTACGACTTGAGTTTGATGAGCTCATTTGCCTTTGTTGTTTCTCTAATAATTTTTTTTAGAACGACAAATTTTTTTCCCATTTATACATTTCACTTAGAAAAGTTAACTAAGTGTTGATGAACTTTTATTAAATGTTCAAACGGGAATGCTAATTCGACAATCAGCTAAGTTTGTAATATTAATTTCAACTATTGGTAATATGGTAAACTCGATCAAACTTTTTTATCTATATTTATGTTGTGTTTGGCGGAGGGCTTATAAGAGTTTATAGGGGCTTAAGCTTTCAAAATAAGCTTTGTTTTAATCACATAGGTTTATGAAAGCTTTTATAAGTCACAAGCCTCCATAAGTCCAAGTCAATTGAAACGGGCTAATGGGTTCTTATATTTAGTTGAATTACTTAAATACCCTTCAAAATATAGTTGATTATCATAGAAAAGCTAGAAAATATATTTGAATTTAATTTGATGTATTTTTATGCGATTTTGCATTAACAGGCTTTAACTTTAACTCATTCGACAATCAGCTTCAGCTTTCAGCTTATAATATAAGCTTCAATCCGGCCCCAACCCCAGCCTAACGCCAACCCATTTCGCTAAACATACTTTTGGTGTGGACAATTAAACCGAGACATCCTAAATAAGAAACACGGGACTATTAATTTGGGACGGAGTGACTATTCACTATAGTATGATTTTTCTATTAGTTTCTAGATTTAGAAAAAGACATAACTCAAATTGACACTTTTACCCCTCACCCCACCCAACCCCACCTCACAATCATTTCTCCCCGCTTCCATTTTCAAATTCCAAAAACTTTCAAAAAACCAAAACCCTTCTTCTTCTTCATCACTCCACAAAAACACACACTAAAAACACACACATCAACCGACAGCATCACCATCACCATTTCCCATCAAGATCCACTTTTTATCACCCCTCATCAAATTTCATCAACACCCTTTGCCGGCCGGCCTGCAATTTTGTCCCTATCAAAAACCCCCAATTCAAAAACCCTAATTCACTTTGTTAAAAAAAAGAGCAGATATGAACCGATCTGATAACTACATTGAATCTAATTTCAATAATAAGTGGCTTCAATCAGCTGGTTTGCATAGTTTTTATTCATCTAACCCTAATTTACCTCCACTTCAGGTACTTTGTTTTGTATCAAGATTTTATTTTTATTGGATTTTGAAAATGGGTTTTGGTTTTTGTTGGATTTTGATTATGGGTTTTGGTTTTCTTGATGAATTGATGAGTTTAATAAGGTTTTTGTTGGATTTTGATTATGGGTTTTCGTTTTATTGGATTTTGAATATAGGTTTTTGTTTTTTTGATGAAATGATGAATATAATGAGGTTTTTGTTGGATTTTTTCTAATGATTTGATGAATGTAATATGGTTAAATTCGGGTAGACGGATAAGGTTTTCCTTGTTCAGGTTACCCGGGGAGGGCGGGCCTTTTTGACTCTGATGTACGCGGCCTCACAGGGTTAAACCCGTGGCCGTTTCCTAGCGAGGTTTGAACCCTTGACCTCCACGAGGAAACAAGGACCTTACCACTAGGCTATTTGGTGCTGGTTAATGTAATCTTATTACATTAAGGTTACATTACTTACAACCTTAATGTACTAAGGTTATTATTGGATTTTGGTTATGGGTTTATGTTTTTGTTGGATTTTGATTATGGGTTTTTGTTCTTTTAATGATTTGATGAATGTAGTGAGGTTTTTGTTGGATATTAATTGTGTGTTTTGGTTGAAATGATTGTAGGATTTTGGGTTCTACGCGGGTGGTGAAGGTGACGGTTCGCGGTTAAATAGGAATTTTCAGAGGGGTAATAGTGGGAATGCAGATTTAATGACTCCTTCGGGTTTTACGAAGTATGGAAGTGGTGAGCAAGTGTCGCCCAGTGAGTTTAGCCCTGGGTTGCTTGATCTTCATTCGTTCGATACTGAGCTTTTAACTGAGGTAGTTAATTAGTTGATTATTGGAATGCAATGAGTGAGTCGTGATTTTGAACTGATATTTAACTTATAGTCTTGTGTATCTAGCAATAATCACTATAATCAGTAGAAATTGTAATTTAAATCTTAAAAGATATATATAACAATGCTTCTGATACAAAGATGTGTGATTTATGGGTTGCTTGGTCTTCATTTGTTTGACATTGAGGTAGTTAATTACTTGATTAGTTGATTATTAGAATGCAATGAGCGAGTCATGATATTAAACTGATTTTGCATACTGTTTATAATCTTATGTATCTAGGAGGAGTCAGTAACAAAATTTAAAGCGTCAAGGTATATGTTTCTGTATAACAATGTTTCTGGTAAGAAGATGTGTGGTATATGGCTTGCTTGATCTTCATTCACTTGATACTGAGCTTTTAACTGAGATAGTTAATTAGTTGGTTATCTGAATGGAATGAGTGATTTATGATACTGGACTAGTTTTGCATACTATTATAGTCTGATGTATCTAGGTCCTAGGAAGATTTAGTAGCATTGTAGCAAATATCTCAGCAAATCATCCAAAACTTCCTACAAAGACATTATGATGAACTCAAATTCTCATTGACCTCGATATAGTGTCTCAAACCAAAACTTCCTACAAAGACATTATGATGAACTCATATTCTCATTGACCTCGATATAGTGTCTCAAACCAAAACTTCCTACAAAGACATTATGATGAACTCATATTCTCATTGACCTCGATATAGTGTCTCAAACCAAAACTTCCTACAAAGACATTATGATGAACTCAAATTCTCATTGACCTCGATATAGTGTCTCAAACCAAAACTTCCTACAAAGACATTATAATGAACTCATATTCTCATTGACCTCAATATAGTGTCTCAAACCAAAACTTCCTACAAAGACATTATGATGAACTCAAATTTGTAGCATTGTAATTTAAATTGTGAATATATATGTGTTTTGAATCTTTTGATATAACGATTGCTTATGATTTATTGTTTTTGAAGGTTGATTTGAGAACATTAACATTTTTTGTGGGTTATTTAGGAGGGCTTGGGTTTATGAGCTTATTTGGTCAGTTTACCTACTTAAGTCAATCTAAACACCTTAGCTTATGAACTTATTATCATAAGCTAGTTTACACACTTAACAAAACCTTATTACCATGAACTGCTAATTAAAAACCACATGAGCCCAGTAAATAAGCTTAGACAAACACCCAATTTAAAGTCTTATGTATCTAGCAAGATTCAGTAACAATTGTAATCTTGATGTTTGGATTGTAGCAATGTCGTTGACATTAGTTTTTGTATGTGCAGGTTCATAGTGAAAACAACTTGAATTTGCTGAATCAACCTTCTTATGGTGAAGGTCTTGATGAAGTCAATGCTTACTCGTTGACTAGCAAGTTTGCTAACTTTTCTTGTGGTGAGAACAACGCTGTTAAGAGCTCATTAGCAGATAAAGAGAAGGCTAGTAATGTTGCCAAGATTAAAGTTGTGGTATGCATTCGTAATTCATTTGCTATTCCTTATATATACATTTCTACTTATGTTCCTCTGCCAACTCTGTATCAACTCTGATTCAGGCGAACATAACATTTCAGGATTCTTAATGCTCATTGTCGTTTATCTTTCTTGTTTTCTGAAATATTTACTCTTGAATGCAGGTACGCAAGAGACCACTTAATAAAAAAGAACTTGCAAGAAAGGAGAAAGATATTATCAGCATAGACCCGTATTCTGGTTCACTCACTGTCCATGAATCGAAAGTCAAGGTAAGCTTTTTTTGATTGTTAATTGTAGCATGAGGTTGTCTTTTTTTTTTTTTTTTTTTTTTTTTTTTTTTTTTTTTTTTTTTTTTTTTTTTTTTTTTGTATCAGAATAAGTAATCAGTTTGTTGGAAAGTATGTATTAGCATAGTGAGTGGATTTAATTGGTGTTACTACTTTGCAGGTAGACCTGACTGAATATGTCGAGAAACATGGATTTGTTTTTGATGCTGTGATGAACGAAGATGTTACAAATGATGAAGTGGGTATATAAATTTGTGTCGTCACCTTTCATGTTGCACAATATAATGGCTTATAGTGTATTCCTTTCTGGTGTAGATATACTCACAAACTGTGGAGCCCATTATCCCAATTATCTTTCAACGAACGAAAGCAACCTGCTTTGCTTACGGGCAAACAGGTACCCCTTTGTCCTAGATGACCTCAAAGCATCCACATTAACACATTGATTCACGTGATATCTGGATCTTACTATTAACAATGAATTTGTTCAGGTAGTGGGAAGACCTATACCATGCAACCTCTTCCCCTCAGAGCTTCCCAAGATATTTTCCGACTTATGCACCATCATTACCGAAATCAAGGATATCAATTGCATGTCAGTTTCTTTGAAATTTATGGTGGGAAAGTTTTTGATCTCCTTAATGATAGAAAGTGAGTTTTTCCTAAAAGAGACCATCTCAAGCCCATACATTAATTATAAATTTCTGTTGCAGCTAATCGAGTTTTATTTTACAGGAAGCTTTGCATGAGGGAGGATGGAAAACAACAGGTTTGCATCGTGGGGTTGCAGGAATACAATGTTTCAAATGTGCAGATGATAAAGGAATTAATTGAAAGAGGTAATGCCACAAGGAGCACTGGCACAACTGGTGCAAATGAAGAATCATCTCGATCACATGCTATCCTTCAACTTGTTGTCAAGAGATTGGTCGATGGAAATGAATCCAAGCCACCCCGATTGGTCGGGAAACTATCATTCATAGATCTTGCTGGAAGTGAACGTGGAGCAGATACCACTGATAATGATAAGCAAACAAGGTAGCTTACTATATAAATTGTTACAATGACTGATGAAAGTGTTGATTAATCTTGATCGTTCATATTGCAGAATGGAAGGTGCTGAAATTAATAAAAGTTTGCTGGCTTTAAAAGAATGTATTAGAGCCCTTGACAACGATCAGGGTCATATTCCGTTTAGAGGAAGTAAATTGACTGAAGTTCTTAGAGATTCATTTGTTGGCAACTCGCGCACGGTTATGATATCATGCATTTCACCAAATTCTGGATCTTGTGAACATACTCTCAACACTTTACGATACGCTGACAGGTTAGCATCAACTATATTTTGTTATTTATTTATATATAAATTCGCAAATGCTGATTATGACTGGTCGGTTTTAACATATAGGGTCAAGAGTCTATCCAAAGGTAGCAATTCAAGGAAGGATCTTTCATCTTCAACGTTAAACCTTCGCAACTCAATCCAATTGCCAATTACATCGTCATCTTCATCTTCATCAATATTAACACGTTCTGATGATGTTAGAAATGAGAGATTACCATATGCAACTAATAGATTTGGATGGCCTAAACAAACAGACAGAGAGCCGTCTGTCTCTTCAACCATGGAACGTGTTCCTGTTGCAAGACCATTACCAACAACTTATTCAGCACCTCCAATAGAGAATTACAAAAGTGATAATGGAGGTACAGACGAGGAAGCTATGGAAGATGATTTTGAGTATTCTATGGAGGAGACTTATGAACCGAAAGATATTTCCAGACTGGAAAAGCCAGTCACTCAGATGATACCTATTGCTGAGGCAACCGATGATCTCGCTCTGCTTCTAGAGGTAATTTCAAGTTCTGTTTTGCATATTGTTACCAATAGCTTATCACTTCAAGTTTTCTTATTATCTGGGATCGGTTTGATTTAATCTAGGAAGAGGAAGATCTTGTAAGTGCTCACCGGGAACAAGTGGAGGAGACTATGGATATCGTTCGGGAGGTATGTGATTCAGCTGTTTGTTCTGTACCAACTTGGGTTTTTTTTTTTATCTCCAAGGTCAAATGGGTAAAATGTAGATACTCAAATAGAAGTAAAATCAGCCAAATATCACCGAAAATGTATTAATTCTCAGTTGCTTACAAGTACTATTTTGGCACCAAAGTTTTTGTAATTATATTTAAGGTTTGTTTCGATTTGTGTTTTAAATCTGAATGCCTGATTATTGTGTATGTGTTTAGATAAACAAATTTTTCTTCTAGTTACATGTGTATGTGTTTGGGCTTAACTAATAAGTTCTTACTAGCTTTAACGAAACTGATTATCAAAGGGTAAATAACTTGACCTAATTACCCCTTTATAATACCAAAATATAAACTTTTACTCACATATTAGTAGAAGCATCTCTTTTTTTTTTTTTTTTTTTTTCTTCACACGAATATATATTTTGAATCACATAATTACTTGTAAACAGCACATCCAAACACTCCTGTATGCAAAGTATTCATGCAATTAAAAAATAGACAAGTCTTGATGGTTCAACTTAGTACGGTTTGACCCATTACCCAACTTGCCCATTTTGCTAGAAGCCTAGAATTAATTCGCAGTCAAGTGGCACATTGTGAACCTTGTTAAACTTAGTCTACATATGCAGGAGATGAACCTACTGGTAGAAGTAGATCAACCAGGAAATCAACTAGATGAATATATTACAAAGCTAAACATCATTCTCTCCCAAAAAGCAGCCGGGATTCAGAAGCTACAAACCCAATTACGTAGTTTTCATAAACGTTTGGAAGACTACAGTGTTCTATCATCTGCTTCAGGTGGCAACTGATGCAGTATACTTAACCAAGGTGACAGGTATTGGTTTTCTTATCATGTTGTGTCAAATGATGAGTGTTTGAAGTCTATTTCTTTATCTTTACATTTGATGAGTGTGAATTATGTAAGCTTTGTAACATGTGGCGATTTATAGATAATCAAAATGTCTTTTTGGTTTTAAGTTTGCGAAACCTTTTGTATGCAAAACGCCGAGGTTATCAATATTCAATACTAGATATCCCATTTGTTTTTATTGTACCATTATCAGTTTGGAGATTATAAACATGTGATGATAAGCGTCGAATGTTGTATAGTATAAAAATGAAATCCTAGTATCTTTTCTAGAAATACTGCTTGAAAAGATTGTATAAACTGTGGGCGATTCATAGAAATTAAAGTGTCCTGGTTTTAGGTTTGTGAACGTTTTTATATACAAAACGACGAGGTTATCAATATTTAATACAAAAGGTCTTGGTCTTTTTAATTTTACTAAAATCAGTTTGGAGTTTATGGACATGTGCTGATAATCTTCGATGATGATAGGATTAAAAAAACTGAAATTTTGATATCATTTCTAGAAAAAGTGCTTGAAAAGATTTTGTAGGTATGGAGACTTATCAATTTACCATTATAGTCGCATCAAGTTAAAACGAGTGGGAGGACCCGCGCGTTGTTGCGGGAATGCGATGCTAAGTCTTTTTTGAAAAGTAATTCTGGAAATAATATGTTTTTTTTGCTGAAAAGTCCTTAAAATTCTTGGCGCGTTGCATCGTTAGTCCTCGAAGGACCTACCTTGCAACGACAGTTACACTTTAGGGACTAATTTGCAAACGGGTACTGTTTCGTCTACTGTAGCAGCTACAGTGTGTTGCTATAGTGGCCCTTCCCCCTTTTAGTATATAGTATAATATAATTTGGAATGTGATCTTAGTGAATAATTAATTAATTTATGCTAATTATGCTAATGTTCATATTTGGAATGAATTTATGATGATCACTTTTGGCTTGCTTGAAAGATATGTTCAGAGTGTGAAAGGTGTTCCAGGAACTGAGTTTTTGCACATGTTATTAGATTCACTTTTTTGTCATGAGTTTTGTCTTTTTAATCAATTAGGTGTGAAACTAATATTAAAATCATTTCTACATGTGAATATTTCCTCTGTTGCAAGATATAAAATGATGAAGTATGAAATAAGATATATTATTTTAATTTATTTATATCTACATGTGAATATTTTCTCTAAAATGCAGGATCTTAAATCATAAAGTGTTATTTGAGACATATCTGAGGAAGAAAAGTAATCATTAATCTAAATCATAATATATATATATTTTTTAATAAATAAATTAAGTTGAAAAAATGTTGATAAGAAATATCCATGGAGACAAGTTATCCATACCCCCAAATACACATGTTTTTTTTTTTTGAACAATAAATACACATGTAATACCTCTCCTGTCTGGTTATTTTATTTTTTTATTTTAAGTTTTTTAATAATGTTTTTATTATAAAACTACAAAACTAAAAGTATGTAACAGAAAATATAAAGTTAACAAGTCAAAAGCATTAAACTGACAAAAATACGAAACAGAAACTGACAAAAAACTGTATTATACTATTAAAAGACGGTGAGCCAGGGGTGAGGATGTTAAAATGTGAGGCAGTGAGATATTGATAGTAGGACCCTAATTCATGGTAATTACTAATTCATGGTCCTAGTCATTACATGATCAAATGATAGTGTCTTTAGTTACTTAATCATGTAATGTACTTTTGATTAAGGAACCATTTTCTAAACATTTAGACCTCAATACAATAAAGGAATATGAAAACATATACTGGTATAAAACTATAAATGAACACAAAGACATGACACAAATCCTTTATTATTTGAGATTTATATTTTTCACATGGGTTTTGCTAACCACAACTATTTTTATCAATTCAAACAAGTACAAGTACATTTGTGCAGAAAAAAAAATAGGGAGTTGATTTATACACTTTAATTTATTATTTGCACACTCTAATGTACAACTGCTTATCGCACAGGTTAATGTGTGCAAATAAAAAATAAAAGTGTGCAAATCAGCTCTTAAAAAAATAAAATGAACAAAAAAGTAAAATATAAGAGGAATTCTAAAACTACGTAAGTTTTACAAAATCATTTTTACACAATGACATGACATGTTAGATTTAACTCAAATTTATTGTCTCCCATCTTTTTAATTGGTAAATAGATATACAAATCAACACATCATTATAAAGTTATTTTGTAAAATTTATGTGACAAATATAAATCTCAAATAATAAAGGATTTGTGACATGAATTTGTGTTCATTTATACGAGTATATGCGAAAAGGGTTTTGCTAACCACAACTTTATGGTTGTTTTAAAGCTTTGTTTAATTGTAATAATCAACACTTAATTAATATAAAATATTACATGTTTAACAATACTTTCTATAATTATAATCATTAAATAGGTGTAAATATGAAAATTATGAGGCTTAAACATAACTCATAAAGTTGTGGTTAGCAAAACCCTTTTTGAAATAATAAATTTTGATCTTTAAAAATCAGTTAGTCAAATCTTTTTTGGTCTTTGATTTTCCCCTCTTGCATTGCATTCCCTTTGTTTTAGAGCACTGGGTGTCATGACATCCCAAATCTACTCATTTGGGTCTCATGGGGTGGCACGTCATCATGACAAACCTCCCTTTACAACCCCCTTTATCATAACATACCACAACTTACTCATTTGGGTCACACATACACACTTATTCACACTCACAACCATTATAAAAGAAAAAACAAATCACAACCACTGACACCAAGGACGGTAGTTTCCTTCGTCGTGCAGACGACGAGCTGAACTTTGGCAAGCTTTGGCGAGATCCACCGGTGTCATGGCGTGGAATGGCGAACGTGCCATGTCACGATGGCGAGTCTCGGCAAAGACCATACCCAGTGCTCTTAGTTTTAAACAATTTCATGACACGTCCATTATTTTTTTTTAATATAAAATATGCATAGTGGCAGTATATAGGTATTGGTTATATTTTTATAAATAAAAAATAAGAGTTAAAAGCCAAACACAAGACAAACTTTCATTTGATACAACACAAACCTATTAAGAAAACAATAGAAGAACAACTGGAATCAAAACCATCGTTCGTTACATGATTAAGTAACTAAAGAAACTATCATTTGATCATAATAAAAAAAATAATGGACGATCGATCTTGCGACACAATAACTTTTTTCTGTACATAAATAATCAAAACATGATCATGAATAACGAATAAGACATGATTTCATCTTAAATCGTGTATTGATCGTATCTGCAATCCAATTTGTGAACTTAAACTTCATTGCATTAAAAAAAATTGCGCATTTGATCAGCGAAAACCTGATGAAAAAACTTAAAAAGTTATCTTCGATTACTTCCGATGATGAAAGTGACACGTTATAGTAACATACGGGCTAATTTTCGACGTGGATGTCTAGCTTCTTAAAGTTTATGACTTTAATGGTTACTTTCACTGATGCAAATTGAAGTTAGAATATGTAGAAATAAAATGATAAGTACGTAACATTCTAGCACCATTACCATAATCCAATATTACGGGTCAACTTATAGTTATCCCAAAATTTCGTACTACACTATGATCTAATGATTTTGACTTCTATGTTTCCTACCATGAAATTAAGGTCTCGTGTCACTTTCATTTACCTCATTTCACCCTTTAAAATACTGTAGAAAGTAAATTATTCAAGGTTCCCTAACTTGCCGACCAAATATGTACTGAAAATAACATGAGCCTAAAGATGTTATCGTATCATACTTAAAAGTAAAAACAAAATTATACTTATGAAATAGCTTATAGACCCATGGAATCCACGGAATGTTAGAGGGTTTTTTATTAAAAAAAGTAAGTACGTGAATAAAGTAAGAAAACGCTATGAAATTTTCTTGTAATGGAATAATAAGTTATAAGTGACTGATAGTATAAAATACAATGCTTGTAAATATCTGTGTAATAAACGTTTATTGCCTCGTGATCTCCAATATGTTTGTTTTCAGAAGCAAATGTATGTAGTGATCATTCTAACACTTCAACAAAAGGTCCATTACGTGAACACCTAATAACTTTAAAAAATATGTAAGTAAAAGAAGTTTGGGATTTACAATAAGTGTAAATAAGAAAAATGACACAAAACATGTAATATGTATATTGTACATACTTATTGACCGTTTGATCATAGACCTTGAAGAACTTCTTTATAAGTATAACACATTTATTGTAATGTTTTAATGTTATTTGAATTATTAAATGTTTTAATTTTATTTGAATTATTATGAAATGTTTTAATTTTTAATAAAATTTAAGTTTGTTGTTAAAAATGTTTGAAAAAAAATGAAGGTCGCCCTTATTGTGGCAAAAAAAAAAAAAAAAAAAAAAAAATCGTCTGTAGGTCGCCGGAGAGAGAAAGCTGATGTGACAGACAAAATGATAGTCGCTACTGATTATTACCGCGCTAAGCCTTATTCAGCCCAAGGTATCAGAGATACTTTTATATCTTGAGCACCAAAATCACTTAAAATGTTTGGCCAAGGAAGGTAGTTTTCCAATCCCTTTTTATCCTTATGTACCAAGTTCTATCAAAAACAATTTTCCTAAATCACAAAATGTAGCATCAATTTCTGCCAGTAAAAGATTAATGCCCGTCATTATGACACATAAGGTTTAGTTTCAAGCATAATATGTGTTACCTTTGATAACTTTGAAATATACTCATTTAACGAAGATAAAGGGTGTGTTTGGTAAAAGTACCAGTGATCAGTAACAGTGTGCTGTAGTAATGAGCTGTGAGCAGTAGCCACAGCTCACCGCTCACCCATTCTTAAAGAAGTATTGGAATAATGAGCATTTCTAAAAAATAGCAAAGCTCATCGCTCCTTTGCCAAACAACAATTAAAAATCAAAATGATCATTGCTCACCGCTTAAAAAAGCTCCACAACTCTCCGTGCCAAACATACCCAAAGGAGCTTCCTCGTAGATGTCGTGTAAATTACACACATGCTTGGGCTAAGATCAATTACATGACCTTCTCAAATTGGATTGGTATTCCAAATTGGCTTTGTATTCCAATTGCCTTAGTATTATACACATGCCTGGGCTACAATCAATTAAATAACCTTCCCAAATTGGCTTAGTATTCCAGTTGATAAAGTGAATTCATATCTTAAACACGTATACAAATCTTGATACGTGTTACAAAACTAATTATTCGCCTGGCTAAGCCTTTCCTTTGTTTTACTAATCAACTTTGAGCAGTTGTCAAGTTAATTTGAAATAAAAACAAACCACCAAATTTGAAGTATATATATTTAGTATATGAACTCACATTGAAAATGTATGTCATTGGAAGTATTAGCAATAAATCATAGAAATAATGTATGAGTAATTAACATGGAAATGGATCGTTATCGGTAGCATTATACATTTAATGGGTGAAACGGGTAAGAAATATCAGTTTTGATTTATGTACATATATATGGGTCGGTAAGGGTCGTGACAATTTCTATTAATTTACATGCAAATGAGTAGCTAAGGGTAGTATTTTATCTTTAAATGAGTGAAGCGGGTAATATTTTGAGGATGTTTAATAAAAGGTCGTATTTTGGAAAAACTTTACTATCCGATAACGCAATCTTTATTTTTAAGGATGTTTAACAAAAAAATCATCACTAATAAAAGTTCGTCCGGTTGACAGGCTAGTTATATATTATATTTGGAAAAAATTAAAATTATATAATTCAAACTAATTCCAGTACTATCATCAACACACACCAACATCCCAAACTTTTAAACTAAGAAAATTTGCAAAAAAAAAAAAAAAAAAATAATAATAATAATAATAATAATAATAATAATAATAATAATAATAATAAATAAATAATTAAATAAAAAAAAAAAAAAAAAAAAAGGTGAGTTACAATATTTGCTCTAAAAGTTCAACTTTAAAATCGTTTGAGCGCATTTTTTTTACAATGAAGATATGTACAGTTTATATATCATCATTGTTAGCACCAAATTGTAGAAACTTACATAGTTTTTTTTATCAGTTATATATGGTTGTTAGCACCAAATTGTAGAAATTATGCATAAACATTAAGTTGTTTGGCTCCATACTCAATACTTCTATACTTTCTTCTTTACTGATACACACAAATACCCATCCTTTCTTTTTAGTAAAAGCCATGGCATATGTAGTACAACAGATGAACAGATGGGCTTTCCAAGAAGAAAATTGAGGTGCTTTTAACGCAAAACTTTATTAGAAATGCACCAACCTAAACCAAGGATGAGACTAAAAACACATAAACAAAGCTCAAGTTCCCCAAGAGGGCAAAAGTGAGGCCATATCTTGGGAACAACCTATAAACATCCCCTCACAAGACCAGACAAACAAATCAAACGATGTGATGATGAACTAATAAATTCAGGCTCATTAATATTTAGTTTATTTAAATTCGATTTATCAAAGCACATGTATCGGAAAGAGGGAAGTGGTGCAATGTTTTCGTGTAATTCTTGTAAACTTTCTACTACGTCATCCTCTATTCCTCTTCTCTTCGGAATACATATGTGCAAAAAATGATTCAACCTTTTTTCAGCTGCGTGAATGGCTTGCAAGAAATCCAGAACTAATTCTCCATTTCACATGTCAATGTCATCCGTGCCTTCTACATCATCAGCCCCGTTTACAGCCTCAGCTACTTCCTTCAGTTTCACATCACATGTAATTACTCTTTTTTCCTAAAAGTAAGAACTACATATTACCTAAAAGGCCCTCGGGTTCGACCCACTCTTAAGCTTTCATAAGCAATTGATTATGTTGGTTTAACATTTCTTGTATGGATTGAATTTACAGGGGAATCCACACTGACCCAAGTCAGTGAATTGTTCTTAGAAGTCAACTCCTCGAATCTTGAATGAGCAGCAATGAACAATGGATTTTATTTTTATCCAAACACAGACTTTTTTGGGAAAAGGGCAAAATAGTGACCAAGGCAGGAATCGAACCAGGTCTGTTGGGACAAGAAGTGAGCAATCCATCCACTAGACTACAACTTCTTTTGGTTCCAAACACAGACTTCCTACCATCAAAATCTGCTACTTCACAGGCAACCCTTTTGGAAGAACGTGTGGGTTGTTCAGCCTCCATCGTGTGATACTCCGGAACTAAAGGAGGGCTTACTTTCATAAAAAATGATACCAGCCTTTTGTTCAAGAATCAAATTCCAGTTTGGTTTATGGTAACATCAATCTTGTCCTGCTCGCGTGTTGATTTTGCTGGTTCCATTACTTCAGGAAAAAGAGATAGACGTCCACCTTTTCATCTATTTCCAGGTTCACTTTCCTTTGAAGGACTACATACATTGTTTCTGGTGGCTTGTATTCCCTGGAATAAAATAGAAACAATATAAAATAGTTATGGAACACCCTATATCTAAACTCATAAACTCATTCCAATTCCATTACACCCTTTTCCTTTCCAAAAAAAAAATAAAATAAATAAATAAATAAATAAATAAATAAATAAATAATCCATTACACCCTATATCTAAACTCATGGCGATAGTGATTCAAGACTCCAAACTAAACGCACCCTAAGTTAAAGAAATTGATTAATTAAAACCCAAAGGATAAATGGCTCCACCTTAGGAATAAAGCCAAGACCAGCTGTTGCACTAAATTTAGCCCAGTTTGTGGCCTTGCTAAACCAGATTCTCCCTTAGAATTGTGTCGACAGTTGTTCCAACATGCATTAGTATGTTTGCGTATAGTGTTGCACATTGGAAAATGTTGTCCGTCGACTCGATCGATTCCTTTATTCTCTTAAGAATAAGTAAATCAGGTCTGTTTAAAGATACGTAACAATATTTGAATCTTTCTAAACTGCAAAAAATGGACGTGCATGTCACAATAAAAAAAATATATATAAATTGCTCACTTATTATGGTGTATTGATCGTATCTGCAATCCAATTTGTGAACTTAAACTTCATTGCATTAAAAAAAATTGCGCATTTGATCAGCGAAAACCTGATGAAAAAACTTAAAAAGTTATATTCAATTACTTCCGATGATGAAAGTGACACGTTATAGTAACATACGGGCTAATTTTCGACGTGGATGTCTAGCTTCTTAAAGTTTATGACTTTATGGTTACTTTCACTGATGCAAATTGAAGTTAGAATATGTAGAAATAAAATGATAAGTACGTAACATTCTAGCTCCATTACCATAATCCAATATTACGAGTCAACTTATATCCCAAAATTTCGTACTACTCCATTACCTAACTTGCCGACCAAATATGTACTGAAAATAACATGAGCCTATAGATGTTATCATACTTAAAAGTAAAAACAAAAGTATACTTATATAGATGAATAGTTTCTTATGTTTCACAAGTTTAGTCAAGCACGTCTTATTTAGTTCAGGGCATGGGCGGAGTCAGAAAATTATGGTCGATAGGGCAAACTTTGATAATTTTTTGAAACTACATTACAAATCAATTCGCTAGAGAGGCAAATTACAAAAAATATAAGATATTTTAAAAAAAATTACACTACAATTTTTTTCGCTAGAAGAGCACGTGCCCACCATGCACCCTCCTGTCTCCGCCACCGCCGCCTCAAGGGTTTGTAACTTTGTATTGATGATGTGTTTGTCATTATCTTCTAATCAGAGGTTTGACTATGTCACATTTGATGCAAATTCAAAAAATATGATTGGTAGCTAAACCTCAAATTTCTACTCTTGAAACTTTGATTGATTTAAGAGTAAATTACACCGTTCCTCCTTGTGGTTTGCGTTAACCGCAGCCGGTGGTCCTTTGACTAAAAAAGTTGCACCACTCGGCCTTAAGTGTGAAACGTTATGAACCATTTGTCCCTCCCTCTAACGAGGCCCACTAACTCTCGTTAAATCCCTCATGTGCCATGCACATAAGGGTATAATTGTCATTTTACCCTTAACTTCATCTCACTCAGTAACTGCTATCTTCAAAACCAGCCACCTACCATCATCTTCTTCCAAACATATCATGCCACCACAACCTTCATCTCTAAAAAAAATCATCACTATCCCATTTACCACACACCACCATAATCTACACATTCATCTATCAAATTAAAACACCCAGTTAAGAAAATAAATAACCACCATCATAATCCGACTATCTTTACGAACGAACCACCGCTCTTTTCCAGCAACCATAACTAAAAGCCACATCATAAACCCAATCCATCTGTTTAAATCTGTATTGTATCCAACAAAAATCACAGATTTAACCAATACAACTTCAAATAAATTAAAGAGTTTATTTCAAAAATGGTCCCTATACTCGACCGGGTTTAACACTTTTAGTCCCCTTAATTTTTTTTTTTACCGGATCTGCTCCCCAATGTTGAGACCCATCACGGGTTTAATCCCTTGACCGTAATTTTGCTCAGTTTGACCTTAACCTGGGTTAAGTTAGTGAAGATAGAGGGCTAATTTGGTCTTTTTAATCAGTCCCTTACTCTTTTTTTTTGGCGGGATATTGACTGATGACCGAAGCACACATTGAAACACACATTTGACTAATTAGGTCGTTTCATCCCCAATTTTTTCATCCCCAAACCATCCTCAGTTATTACACACACACACACACACACACTGATCATAAAAAATCCCAATACAATAACACATTTAAATCAAACTGATAAAACATAACACAGGTTACGAACTGATAAAACATCCCATAACACATTTAGAATAAGAACACTTCATAACACAATCTGATAAAACATCATCACTTGATGTTCCCAAAACATTATATAGTACTTCCAAAACATCATCACTTGATTACATTCAAAGCTACCAACAAAAGCATTAATCTAAAAGCTACCATCAAAAGCATTAAACTAAAAGTACCATCAAATGCTACCATAGTTGTTTCCCTTTCCCTTTGATCTGGTTCCCCTTGCCTGTTGTGCTTGACATGCTTCTTTTGCCTTGGCCTTTGATTCCTTCCCAATTTTGCTCATTGCAGAGTCCTAAAACCTGTTCCCGTTTACCTTCAACATGAGGGACTGAGCTTGTACACTTTTGAACGAGCTTTGGAGCTTTGGAATGAGCTCGTTCATCCTCAGAAGAAGTTGAATGGTAACTTGAGATCCAGCTAGGCAAAGAACTAAGCTCAGAGGAAACTTGGGATCCAGAGATTTTGTTAACGGATGTTGAATAGTTGTAAGGTAGGTTCCATGGGGGGGAGACATGAGCTCATCGAATGATGTAGAGTCTGATGAAATTTCAATGATGGGTGTATTGGAAGTCATGGGTGGATTGGGGAGACTTATTGTTAACTAAAATGTTGGGTGAATACAGGTTGTGTGTATGCATAACCCCTTTTATAGTCAAAATGGTAAAGGATAGAGTAAATGCAATTGAATGTTCGGTTGGTAAAGTGCATATTGTGTTAAATGGTATTGAATGATAAGAGACCTTGATTGTGTAGTTTGACTTTTAGACCATAGCTGTGTAATTTGTGCAGATTGTGCAAATTGTGCACATTGTGCAAAAGATGGTGTAAACCATAAGTTTGTGCAGATTCTGCACACTATTAGACCATAAGAATGTACCAAAATTACAATGTACCATAACTGTGCAGACTATTAGACCATAACCATAAATGTGTAATTTGACTTTTAGAAGTCAAATTACAAAAATGAAATTGACTTTTACAAGTCAAAATCCAATGTACCATAAGAATGGTCATGAAGTTGGGCAATGGTAAGAAAGCTTCTATGTGGTTTGATATTGCAGATGAGAGTTTAAATGTGAAGCTGCAAGTCAAAAGCAATGCAGGCTCAAAATGGTTTGTTGAATGCTATTGGATGAAACAGTATGGGTACAGTCTTTGGTTCAAAATGCAGGCTCAGAATGGTTATATTGTTTGGATTGATGTATTTTCTGTGATAAAGGGGTGTTTGGCTGTGTGGATAACAGAAGCAAAAGTACCAAATTGACTTTTACAAGTCTTACAAACATACACAAAAGTCTAATACAAAAGTTGGTTTAAACCATAACTGTGTAATTTGACTTTTAGAAGTCAAATTACAATGGAGCAAAATGACTGTGTAGACCATAACCATAATGTGCAGACTTTTAGACCAAAATGAAATTCCACATTACCAAAATGAAATTGACTTTTACAAGTCAAAATACAATGTACCAAATTGACTTTTACAAGTCTTACAAACATACAAATGACAATGTGATAAAGAATCACAGATGACAAAAGTCTAATGACAATGTACATACTACATTAAAGGGTTACCAAGTGTTTACATATGGCAGATTTACAAAATAGCCTCACAAGTGGCTAGCCATAATAAGGGTTACCATATTTAGTCTAATGAAATAATATCATCTGGCCGAGGTGATAAAATAATATCATCTGGTCCAGGTGATGGTGCCCTTTTGAACTTCTTCCATAACTGGTCCAGTTGAACTTCTTCCATAACTGGCTCATGAACTGCTTCTGTTGATGCACTGCTTGATGCTTGACCTTTTGCTGCTTTTTCCCTTTCTTTAGCTTGCTGCAAATGATATTGTGAAAGTCTTCTCACAAGTGGTTCCTGCATTGGTTCTTGTTCAATAACTGGTTCTTTTTCTGGTGCTTCAGCATGGATTCTGCAATCTTCAGGTGTGATTCCAATAGGCCAAGCTGGAACAGGTAAACCCATAACATTCTGCAAATGCAAAAGAGTCCAATTAACTAATGCAAAAGTCATAACATTATAAAATGCAAAAACAGTTAAAACAAAACAAAATTCAAAAGAGTAACTTACTCCTAACATTGGTTCTCCATCAACTGGATCCCAAGAAACACCATATCCTATAGGTGTAATTCCACCAGGATACCTGAAAGATCTTGAACCATTCTTTTCCTCTACACCTAACAATTTTTCCATTGATGGTCCTAAGCCTAGTGCTACTGCTACTCCCAGCTTCATCACTTGCACTACCACCCCTCACCTGCACCCTACCACCCCTCATCCTCACACCACCTCCTCTCATTTTCACACCACCACCCCTCATTCTTACTGGACTTTTTGTCATATCTGGTGGTGTCATCTCAAATCCAACTAGAGGTGTTGAAATCTTCACTGGTGCATTATCTACTACATTATCAACCAAAGACTCATCTACAATCAGTGGCTCTACATTTAGTGGCTTATCATTAACACAATGATCAACATACAACTCAACTACCTTATACTTAGCAACTAACTTCATCATTTGCATAACATCCTGATCACTAACTAACTTCTTTAGGCCATTATCTAAATCAGTGTTAGGTTCCTTATAATAATACTCAAATGATGAGTTTTCATAACCAAGCTCTTTCATCATGTTGTTAATTTCAAGAATAAAAAACACATTAGAATCTATTGAGTCTATCCAATCTACCTTACCACCTTTATATCTTATCTTGGGAGGATTGGTAAATGCATCACCATGGTTGATCTTCAAGCAAAAAACCTTTGGAAAATAACCTGGTTACATTAAAAAATTAACAGTTATCTAAACAAGATTATTGATAAAATTAACTTTAGTTAAGCATTAACAATAAAAAATACTCACCATAATCATCACTACGCCAGAATGTGGATTTAGTCACACATGCTGTTTTTCGAACAGCCACACAGTCGCTTTTTTATGTGACTAAATGTACTAGAATAAAATAAACAGCCACACTTGATCCGACTTGTGTGACCATTTCGGAATTACATCCGAGGCTACAGCCTCACATTTGAATATTTTGGTGACTATACGTATCTGGTAAAAAAAAATTTGATTTTTTAGTCACTTATAATTTGGGACGTGTGACGGATACAAATAAGGTTGAAACATTAGTCACACTATATATATACATATGTGACAAATATATGTCACACAATTGAAAAGTGTGACCAAAATCCATATATAGTCACACGAAGTAATTGTGTATGTGGCTAAATCATATGCTCAAGTTTGTCACACATTATTTAAGCGTGACTGCTAGTTTTTGTTGAAAATTTAGCCACATATGAATTTGAAATGTGTGACAACTGAAAAGTAAGTTTGAAGCATAGTCACGATATGCATTTAAAAGTGACAAATATATGTCACACACTTGAGATGTGTGACCAAATGTCATATATGGTCACACTAAACCATAGGCATACATGATTAAGTGTGACCAAAATTCGATACAAATAGTCACGTAAGTTAATATGTGTGTCTAAAGTTAAGTGTGTGTTTGCCTGCCAATTCCTAATGTGTATGGTCACACATTTAATTGTAGCACAATCATGTGACTATAGGCAATAGTCAAATTTTGTCACACATTATTTAAGTGTAGTCACAATTCGATACATATGGTCACACATTTCTGATAACTTATGCAATAGTCAAAAATTTAAAAATAGTAAGCATATTTTGTCAGACTATACATTCTAGCAGTAATAACTATACATTCTAGCAGTAATAACTACACATGTTTATCTCATAAGCAGTAATAACTATACATGTTTAAGTCAAACTATACATTCTAGTAGTAATAACTATACATTCTATTTCTTGTCCTTGGGTCCTAGATACTCTTCCATCTTCTTGAGCAGTTCATATGCCATGTTATCATAATTAAGCTGAAGCTTGAGTATTTTCTTCCCACGCAACATCTGATGTAGAATGTCTTTGTGAAACTTTAAAGGGTAATCCTTTTCTACAAGCATGTAGATCACCAACTCATTCACAGTTAAAGCATGTACTCCACATCGTTGAAAAATTTTCCATTCTTTAACAGTATTGTGCGTTAGTCTTCTCCAACATTCATCTTCATGATTTGGTTCAAACATTACCTTCAAATAATTCCAGACTTCTCTATCATAAGCTTGTTTTGGTGTCTTATTACCAAATCTTTGTTTGAGTAATTTCCATAGAGCTATCATATCTCGTCTATCAAAATCATGAACCATGTGAAGAAAGCTTACAAACCTTCTAGAAGAACCATCATGCCTCTTAATATCGTAATAAATTGTTTCCCCATGAGATCCAGACTTATAATCAACAATGGGATGTTTGACAGTTAAAGGTTGTGCATCCATGGCTTCTCCTACAGAGTCAACTGCAAGTTCAGTGTGAGCTTGCATTTGTTCTTTAGCAACAGCTTGCTCAGTTTGTTCTTGTTTTCTCTTTTTACTGCTTTCTATTTCCAACTGTTCACCTGCTCTCTTTGAACTGTCATTCAAGAAGAGTTCATTGTTTCTCTTGGCAATTGCATACAATTCTTCAATGCTTTTATCATCCAAGAATTTCAAATCCTTTAGTTTCCAACTGACCACATTCTTCAAATATCTGCACATGAGTAGATGTTTATGATGTACATATTGGGTGTTGTTGATATTAATATAAATTTACCTTTGCAACAAAAAAAAAATAATAATAAAAAATAAAAAAAATACCTGCACATGAGATCTCTTCTTTGTTTTTGAGTGGGTGGCTTGTTCTTCTTAGCTGCATATCTTTGTTCTGCATACAGCTTCTTTTTTGCATCAAATTTTTCTTTCCACATCCTGGCTTTTTCATCTACTGAGTACTTATATTGCTCTTCTTTATGTACTATTTTAGCAAGCTCACAATCAGCTTCAACCTGAGCCCTTTCCTCAAACCATGAAGCTATTAACTCTGCATTTTTTTGCGCTTGTAATTTTTCTGCATACTCCTTGTCTGAAAGAATCTGAGCAGCTTGTTGAGCAGCTTCTTGAGCATCAAGATCAGCCACTTGTCTTGTCAATTCTTCATCTGTAATCATTGGTTGTTGTTGTTGTTGACTAGGTGTTTTTGGTACTGATACTGGCTCTTTAATGACAACTCCTTTTGCCTTAGGTTTTGCACTCCTCATCTTTGTTAATATTTGAGCCATAGTCATATCATCATCACCTTGAGTAGCAGTAACCTTATCAATAGCAGGAATAAATTTAGTCTCAGTAGCACTAACATCAATAGCAGCAATACTAACTTCAGTCTCAGTATAGAGAACTAACCTTATCAATAGCAGGAATAACTGGCTCACTATCAACAGTTGTAACCTTGCCCAAACGCCTATCCATCACCGCTTCATTCCCTTGGTTATCAGCAACTAGAAATTCCATTGGATCACTCTCTTCACAAATACTTTCACCCTCTTTATCCTCCCCTGAAACTTTGCCTTCATTCCCCCCTGTTTGGGAGCATCCTTAGAAGCTTCAGAAGATTTAACCTTTTGTTTGGGAATTCTTGATCCTTTGACTCCTTCTAAATACCTAACCCTTCTCTTCAAAGCCTTTATCTCCCCACCTTGAGCTTTGATGACTCCATCTTGGGAAGAAGCTATTGCTCGCAGATCACCAATTTGTGCAGACAGCTTGGCACATGTATCCTTCAATTCATTCAAAAGTTGCAGACTATCCTCACCACTTCGGCTTGTGTTACCTAGCCCGAGAGGTGGATCACTGGAAAAGTTAAGTTCAGTCTCACCCCTAGGATGAATATCCGAACCCCCCATTGTTTCCATGTGACTGGGACCTTCACCTGAATCAGTTCCAGAGGAACTTTCTTCATTTGAAGTTGTCTTGGTTCGGGTCTTAATGATGTTACCACTGTCCTGTGCTGCTGCTAAGCTAGACACAGTAGTGGCAGCCCTTGCCAACATGTCACTCTCCCCCCCAGTGACATCCTCATCTGCAACAGTTGGTATAGAACCACTAGCCTGAGGTAGCTCAGTGTTCTTGGTGTTAGTCCTACGTTTATAGGTCTGTTGTTGTTGTTGTTCTGTGGGTGTGTGATGGGTACCAGCTGGGATTGCTGAACCTTCACCCATTTGGGTTTGGGCTAGTGCCAACATTGTTGGAAACAAAGGTGTCACTCTCCCTGAAAAATCTTTTCCAACCCTTCTCATATTAGCAAAAACCTTTTTGGTAAGGCAGGGAGTGGGAGAAACATTTTTGTGACTTTTCTTTTTTTAAATTGGTTGTCCAAAAAGAGTTGCAAAAATCTTGGATATAGAAAATATTTAGCCAAAGAACTATCCAAGTTCTTAACCATATTATCAAAAATTAATTTTGAGAAATTAAATCTTTGAGTATTTTCAGCCAAACAAATTATAGCAGAAGCTAAATTACTGCTAAATTCATTCCATGCAGTGGTCTTTGGACTTAGACACACTAAGTGTAACGCCCCGTGACCACTTATACCAAAAATTTTGAACTTTATACTTGGAAACCGATCGACTAAAACGGACTCATACAAATACTTCATGTAATGACCATAACCTATAACATTTAACCTTTTAAACATACTTGCAAGAACATCTACTTAAAGACCCTACAAAACATTTCACACAAAATTTTCTAAAACAACCAGACAACCCTTCTGAGACCTAGATACGCCGCATCCTTTTTAGGGATACGCCGCATCAAAGCTGAGAGACAATACACCGTATCAATCTGAAGTGATACGCCGTATTATTCTAAACTTATGATACGCCGCATCTATTAAATTAGATACGCCGCATCGACCCACTGAGACCGAAATTTACAAGAAAATGGCTACGTTGCGCCGCATCCCAACATGAGATGCGCCGCATCACCTGATACGCTGTATCTCAGAGGAGATGCGCCGTATCTACCCTGCACCACAGAATTTCTGGACAGACCTACTGATCAAAATATGCATAATCAACAGCCTCGGCTAGAAACCCGACCTCCCGGACTCGAAACTTGACGAAACTTTCCAGAATCCTTTAGTATGACCGTAAGATTAATTTCATGCAAAAACATCACCCGTTAGACCACCCGTAATAGTATCTCAAAATTTGACGGGTTATGCACAAATACTCAAATGACCCATTACACTATAAAACCATTTATACTACAATCAATTCATAAATAACTTGATCATAACCACCAACTTGACATATCAAAAGCGTTTCATACATACATGACCCGTTATCATCTCAAAATGGGTAGAAGTAGGCTTATACCAAACACCCCTTAAATGTGTACTTTAACCATACAAGTTCTAACATGGACACCATATAAACACAAGACCGTGAACTAACAAAATGACCATATAAAAAGAATTGTACCCACGACACAAAAGAATACTTGGGGCTTCCAACTTCAATATGCTTGGTCCAAAAGAGAACGGTCTTCTACTACATAATCACTTACGCCTTTTTCTTACCTTTGCTCGATCCTTCAATACCTATCAAGAAAAACATCACAACTAAACACGTAAGCGAAACGCTTAGTAAGTACATGGCATAACAAGCTAAACATCATATATAACCATAACTAGTCTAACCACTAGTTAAGCTAGCGATATAGGGGCACTTACCTCACGCCAACATAGTCGGCCTAAACACGATCAACCCATAAGGTTGAACCTCATCCCATAGTTAGCCCAACGACTAACTAAGCTACACCTAGAATGGATCCATACTAGCTAAAGCACCCTATACCCTATCCTTCATCATTACCATGTAAACAAACATGATAAAGCTAACACATAAACCATTATCATACCAAGATATGATAAAGCTAAACAAGACATGTTATCACCAATGTACTTACCTTGATTCTTAAGCACAAACACAACTTTACTAGCAACAATTCCCCACTTCTCACTTGCTTCTTGATGGGAAATGCAAATTAAAGCTTCTTGGATACTTGGCAATACTAGAAGATGATTGGAATGGCTTGAATAATAACAATGGAGCTTCCCTCCTCTTTTTCTCTAATTGTCGACACACTAAGAAAGACCAAGAAAAACCTGGACTTTTCTAAACTTATCTAGCCATAGATATTTAATAATTAAACTTTGCCCAAATGGCAATCTTAGCCCTTCTAGTTCTATTCTTTCTAATATGCCCTCACATTTATTTATTTAGCTAACTCATTCATAACACTTAACTCTTAGTATACATAACATGATATATACATATATATACATATATAGTACCTCATCGGGATACGGGTGTAACAATTCTCCCCTCCTTAAAATAAGATTTCGTCCTCGAAATCTACGCTTGAAATAAATGAGGATACTCCTTCCTCATCTTTTCCTCTAGCTCCCACCTAATGCTTGTACCTTTACGATGTCTCCATTGCACCTTCACTAACGGAATTTCCTTGTTTCAAAGTTGCCTCACTTTCTTTCCTAAGATCGCTTCCGGTTCATCCTTTTGTGAAATCAATTCTGGATCAATTTCTATATCGTCTAAAGTGACCACACTAGCCTCATCCGCTAAACATTTCCTCAAGTACGACACATGGAAGGTATTATGAATACCTCTCATTTCTTCGGGCAATTCTAACACATACGCTACCTCGCCAACACGTTTCAAGATTTTAAATGGCCCTATAAACTGCGGACTTAATTTCCCTTTTTTTTTAAACCTAAAAACGCCCTTCCACGGAGAAACTTTTAGCATAACCATGTCACCTACCTCGAATTCTATTGGCCTTCTTCGATTATCGGCATAACTTTTCCACCTATCTTGTGCCGCCTTAAGTCTTGCTCGAATCATCTCAACCTTTTCCGTCGTTGCCAACACTATATCCGTGCTAGCCAATTCCCTCCTTCCCACTTCTTCCCAACATACGGGCGTCCTACACTTTCTTCCATAGAGCATCTCATAGGGTGGCATGCCTATACTAGCATGATAACTATTATTGTAGGCGAATTCTACTAGGGGTAAATGGTCGTCCCAATTACCTCCAAAGTCGATCATGCAAGCTCGAAGCATATCTTCTAAAGTTTGAATCGTCCTCTCGCTTTGCCCATCGCTTTGAGGATGGAAAGCCGTGCTCATATGAAGTTTCGTACCTAACTCTTCTTGGAAATCTTGCCAAAAATTTGAAGTGAAACGTCCGTCTCTATCGGAGACTATAGATATAGGTACCCCATGACGCGCGACTATCTCATTAACATAAACCTTCGCTAACTTATGAACAGGCATATTCTCCCTAATCGGAATAAAATGTGCACTCTTAGTCAAACGATCGACTACTACCCAAATGGTATCATTCTTCTTTTTCGTCTTTGGCAATTTCGTGATGAAGTCCATAGTAATCTTCTCCCACTTCCAAACTGGAATGTCTAAGGGTTGCACTTTTCCATACGGCTTTTGGTGTTCGGCTTTTACCTTCAAACAAGTTAAGCATCTTTCCACGTACTTCACACAATCTCTTTTCATACCCGGCCACCAATAGTTTCTTTTCAAATCAAGGTACATTTTCGTAGCTCCCGGATGAATAGAATACTTCGAATTATGGGTTTCTTCCAAGAGTAATTCTTTAATGTTGCTTCGAAAAGGAATGTAAACTCTTCCATACCGTGTCTTAATCCCTCGACTGTCTTCTTCGAGATGAGGAAAGTGAGAAGTGATACGTTCTTTCTCTTGATTCTCTTCTTTTAACGCTTCCTCCTGAGCTAACTTAATTCTATCGAAAAGATCAGAGGTGACAATCATTCTCAAGGAGTGAATCCGTGTAACATCACTTCGGCCCTGACGACTTAGCGCATCCGCTACAACATTCGCCTTACCCGGATGGTAGCGAATTTCACAATCATAATCCTTCAGCAAATCTAACCACCTACGTTGCCTAATATTCGGATCTTTCTTATCAAGGAAATACTGAAGACTTCTATGGTCGGTGTAAATTATGAACTTCACACCATATAGATAATGCCTCCAAATCTTCAAGGCAAAGACTACGGCCGCAAATTCAAGATCATGAGTTGGATATTTCTCTTCGTGCTTCTTTAGTTGTCTTGAAGCGTAAGCAATCACTTTACCCCTTTGCATAAGAACACATCCAAGACTGGAATAAGATGCATCACTATAGACCACCATGTCTTCGGTTCCCTCCGGTAATACTAAGATCGGTGCTTCACACAACCTCTTTCATAAAGTACGGAAGGCTTCTTCTTGCTTCTCGCCCCACACAAAAGGAACATTCTTCTTGGTGAGTTCGGTTAACGAAGATGAAATTTTGGAGAAGTCTTGAATAAACCGTCGATAATAACCCGCTAGTCCTAGAAAACTCCGAATTTCACCAACGTTCTTCGGCGCTTGCCAATTCATCACGGCCTCAACCTTTGACGGGTCAACTTTAATACCATCTGGATTAATAACATGACCAAGGAACTGGACTTCTTGCAACCAGAATTCACATTTCGAGAATTTAGCATACAATCTTTCTTTTCTCAACGTTTCAAGAATTTCTCGAAGATGTAGTTCATGTTCTTCCTTGCTCTTAGAATAGATAAGGATATCATCGATGAACACTATAACGAATTTATCCAACATCGGTCTACATACACGGTTCATGAGATCCATGAAAACCGCAGGCGCGTTCGTGAGACCAAAAGGCATAACCGTACACTCATAATGTCCATAACGGGTCCTAAAAGCCGTCTTAGGAATGTCTTCTTCTCGAACCTTCAACTGATGATAGCCCGAACGAAGATCAATCTTTGAAAACCACTTCGCACCTTGAAGTTGATCAAACAAATCGTCAATTCTTGGTAACGGGTATACATTTTTCACCGTGACTTTGTTCAATTCACGGTAATCAATGCACATCCGCATACTACCGTCTTTCTTTTTAACGAACAGAATCGGAGCTCCCCATGGTGAGCTACTTGGGCGAATAAAACCCTTGTCAAGTAACTCTTGGAGTTGATTCATTAACTCCTTCATTTCGGATGGGGCAAGACGATAAGGAGTTTTAGCAATAGGAGTAGCACCCGGAACAAGATCAATACTGAACTCAACTTGTCTGTCGGGCGGAATACCCGGCAAATCTTCCGGAAATACATCACGGAATTCATTAACAATCGGAACATCATCGATACTTCTCTTCTCAAAACTCGTATCTACCACGTGTGCCATAAAGGCTAGACAACCACGTGATAAATATTTTCTAGCCTTCATTACGGAACAAAGTTTTAACTCGCCTTCCCTCTTATCACCATAAATCATCATTTCTCGACCACTAGAATTCACAACTCTAACGATCTTTTGTTTGCATAGAATGGCGGCATTGTTTTTGCTAAGCCAATCCATGCCAACAATAATATCAAACTCTCCAAGCATTATGGGGATTAAATCGATCCTAAAAACATTCTCATCGATCTCTATTTCTACATCACGATACACATTTGACACTACCACAACTTTACTATCGGCGATTTCAACTTCTACAGGTACGTGAAGCTTATCTAACGGGGTGGACAATTCTTTACTAAAGTTATAAGATACAAAGGACACGCTTGCACCAGAGTCATACAAAACACGAGCGGGTTTAGAATTAACGAGAATTATACCTGTGACAACATCTGAACTCGACTTCGCTTCTTTGACACTCATCTGATAAACACGAGCTGTAGGCCTCGGAACTTCAACCTTTTCTCCTTTAATCGGTTTAAACGGCTTCGCTTGCTTAGGATTGGCCTTAGGACATTCACTTATCTTATGTCCTTCTTCGTTGCACCCATAACATATTACCAAAGGCTTGGTGCAATCCTTGCTAATATGGCTAGTATCTTCACATTTATAACATCCCTTCATCCCGGATTTACATTCCCCCATATGGTTCTTACCGCACCTATTACACTTAGGAGGTAACTTCCCCGTGTTTTCCTTCTTTGTGAAATCGAACCTGCCTCACTTACTAAATGTTGATGGATGATCTTGCTTCCTTTTTAAATCCTTCTTCTCTTTGCTTTTCATTCTATCCAAGTCTGCTTCACGAGTACGTGCCCTGCTTAGAAGATCCTCCATGTCGGCGCACTTGAAAGGTGACACTATCGTACGAATTTCATCCTTGAGCATCCTTTGAAATTTGTCTACTTTAAGCCTCTCATTATTAAGATACTCCGGGCAATATTGTACCATGTCACAAAACTTTCCCCACAACTCATTCACCGATTCATCAGTTTGCACAAGAGAATGGAAAGCTTCTCTTATTTTATCAATTTCCTCCGCGGGAGCATACTCTTTCATGAACACTTCCTTAAATTGATCCCACGTGCACGATTCTCTCCAAGCACTACCTTTCTCGTTTGCCTTGCCTTCCCACCATACTTTAGCCCGTTCATGAAGATAATTAGTAGCAAAGTTCACCTTATCCTCTTCTACACAACGACTCGTACGGAAAGCCCCTTCTATATCAGTAATCCATCTAGAACTCTTTAATGGATCGAGAGTCCCCGTAAATGTGGGTGGAGCACAAGCAGTGAAGTCACGATAAGTGGATTTCTCCTTCCCTACACCGGGTCTAGCATTCGAGTCATTCACTAATTCCCCACTCTTCTTAAGCTTCTCAATCTCTTCTTGAATTATCTTTCGCAAATTCTCGGTTGTTTTGTCGACATAATAGGGCATAACATTTTCGATAGCCCTTCCTACTCTATTAATCACCAAAACGTCCAATTCTTTCAACTCATCTTTCGTAAAACTTTTAGGGTTAAGATTTTTTGGTAGTGGTATTGACTTGACACTACTAGAATTTCCTTCATCATTCGAATCATCATCATCATGGCGGGAGGAGGTCATCCGTAACACCTCCTTATTTCGAATAGCCGCCATCTTTTCTACTAAACTGAAATTTAACAATTCATACTATTAAACAAAATCATATACATAATCGATGCATGGATGACATATCTATCATTATACTAAACACCCTAGAGTTTATCATCCATGTATAGCCTAAATGATTTCAATCTCACATATGTGTCATATTTTTATCACTACGGTGGCCAGGCGTAGTCATAAAAATACTTAGCATATGTGTTCCCGAAATCACCCAAACAATACACAAATAACAAACACCGATACTAAACGCGTCTACACAAGGCCTAAGTCTAGGAAATCCTAAATCTCTTAGACCGAAGCTTTGATACCAAGTTGTAACGCCCCGTGACCACTTATACCAAAAATTTTGAACTTTATACTTGGAAACCGATCGACTAAAACGGACTCATACAAATACTTCATGTAATGACCATAACCTATAACATTTAACCTTTTAAACATACTTGCAAGAACATCTACTTAAAGACCCTTCAAAACATTTCACACAAAATTTTCTAAAACAACCAGACAACCCTTCTGAGACCTAGATACGCCGCATCCTTTTTAGGGATACGCCGCATCAAAGCTGAGAGACAATACGCCGTATCAATCTGAAGTGATACGCCGTATTATTCTAAACTTATGATACGCCGCATCTATTAAATTAGATACGCCGCATCGACCCACTGAGACCGAAATTTACAAGAAAATGGCTACGTTGCGCCGCATCCCAACATGAGATGCGCCGCATCACCTGATACGCTGTATCTCAGAGGAGATGCGCCATATCTACCCTGCACCACAGAATTTCTGGACAGACCTACTGATCAAAATATGCATAATCAACAGCCTCGGCTGGAAACCCGACCTCCCGGACTCGAAACTTGACGAAACTTTCCAGAATCCTTTAGTATGCCCGTAAGATTAATTTCATGCAAAAACATCACCCGTTAGACCACCCGTAATAGTATCTCAAAATTTGACGGGTTATGCACAAATACTCAAATGACCCATTACACTATAAAACCCTTTTTACTACAACCAAATCACAAATAACTTGATCATAACCACCAACTTAACATATCAAAAGCGTTTCATACATACATGACCCGTTATCATCTCAAAATGGGTAGAATTAGGCTTATACCAAACACCCCTTAAATGTGTACTTTAACCATACAAGTTCTAACATGGACACCATATAAACACAAGACCGTGAACTAACAAAAGGACCATATAAAAAGAAGTGTACCCACGACACAAAAGAACACTTGGGGCTTCCAACTTCAATATGCTTGGTCCAAAAGAGAACGGTCTTCTACTACATAATCACTTACGCCTTTTCCTTACCTTTGCTCGATCCTTCAATACCTATCAAGAAAAACATCACAACTAAACACGTAAGCGAAACGCTTAGTAAGTACATGGCATAACAAGCTAAACATCATATATAACCATAACTAGTCTAACCACTAGTTAAGCTAGCGATATAGGGGCACTTACCTCACGCCAACATAGTCGGCCTAAACACGATCAACCCATAAGGTTGAACCTCATCCCATAGTTAGCCCAACGACTAACTAAGCTACACCTAGAATGGATCCATACTAGCTAAAGCACCCTATACCCTATCCTTCATCATTACCATGTAAACAAACATGATAAAGCTAACACATAAACCATTATCATACCAAGATATGATAAAGCTAAACAAGACATGTTATAACCAATGTACTTACCTTGATTCTTAAGCACAAACACAACTTTACTAGCAACAATTCCCCACTTCTCACTTGCTTCTTGATGGGAAATGCAAATTAAAGCTTCTTGGATACTTGGCAATACTAGAAGATGATTGGAATGGCTTGAATAATAACAATGGAGCTTCCCTCCTCTTTTTCTCTAATTGTCGACACACTAAGAAGGACCAAGAAAAACCTGGACTTTTCTAAACTCATCTAGCCATAGATATTTAATAATTAAACTTTGCCCAAATGGCAATCTTAGCCCTTCTAGTTCTATTCTTTCTAATATGCCCTCACATTTATTTATTTAGCTAACTCATTCATAACACTTAACTCTTAATGTACATAACATTATATATACATATATATATATATATAGTACCTCATCGGGATACAGGTCTTTGGACTTAGTAACACTAAGACAGTATGAATTAAGAATTTCCACTGAGGAGAAAAATTACCTTTTTGGAACTTTAAAGCATCTGTATATCTCTCATAGCCCATCAGTGCAAGTTTTTCAAAGATTGTAGTATTTGGAAGATTCTCAACTCCGTTAGCATCATCTAGGTGAAGATCTCTTCGAATAGACGCCTCTGTAATGATAATCATCTGCCCATCTACAAGGGCATGGATTTGTGCTTCCCCATTAATAGTTTTGACCTTAGCAGACGACCAAAACTGGATAATGTTGGAAGTATATATAGTAGGTTTTACTGTTAATGCAAACTTAATATAGCTTGCATTAAGGAAATCAATGATCTCAGTAAAATCTACAGACTCATTGGATTTTTCTAAAAAGGCAACATTATTATGAGGTTCGGTAAAAGTTAGGTTCGACATTATGATTTGATTTGGGGGTTTTGCAATTTGACGATTAAAATTCGATTAGGGAGTGGAAGAGAGAGAGTAATGTGTGCGTGAATGTGATTGTGTGCAGCAATTGGGGGTTTATACCCTTTAAGTAAAAAGTGATACAAACTACCCTGCACTCCCAACCACTACTAAAAGGATACCCAGCAGTACAACATTTCGCTAGCAGTACAATTGTTTACCTAGCAGTACAATAATAATAACTGCATTCAAATATCATAAACTTGTAATAATAACTGCATTCATATATTAAACCAAGTCAAAATAAGTTTACATTTACATAGGAAAAATATATAAAGAAAAGATACATTAAGACACATATTTACTAGCTTCAATACTTCTGTAAACATCAACTATTTTCTCTCTTTCTTCTTCTATTTTTTGTTCCTCTCCTCAATTTTCTTCTGATGCTCCTCAATGACCTCTAAATCTTCTTGTTCCTTTCTTCATACATCTTTATACGCTTGTTGTGAATTTCTAACAATGCGTTTTCAACACCATATTGGCCTTCACTACATTTCTCCCAAATATGTTGGGATATGCCAAATTTTTTATATTTTTCAGGCATTGGTGGAGGAGAATCATCCCTTGGGCGTTTGTTTTTGTTGGAAGAAGGAGTTGAAGAGGAGTCAGCCATTGAAATTTGAAATTTATTTTCTAATGAAAATATCGAAGGAGTTGTATATGGTACGGTTGATTATGAACGGTTTTCCATGTCGAGTTGTACAAATAGGCTAGAGAGGTATATGAACGGTTCCCAATACTTTAGGCGGGAAGAGGGACCATCGAGAGGCGCCAAAAGTAAACAGGTGGATAATATTGATCGGATTTGGTTTGTGTTTGGTTTGGATTTGACTAGTGTAGTTGATCTAGAAGTGTGTTTGGTGTTGGATTGACTAATTGACTTTTTCATTAGGGTAATTGATATTTTCTATATTAATGATGTTTAATGTAATTTGTGTGCTAACTTTAATGACTAATTGACTTTTTCATTAGGGTAATTGATATTTTCTAGTACATGTTTAATGTAAATACATGCTTTAATATCTATAGCAGTCTGAATGTGTTTGTGTGTGAGATGTGTTTGAGAAGTATGGGTATATTTAGGCCACTTCCAACAATAACTCAGCCTTAACAAATTAAAATTAAAATTAAAATTCAAAATCGAATTCAAACGTAAGATAAAGTACAACATATTAACGCTGCGTTAACGCAGGTTAGCCCCAACAATTAAAATTCAAAGTCACGTTAATAAAACGTGTGCATTTGTACCCTATAAATACCAATGCTTCTGAAGCACAAGTCACACAGAAACACATTCCAAACTTCTCAAATACTCAAGATCCAAGCATCTCAAATTCAAGATGTCTTCCAGAAAAGATTTCGGGCAACAATTTCCAAGCCCACCTCGCCAAAAGGATTTTGGCCAACAATTTTCGAGCCCACCTCGCCAAAAGGATTTTGGCCAACAGTTTCCAAGCCCACCTAGCGAAAATGAAAAATTCCATACTCCACCCGAGCATATCTTTCCGATTTTCCAACCGGAAAATTTTCCGGTGAATAATCAACCTGAAAATGAACCGGTCCAAAATCCACCGGTTCCCAACCAAGACCCAAATCCGTTTGGGTTAACTGAGGAACAACTTAGGTAAGAGGAAGCAGATATGCAAGTCCTCCTAGAAATGGAAGCACTTGAAAGAGAAGAGGAAGCTGATCGTTTGGAGCGGCAAGCCAGGGAGGATGAAGAACGTAGGCAAAGGTGGGAGTCTGGTTTTTTCACACCTTCCGAATCCTCTGAAGATGGTTACCCAGATTCAGATGATAGTTTTTATTAATCGTTCGTTGTTTATGTTAATCGTATGTTGTTTATGTTAATCAATCGTTGTTTATGTTAACGTAGTTTTTATTTGACATTTAATGTATTTCTATTTCATGTTTAATGTATTTCTATTTCATGTTTAATGTATTTGTATTTGATACTTTAGAAAACGTTAAAGTTTTTATAAAATATCTGATTTTTGCCCTTTAACGCAACGCTGTGTTATGCGTTGTAAAGGGTCTTATAGGATAGAAATCCACACGTTTTTTCAGATGAGTTTGAATTTGAAATGGATATAAATATATCCCGCCCAAGCTAGGTTCTTTTATTTTCAATTTATAAATTGAATTGAATTTGAATTGAATTGATAAATTTTAAATATATCCTGCCCTTTTGTTTAATTTGAATTTGAAATTTTAAATTTTAAATATCCCGCTCGTTATTAATATGTTGTACTGTTACTTTACGTTTGAATTTGAATAATACTCGTACGGTTACTTTTACTTTCAATCTGATTTTTAAAATAGCCTCCAACGGCTAGTTTAACGGCTTTCCACTATCAAAGCCACTTTCACAACACTTCGTTTTCTCACACAACTTCTTATAAAACTCTCTCGCAAGTATCACTAATTTTAACACAAACACTGTGGCTAACAAATTAACTAGCAGAGGTGCAAAAGGCTATCCTCACCCGATTACGCAATGAACAAGAAAAAGAACTCAAATTGATTAACAATTTGCTAGGTGAGATAACTCGTATTATGCTACAGATCCATAATCGTGCTGATCCAGAGGTCGAAAGGTTGTGTGAGTTGCCTCAAGACCATCCAGCTATCAGGGTTGGTCTAGAAATTAAACTCTTTTAAGAAATGATGAAACAGGGTCGAAAGGTTGCGTGAGTTATTGTTGGGTGTGTTGATCATGTACAACCATATCATCTCGGCTCATTCGTTAAACATCTCGTATACAACCATATCATCTCGGCTCATTCGTTAAACATCTCGTGTATAACCATATCATCTCGGCTCATTCGTTAAACATCTCGTATACAACCATATTATCTCGGCTCATTCGTTAAACATCTCGTATACAACCATATCATCTCGGCTCATTCGTTAAACATCTCGTATACAACCATATCATCTCGGCTCATTCGTTAAACATCTCGTGTATAACCATATCATCTCGGCTCATTCGTTAAACATCTCGTATACAACCATATTATCTCGGCTCATTCGTTAAACATCTCGTATACAACCATATCATCTCGGCTCATTCGTTAAACATCTCGTATACAACCATATCATCTCGGCTCATTCGTTAAACATCTCGTATACAACCATATCATCTCGGCTCATTCGTTAAACATCTCGTGTATAACCATATCATCTCGGCTCATTCGTTAAACATCTCGTATACAACCATATTATCTCGGCTCATTCGTTAAACATCTCGTATACAACCATATCATCTCGGCTCATTCGTTAAACATCTCGTGTATAACCATATCATCTCGGCTCATTCGTTAAACATCTCGTATACAACCATATTATCTCGGCTCATTCGTTAAACATCTCGTATATATACAACCATATCATCTCGGCTCATTCGTTAAACATCTCGTATACAACCATATCATCTCGGCTCATTCGTTAAACATCTTGTGTATAACTAAAGCTCAGTTAATTAAGGGTGAGTGTGTTAAAGCTGACGTGGCAGTGTGTTAAAGTTTAAAGCTGAGTTATTTTTGGGAGTGGTTAGAGTATTTTCTTTTGTTTTTTTGGTGGATTTTAGCGTGACTTAATCTTAATACCGCCAATTTTGTCCATTAAATATTCAACTACGTACGGATAACTGATACCCGCGGGGAAACCCGAAAAACCGATGGATAATATTAATCGGGTATCCGGTGGGATATGGGGTGGGTACGGGTATATTATAAACGGGTTCGGTTATGGGTATACTAAAACCCGCCCCGAACCCGAACCGTTGCCATCCCTATTTACCGGCTATAGCCGGATTTCACCGCCACGTCATCACCATTAGCTTTTTTTTTTTTTTTTTTTTTTTTTTTTTTTTTTTTTTTTATTTTTTTTAAACAAATCTTGCCACGTCAGCTATAGTTAAACCAAACCACAAATTCAATATTCAACCAGCAATTAATCCCTTTACCCGGTCATTTGTAAACACACACAAAAATCAATAAACCCTAATCAACACACACATTCTTATGGCAAACACAAGCACGCAAACAGCTATAGTTAAACCAAACCACAAATTCAATTTGTGTTTTGTAAATGTAATTAGTAAGGGTACAATAACTAGTAATTATGTAAGTATTTTGGTTTGTTAAATGAGTAGTAGTTTGTACTGTTGATGTGATGGTTGCACAGTATGATACATTATTTGCGATTATTAAGATAGTACTCTATAAAATTTGGAGCCAAAATTTTGATTTATTCAAGTTTATGCTTTAATTAACAGGTTCAAAGGCAAAATTTTCAAATAATTCAATTGTTAATTTCAAATTACAACTTGGAGGCAAATTTTTGGATCGAAATTTTTTGAATCACAACGATTCATATTCTTGGTGTATAGCCTCTTTTCTCTCCTTAAAAAAAAGACTGCAAAGAAAAAACAAAAATCAAATCTTCTCTCACCATTACTCTCCAAGCTAAGCCATAATCATTTTCTTTTACCCTTTGTTGCTCAAGAGTCATGGAAACTGAACCCATTGTTGATAACCATACTTTGCTTCCTCCTGATCATATTGTACATGATGATAACGCCTTAGAATATGAATCCGAAAAGTCTTCTGATGAAGAAGATATAGATGAGCCTGTAACCAACCAAACACCTGAGATACTAGCTAAGAGGGGCTCAACCAGGCTAGTAAAGTTTCGCGCAAAGCATGACAAACCTGGTGCAATAAAGCTCAAGGTAACCTTCGATGCATTCGGTAGGGTAACAGGGGAAAACAGAGCAGTATTTGTGAGTTTTTTAGGAGATGTGGCTCGTGAGCAGATAGGTGTGAAGATTCTACACTGGAAGAAGGTGAATAAAGAATCAAGAGATAAACTATGGGATGAAATCTTGGTACATATATACTATTTTGTAACCCAATACTACATAAGTTTATGTATGCAGTTACATTATGTGCAACTAATTAACAACATTGTGTTAATCTTTTCAGAAATTTTTTGTTGTTGACGTGAAATACAGAAAATTGATAATGATTCGTCTTGGTAAAATGCTAAGAAATTACAGAAGTAAGCTCAAATTCAACTACATTTTGCCCAACCTAAATACACCTTCCAAACTGAATGAAGTCCCTGACTTGTATAATACAATAATGAAATCAGAAGACTGGGTCGAGTATGTTAAATACACGACCACCGAAGCATACAAGGTTTTAATTAGTCATCTTTAATTAAGTGTATATATCATTTTATTATTTTCAGTTTGCAGCATTACCGCATCGTCTAAACGCCTTATGATTTTGTGTTTTTAGGAGAAATCTGAGAAAGGTAAAATGGCGCGTTCCCAAAATATTTATCAGCATAAAATGGGACAAGGTGGATATGCTTATGTCAAAGAGAAAATGGTAAGATTACACAATGTTTGTTTTACTAATTAAGAGACGATCAGTATGAGAAATGAATCTGTTTACATTGCCCAATTTGCACATTTGCATTAATACCCTCATATTTTCGATTATCTTGGTTTAACTGTACATGTGTAAGCATCCTCATATTTTCGTTTATCTTGGTTTAACTTTACATGGGTATGCATTTGATGTTTATTAGATCGAAAATAAAGAGATTGAAGTGGATGAAGAACCCCCCCGTGATGTAATGTGGGTGAAAGGAAGGGTAAACAAAGACGGCGAATACCCAAATGATGATATTAAATCAAAGGGAGATGAACTTGTAAGTTTGACTGCTAATTCTATTATTATGCTTATATAGCAACAACATTTAACTGTGTACTAGCAGTAGTAGCTTGTATACCAGCAGTTACTCTAACAGCATCAAGAAGACTTTTAATCCCAACATTTCCTATATTTTTTCTGCAGAAAGAAGCTGATGACAAGATCAAGGAAGGAACCTCGAGTTTTGATGATGGCACTGATGCCATGACATTTGTATTTGGTAAGGAAAAGGGCGGTTATGCCAGAGGAGTGGGAGGTGCAGTAACATACAAAGAGTATTTTGGCCTTCCTCGAAGAAAACAAGAAGCCGATGAAAAAATTGCCTTACTTCAAACTCAACTGGATAATGAGAGACGCGAGCGTGAAGAAAAAGATAAATTGATCAAGAAATTGTCCGCCGAGATGACCGAAAAAGATGTGCAGGTCAATAAATTATCCGGTGAGGTGGAAAACACAAATATAGTGCTTGCTCAAATTCTGCAACAGTTGAATGATAAAGGGATGAATATAACTCTGCCAACTGAACCATCACCAATAGCCTTAGTTGTAAGCCATTTTTTATGTTGTTAACAATTTCATTTTCTAATGCTAACACCACTGATGCTAATGATACTAGGCATTGAACATAAACTGATGAGTGACTGTATTTCTTAATTTATATTGCAGGTGACTCCAATGGCCATTGACAATATTGCAGGTGACTCCAATGGCACTCAGACAAGTGGTGTTTTAAGTCCTAAAGATGCGGGAATTGAGGAGAAATCCAATGGCCTTGAAACTTCTAAAAAGGTAACGAAAACAATGGTAAGTATAGTAATAAAAGATCGCCCTTTGATTTTTGAATTTTACATACATGATCGACTAATGTACCGTGTTTTATATATACGTATAGGAACCTGCTGCTAAAACTGTCAGGCCTAAGCATAACCTTAAGTCACGATGAAACGGGTCTCTAGATTCCCAATCGCTACAAAATGTGTCGTCTCCAACACAACCACTGCCAACAGTATGTATTTCAACATGTTTTTTGTTACTCTTTTGTTTAAATAATGTAACGTGTTTTATATATACATATAGGAACTTGCTAAAACTGTCGGACCCAATAAGCCAAAGCAAAAGAAGCGACGAAACGGGTCTCCAGATTCCCAATCGCAACAAGATGTGTCTCTAACACAAGCACTGCCAACAGTATGTATTTCAACATGTTTCTTGTTATTCTTTTGTTTAAATAATTTCTGATATATACATAAAAATTCTTTTTTTGTAGACACTTAAGTGCAAACTGTGGATTATAAAGCAAACAAATATTGTTGCTTTGGGTACCGTATACCAGTCTCATGGAAAGCAAGTGCTGCATAACCGACCACTCCCAAGTGATTGCTACAAAGTGTCGATTGATGAATTGTTAGTTGATGCAGCATGCGTACCGGACGTAGCAAATAATGGGTTAAAAATAGTTAAGAATGTTGAAGGTAGTTTCGTTGCATGGCCAAAGGATCAAGTTATTTTTGAAGAGGTGGTACGTACATGTGTTTTTTCAACCTACATATATAATTATTCATATGTAATTCAATGTTTGATAGAAGCGTCTTTTGTTTACTACAGGTTACACCAACAAACCATGTGACTAAATGTGTACCACAGGCACCATCGAAGAAACAATATATATCTGCTAACGACTTAAGGCAAACTCCTAAGGGGGTGAAGGTTCAAAAGTCTTTAGATATTTGATTAATTAAGTACGACATTGCAATTGTATATTTTGTCCAGTTATATACATTCGAGTTTAATTCAATTTGAAATTTCTTGTGGTTTTTAATATTGTTTTATATATAATATATATACTCATTCTAGCAGCACTAGCATAGTACTAGCAGCAGTAACTCTGCTTCAGCAGGACTACCTTAGTACTGCTAGCAGTAGCAACTCTGCTCCAACATTATTGGTCACTCTTTGTTTAATTCGATGTGTGACTAAATAGTACCAAAGGCCACAAAAAATAAAAATTCATGTGACCATTGGATGAACAATAGTCACGCAAAATACACATTTCTTCACTTTAAACAGCATATGGTCACACTTATTAACAACTTTGGCCACTTTATGCTTAATTGTATGTGACTAAATACCCAAAACAAGCATGCTTTGTGTGACTAAATATTATAAAAGGCCACACAAACATAAAATTCAAGTGGCCATTGGATGATCAATAGTCACACAAAATACAAATTTCTTCACTTTAAACAGCATATGGTCACACTTATCAACACTTTTGGCCACTTTATGCTTAATTGTATGTGACTAAATAACCAAAACAAACATGCTTTGTGTGACTAAATATTACAAAAGGCCACACAAACATAAAATTCATGTGGCCATTGGATGATCAATAGTCACATAAAATACACATTTCTTCACTTAAAATAACATATGGTCACACTTATTAACACTTTTGGCCACTTTATGCTTAATTGTATGTGACTAAATACCCAAAACAAACATGCTTTGTGTGACTAAATATTACAAAAGGCCACAAAAACTAAGAATTCATGTGACCATTGGATGATCAATAGTCACACAAAATACACATTTCTTCACTTAAAACAGCATATGGTCACACTTATTAACACTTTTAGCCACTTTATGCTTAATTGTATTTAACTAAATACCCAAAACAAACATGCTTTGTGTGACTAAATATTACCAAAGGCCACACAAACTAAGAATTCATGTGACCATTGGATGATCAATAGTTACACAAAATACACATTTTTTCACTTTAAACAGCATATGGTCACACTTATTAACACTTTTGGCCACTGTTTTTTAAATTGTATGTGACTAACTCGAAAAAAACAACACACGCTGTGTGACTAAATCATCACAAACGTCACATTTATTATATTTTCATGTGGCCATAGGATGGGAAATAGTCACACATACTGATGAATCCAACAAAACTTGTGCCTAATTAGTCACACATATTCGGGTTTTGGTCACTATTTTTCAATGAAAACGGCCAAAAACTAAACAATGTGACCATATGATACCTACGGTGGCGCGACTTTTCGTCACACACACCCAAAAAAACGTGTGTGACTATATGCATATAGTCACGCATTTTGGGTGTGACGAAAGCCACATTCTGTACCAGTGCATCATAGGCTGCTTTTAATCCCTGCATACGAACCCTCCATTCAGAAACCATTGATTACAACTGAGAATTTTGAGAGAGAGTTTGGGGATGAAAAAATTGGGGATGAAACGACCTAATTAGTCAAATGTGTGTTTCAATGTGTGCTTTGGTCTTCAATCAATATCCCGCCAAAATAAAGAGTAAGGGACTGATTAAAAAGACCAAATTAGCCCTCTATCTTCACTAACTTAACCCAGGTTAAGGTCAAACTGAGCAAAATTATGGTCAAATGACTAAACCCGTGATGGGTCGCAACATTGGGGAGCAAATCCGGTAAAAAAAATTAAAGGGACTAAAAGTGTTAAACCCGGTCAAGTATATGAACCATTTTTGAAATTAACTCTAAATTAAATCTCTTTCATTTCTCACTCGTTGTCTTCCCCATTTCCTTCATTATTATAAAATATCAACCACAACATACTTACATCATCATCATCTTCATCTTCCATTCTTTATATCTTCAAATTATCATTAAAAAAATTTACACATATTTTTTTTTTACACATATATGAATCTAAACTAAATCTTCATCATTATAAAATATAAATAACCACTATCAATAATCATTACAATTAAATGGAACCTTACAAATACAATAATTCACCACTTTGTTCTTCCATAATTTCAAACAACTAAAATACCCACATCATTTTAAAATTCGTCATCATCGTAGATCTGAAACCGTCATCATTCTTAACTTTGAACATACAACTCCTCATCACCATTCACTAGGTAGTTGACCAATAAACAAACAGATTCGTGCAACACTTATCATAACCTGATTTGTATGATCTGTGGTGGTGAGCAAGGTTTTTAAGATCGGGATCCTACCTAGGATCGTTTTCGTGTTTGCAAGATCGTGATCGTAAGATCGGATCGGGATCCTAAGATCCTACTATAATGTCATTTTCTATTAATCTTTGTAATATTATTCAAATCTTCAAATTATTACATATCATAAACACGAAATTATACGAATGTTTCATGGAAACGTTGTCATAAATTATGAATATGGAATGTTTAAGAAGAATCACATGTTGTTTTTTAAATTATATAAAAGCATAAACCATAAATTTGTAGTTTTTTAGTTTGCGGTTCGAGAAAAGTAAGATCGGATCGGAGTAGATCTTAAGATCATATGGTTAAGATCGGGATCCTATAAGATCTTAAGCTTGTTAAGATCATAAGTAGGATCCGGATCGTTTTTGCTTTATAGAATCGTAAAATCATAAGATCCTAAGATCAAAATCGAGATCTTAACAACTATGGTGGTGAGGAGTCATGGTGGATCTGGATGGTAGCGGATCCGGGAGGTGTGGGGGATTTGTGGGTTTTGTAACTGTTTTGTTGTTGCTTTTTTTGGACTTTAGTGATTTATAGGAACTAAGCCACATGGGTTGTAGTTTTTGATTTGCATATAGCTTTTTATGAGTTAGTTGTTGTGGGTTTTGGTACATCGTGATAAATGGTTAGTGTTTGCTGGTTTTGATTATGTGGTTAGTGTTTACTGGTTTTGATTATGTGTTTGAGTTTATACATCTGACCATTTTGTTGATTTGATTTGAGAGTACCTCTAGATTTGAAAATGATGGTGGAAAAAGAACTTAGAGAGACGTTAGGTGGGTGGGTGGGGAGTAAAAAACATGGGAAAGCAGCTAGGGTTAAAGATATAGGCGGAAAAAGGGTATGTTGGGAAGTGAAGAATATATCATTTTAAAAATCTTACTTAACGAGCGTTAGTGGGCCCAGTTGGATGGAGGGACAAACGGTGCATAACGTTTCACACTTAAGGCCAAGTGGTGCAATTTTTTTGCTCAAAGGACCACCGAATGCGGTCAATGCAAACCACAAGGATGAACGGTGTAATCAAAACCATCGTTCTTACATGATTAAGTAACTAAGGACGAACGGTTTGATTTTCCCCTCTTGCATTGCATTACCTTAGTTTTAAACAATTTTATGACACGTCCATTATTATTTTTTTTTAATATACAATATGCATAGTGGCAGTATATAGGTATTGGGTTATATTTTTATAAATAAAAAATAAGAGTTAAAAGCCAAACACAAGACAAACTTTCATTTGATACAACACAAACCTATTAAGAAAACAATAGAAGAACAACTGGAATCAAAACCATCGTTCGTTACATGATTAAGTAACTAAAGACACTATCATTTTATCATAATAAAAAAAATAATGGACGATCGATCTTGCGACACAATAACTTTTTTCTGTACATAAATAATCAAAACATGATCATGAATAATGAATAAGACATGATTTCATCTTAAATCGTGTATTGATCGTATCTGCAATCCAATTTGTGAACTTAAACTTCATTGCATTAAAAAAAATTGCGCATTTGATCAGCGAAAACCTGATGAAAAAACTTAAAAAGTTATCTTCGATTACTTCCGATGATGAAAGTGACACGTTATAGTAACATATGGGCTAATTTTCGACGTGGATGTCTAGCTTCTTAAAGTTTATGACTTTAATGGTTACTTTCACTGATGCAAATTGAAGTTAGAATATGTAGAAATAAAATGATAAGTACGTAACATTCTAGCACCATTACCATAATCCAATATTACGGGTCAACTTATAGTTATCCCAAAATTTCGTACTAACTATGATCTAATGATTTTGACTTCTATGTTTCCTACCATGAAATTAAGGTCTCGTGTCACTTTCATTTACCTCATTTCACCTTTTAAAATACAGTAGAAAGTAAATTATTCAAAGTTCCCTAAGACTAAAGGGAGTGGAGCGATCTCCAGGCGATAAGCAGCCGGATCGCCGCCGGATCGCCGGCCACACCGCCCCCCCCCCCCGGCGACTTGCAACTTGGCGATATATATGTATCGCCCGAATCGTCTGCAACTTTTGATGCTTTTGATGTATTTTGAACCGTTTGCAACGGATAGTAGCTTTTTTTTTTTTTTTTTTTTTTTTTTTCCCAACCTTTCTTCACTATATATACATACATCACATATCACATATATCCTCAAACTAATATCTCACATATATACACTCTCATTTCATAAAAAAAATGTATCCAAATCCTAATCAAAATAACATTCGCAGCCCGTACGGGTATCGTTTGGCACGTCCAAACGTCCCAAATCAACCGGATATGAATGATCCAAATTTACTTAATAACCCGGCATTGTTTCAATATATCCAACAAATGAACGTGGCGCCTAGTCAACCAATGCCGGGTTTCATACCTTGGAATGTGTCACAAGAGGGATACGGTTTCGCCGGGGTTACTCAAAACACACCGGGTGGACATTTTGGTATAACATTTTTACTCTTTATTTGCTTATATATATATTTTTATATATATATATCATTATATATTTTTTTTTATATATATTTCGGTATATATATATATATATATATCATTATATATTTTTTTTATATATTTCGGTATATATATATATATATATATATATATATATATATATATATACCGAAATGTATGTATATATATATATATATATATATATCATTATATATTTTTTTTTATATATTTCAGTATATATATATATATATATATATATTTCGGTATATATATATATATATATATTTCGGTATATATATATATATATATATATATATATATATATATATATATATATATATATATATATATATATATATATATATATATATATATATATTTCGGTGTATATATATATATATATATATATATATCATTATATTTTTTTTTAACCCATATTTTTTTTTCTAGATCGTCAACGAGTCATTGACACTCCACCAATGACGCCAACTTCTCCGGACGTTGAAATCGTCCAAGAAACCCAACCGGAAGTCGAAGCCGGGGGATCTATACAACGTAGACAAAAAAGACAACACAAACGGAAACCCGCCGACGAACCGAGGACGAGAACCACGGCTATTCCGTGGCAAAAAGAGGAGGAGCTGTGCCTATGCAAAGCTTGGTTGGAGGTTACCGAGGACCCACTAGAAGGTATTAAATTTTGCGTGTCTTTTTATAAATTTATATATACATTTACGTATATTTATATACATATGAAATGTTGTTTTATTTTTTGTAGCCAATTATCAAAAGGAGAGAACATATTGGACCCGAATAACGAAGATTTTTTTGAAGCTCATGGGTGAGGAGATCGGATATCGTGAGCCGGACGGGGTGAGTGCCAAGTGGAGGAAAATGCGCCCACAAATCCAACATTTCAACGAGATCTATACTCGGCTCACAAATGCGAACAACCATCAAAGTGGTGCGAATGACGCCGACGTGGTTAAAAAGGCCCTCGCCGAGTACCAGGGGACTTGGGGAAAAGCTTTTGGATTTGTGGAGGTGTGGGAAAAGTTAAGATATAGTTCAAAGTTCCATTACGTTACCGATTCATCAGACGCAAGAAAAAGTCGGGGAGAACCAACTAAGAAAAGAACGAAAACGTCATCATCCGGCGATTATCAAAGTCAAGATTCGGATGCTCGTGTGAATTTAGATCTTAACTCATTGGACGAGGATGAGGAGCTGGAGTTTCGGGAACGCCCGGTTGGAAGAGACACGACTAGGAAATCGAGTTCGAGTGTGGGGGGTTCTTCGGGCAAGGGAAAGGGGAAGTTGGATAATACTTTGGACGATATTTCGGGTCAATTGAGAGGGTTGATGGATCTCACTGCAAAAAGATTGGAGTATGGGGATAGAAAGTTGAAGGCAAAGGAAAGTAAAATAAAGCTTGCCGAGTTGAAAGTGATGACCACTGACTACAGTGATCTTCCGGAACCCGAAAGATCAATCATGGAAAAAGCGAAACAAGACATTATTCAAAAATATCGCGATGCGTAGTTTATTAATTTTTAAGTAATATTTATGTTTTAGGATTATTATTTATGTTTTATGAACAATATTTATGTTTGTATTAATTTTTAAGTAATATTTATGTTTTAGGATTATTATTTATGTGATATTGTTATTTTTATATAATATGTAATTTTAGTTATTATTTATATAATATGAAAAAAAAAAAAAAAAAAAAAAAAAAAAGTTGAAAAAACAAAAAAAAAAAACCAATCATTACAAGTGCCACGTGTCGCGAGTCGCCCCACCCTCCTGGGTAGCCCCACTCCCCCTTTTTTTTGAGGCTACCCAACTTGCTGACTCAGTGCCACGTGTCGCGAGTCGCCCCTTAGTTGGGTAGCCTCACTCCCTTTAGTCTAACTTGCCGACCAAATATGTACTGAAAATAACATGAGCCTAAAGATGTTATCGTATCATACTTAAAAGTAAAAACAAAAGTATACTTATATAGATGAAATAGCTTATAGACCCATGGAATCCACGGAATTTTAGAGGGTTTTTGATTAAAAAAAAATAAGTACGTGAATAAAGTAAGAAAGAACAACGAACGTAAACGCTATGAAATTTTCTTGTAATGGAATAATAAGTTATAAGTGACTGATAGTATAAAATACAATGCTTGTAAATATCTGTGTAATAAACGTTCATTGCCTCGTGATCTCCAATATGTTTGTCTTCATAAGCAAATGTATGTAGCGATCATTCTAACACTTCAACAAAAGGTCCATTACGTGAACACCTAATAACTTTAAAAAATATGTAAGTAAAAGAAGTTTGGGATTTACAATAAGTGTAAATAAGAAAAATGACACAAAACATGTAATATGTATATTGTACATACTTATTGACCGTTTGATCATAGACCTTGAAGAACTTCTTTATATACCACATTTATTGTAATGTTTTAATGTTATTTGAATTATTATGTAATGTTTTAATTTTATTTGAATTATTATGTAATGTTTTAATTTTTAATGAAATTTAAGTTTGTTGTTAAAAATGTTTGAAAAAAATGAAGGTCGCCCTTATTGTGGCAAAAAAAAATAAATAAAAATAAAAAATTAAAAATCGCTTGTAGGTCGGCGGAGAGAGAAAGCTGATGTGGCAGGCAAAATGATGGTCGCTACTGGTTATTACTGCGCCCAGCCTTATTCAGCCCAAGGCATCAGAGATACTTTTATATCTTGAGCACCAAAATCACTTAAAATGTTTGGCCAAGGAAGGTAGTTTTCCAATCCCTTTTTATCCTTATGTACCAAGTTCTATCAAAAACAATTTTCCTAAATCACAAAATGTAGCATCAATTTCTGCCAGTAAAAGATTAATGCCCGTCATTATGACACATAAGGTTTAGTTTCAAGCATAATATGTGTTACCTTTGATAACTTTGAAATATACTCATTTAACGAAGATAAAGGGTGTGTTTGGTAAAAGTACCAGTGATCAGTAACAGTGTGCTGTACTAATGAGCTGTGAGCAGTAGTCACAGCTCACCGCTCACCCCTTCTTAAAGAAGTATTGGAATAATGAGCATTCCTAAAAAAATAGCAAAGCTCATCGCTCCTTTGCCAAACGATTACTAAAAATCAAAATGCTCATTGCTCACCGCTTAAAAAAGCTCCACAACTCTCCGTGCCAAACATACCCAAAGGAGCTTCCTCGTAGATGTCGTGTAAATAACGCACATGCTTGGGCTAAGATCAATTACATGACCTTCTCAAATTGGATTGGTATTCCAAATTGGCTTAGTATTATACACATGCCTGGGCTACAATCAATTAAATAACCTTCCCAAATTGGCTTAGTATTCCAGTTGATAAAGTGAATTCACATCTTAAACACGTATACAAATCTTGATACGTGTTACAAAACTAATTATTCGCCTGGCTAAGCCTTTCCTTTGTTTTACTAATCAACTTTGAGCAGTTGTCAAGTTAATTTGAAATAAAAACAAACCACCAAATTTGAAGTATATATATTTAGTATATGAGCTCACATTGAAAATGTATGTCATTGGAAGTAGGGGTGTCTGTAGGGTCGGGTCAACCCGACCCGAACCCGAACCCGATCGGGTCGGGTCTAATCGGGTCAAAAAATCTAGTCGGGTTGATTTGACCCGAACCCGATAACCCGATAGTGTTATCGGGTCGGGTTCGAGTTAAATAAAAAATATTATCGGGTTATCGGGTCAACCCGATAAGACCCGACAATTTTAATTATTAGATCTTATTTATCACGCATGCTAAACATGTCATCTAATCCATATTTGTAGAGTGATCTAGTTACTAATATAGTGATATACTTATATAAACTAATGAGTAAGGATACACTTTCTGACCAACTCCCTGAAATGCAGGCTCCAATACTTTGCTAGCCATATTGCAGAAATCTTGCTTTATATGTTAACTTGTTTAAACAATGACAGAGAACAAGGAGATCCAAGCTTACCTGCAACCATGCGGTTTCAATCAATAAGTCAGTATAAACATTGAAGTTGCATTTGGGCATGGCAACAACCGGCAATAACTATATATATCTATGTTATTTAAACAAATTAAACAATATAACTGATCTAGTTTCTCACATATAGATTTTTGTGTTTTCTAGCACTCGTTAGAAATTCATTTCAAGTTCATTTGAATTGAAACTACCATTTGGAATCATGCATTAGTCTTTTCACGACTTCGTCTTGAAAACTTTTCATGATTGCCCTTTCATATGTTGCTAAAAGTGCACAACAACACAGTGGCGACATTTACTATCGGGTCACCCGATAACCCGAATCACCCGACCCGACTACCACCCGAACCCGATAACCCGAATCCTTATCGGGTCGGGTGTCGGGTGAGTTTTTAAAAAATCCAAACCCGACTCAACCCGACCCGACAGACCCGATAACCCGACCCGATAACACCCCTAATTGGAAGTATTAGCAATAAATCATAGAAATAATGTATGAGTAATTAACATGGAAATAGATCGTTATCGGTAGCATTATACATTTAATGGGTGAAACGGGTAAGAAATATCAGTTTTGATTTATGTACATATATATGGGTCGGTAAGGGTCGTGACAATTTCTATTAATTTACATGCAAATGAGTAGCTAAGGGTAGTATTTTATCTTTAAATGAGTGAAGCGGGTAATATTTTGAGGATGTTTAATAAAAGGTCGTATTTTGGAAAAACTTTACTATCCGATAACGCAATCTTTATTTTTAAGGATGTTTAACAAAAAAATCATCACTAATAAAAGTTCGTCCGATTGACAGGCTAGTTATATATTATATTTGGAAAAAATTAAAATTATATAATTCAAACTAATTTCAGTACTATCATCAACACACACCAACATCCCAAACTTTTAAACTAAGCAAATTTGCAAAAAAAAAAAAAAAAAAAAAAAAAAAAAAAAAAAAAAAAAAGGTGTGTTACAATTTTTGCACTAAAAGTTCAACTTTAAAATCGTTTGAGCGCATTTTTTTTTTTTTTTTTACAATGAAGATATGTACAGTTTATATATCATCATTGTTAGCACCAAATTGTAGAAACTTACATAGTTTTTTTTATCAGTTATATATGGTTGTTAGCACCAAATTGTAGAAATTATGCATAAACATTAAGTTGTTTGGCTCCATACTCAATACTTCTATACTTTCTTCTTTACTGATACACACAAATACCCATCCTTTCTTTTTAGTAAAAGCCATGGCATATGTAGTACAACAGATGAACAGATGGGTTTTCCAAGAAGAAAATTGAGGTGCTTTCAACGCAAAACTTTATTAGAAATGCACCAACCTAAACCAAGGATGAGACTAAAAACACATAAACAAAGCTCAAGTTCCCCAAGAGGGCAAAAGTGAGGCCATATCTTGGGAACAACCTATAAACATCCCATCACAAGACCAGACAAACAAATCAAACGATGTGATGATGAACTAATAAATTCAGGCTCATTAATATTTAGTTTATTTAAATTCTATTTATCAAAGCACATGTATCGGAAAGAGGGAAGTGGTGCAATGTTTTCGTGTAATTCTTGTAAACTTTCTACTACGTCATCCTCTATTCCTCTTCTCTTCGGAATACATATGTGCAAAAAATGATTCAACCTTTTTTCAACTGCGTGAATGGCTTGCAAGAAATCCAGAACTAATTCTCCATTTCACATGTTAATGTCATCCGTGCCTTCTACATCATCAGCCCCGTTTACAGCCTCAACTACTTCCTTCAGTTTCACATCACATGTAATTACTCTTTTTTCCTAAAAGCAAGAACTACATATTACCTAAAAGGCCCTCGGGTTCGACCCACTCTTAAGCTTTCATAAGTAATTGATTCTGTTGGTTCAACATTTCTTGTATGGATTGAATTTGCAGGGGAATCCACACTGACCCAAGTCAGTGAATTGTTCTTAGAAGTCAACTCCTTGAATCTTGAATGAGCAGCAATGAACAATGGATTTTATTTTTATCCAAACACAGACTTTTTTGGGAAAAGGGCAAAATAGTGACCAAGGCAGGAATTGAACCAGGTCTGTTGGGACAAGAAGTGAGCAATCCATCCACTGGACTACAACTTCTTTTGGTTCCAAACACAGACTTCCTACCATCAAAATCTGCTACTTCACAGGCAACCCTTTTGGAAGAACGTGTGGGTTGTTCAGCCTCCATCGTGTGCTACTCCGGAACTAAAGGGGGCTTACTTTCATAAAAAATGATACCAGCCTTTTGTTCAAGAATCACATTCCAGTTTGGTTTATGGTAACATCAATCTTGTCCTGCTCGCGTGTTGATTTAGCTGGTTCCATTACTTCAGGAAGAAGAGATAGACGTCCACCTTTCCATCCATTTCCAGGTTCACTTTCCTTTGAAGGACTACATACATTGTTTCTGGTAGCTTGTATTCCCTGGAATAAAATAGAAACAATATAAAATAGTTAGTGCATGAATCAAAGAGTGAAGATGGAACACCCTATATCTAAACTCATAAACTCATTCCAATTCCATTACACCCTTTGCCTTTCACAAAAAAAAAAAAATAAATAAATAAAAATAAATAAATAAATAAATAAATAAATCCATTACACCATATATCTAAACTCATGGCGATAGTGATTCAAGACTCCAAACTAAACTCACCCTAAGTTAAAGAAATTGATTAATTAAAACCCAAAGGATAGACGGTACCACCTTAGGAATAAAGCCAAGACCAGCTGTTGCACTAAATTTAGCCCAGTTTGTAGCCTTGCTAAACCAGATTCTCCCTTAGAATTGTGTCGACAGTTGTTCCAGCATGCATGAGTATGTTTGCGTATAGTGTTGCACATTGGAAAATATTGTCCGTCGACTCGATCGATTCCTTTATTCTCTTAAGAATAAGTAAATCAGGTCTGTTTAAAGATACGTAACAATATTTGAATCTTTCTAAACTGCAAAAAATGGACATGCATGTCACAATAAAAAAAAATATAAATTGCTCACTTATTATGAGTGTATAAAAACTCAAGATTTAACTGTATGGAGGTTTCACCACACCAAATCACTTTCATTTTTGTCAACCTCTCAGCATAAGTCACTTCTACTAATTTTGACCACATTGACCCTTGGTGTATTGATCGTATCTGCAATCCAATTTGTGAACTTAAACTTCATTGCATTAAAAAAAATGCGCATTTGATCAGCGAAAACCTGATGAAAAAACTTAAAAAGTTATATTCAATTACTTCCGATGATGAAAGTGACACGTTATAGTAACATACGGGTTAATTTTCGACGTGGATGTCTAGCTTCTTAAAGTTTATGACTTTATGGTTACTTTCACGGATGCAAATTGAAGTTAGAATATGTAGAAATAAAATGATAAGTACGTAAAATTCTAACTCCATTACCATAATCCAATATTACGAGTCAACTTATATCCCAAAATTTCGTACTACTCCATTACCTAACTTGCCGACCAAATATGTACTGAAAATAACATGAGCCTATAAAGATGTTATCGTATCATAATTAAAAGTAAAAACAAAAGTATACTTATATGGATGAATAGTTTCTTATGTTTCACAAGTTTAGTCAAGCACGTCTTATTTAGTTTAGGGCATGGGCGGAGTCAGAAAATTATGGTTGATAGGACAAACTTTGATAATTTTTAGAAACTATATTACAAATCGATTCGCTAGAGAGGCAAATTACAAAAAATATCAGATATTTTAAAAAATGTACACTACAATTTTTTTCGCTAGAAGAGCACATGCCCACCATGACCCCTCCCGTCTCCGCCACCGCCGCCTCAAGGGTTTGTAACTTTGTATTGATGCTGTGTTTGTCATTATCTTCAAATCAGAGGTTTGACTAACTCACATATGATGCAAATTCAAAAAATATGGTTGGTAGCTAAACCTCAAATTTCTACTCTTGAAACTTTGATTAAAATAATATGATATTGCCTACACTACAAGTAATGCAACATAAACTTTTGTTTACGATGTTGATGTGTTATCATAAGTATTGGAAATGACATCACTAAATAGTAAAGTAGGTTTAGGAGAAATTAAAGTTGTGTTTGTCAAAACTAAAGCTAGCAAAAACTAGTAGTATCGTGAAGCGGTAGCAGGAAGTGATAACGTTTATAATTCAATGCTTTTTATTAGTGTTTTTATGTTTCAAACGCTAAACGTTAGCTGCTCTAAAACATTATGCGTCAAACAATACCTAAATAGTTTGTATAACTTCCCTTAATTTGATTCGCATATAATTGAGGAACAACAACAATGCAACATGTTTCTAGCAATATGGAAAAGGTGTCGCATATAATTGAGGAACAACAACAATGCAACATGTTTCTAGCAATATGGAAAAGGTGTTGGATTCACATGTCTAGACTCTAGAGCAGGGCCGGCCTAGAGCATGGGACGAAGTGGGCGATCGGCCGATGCCCGATTTTTCAGAGGGCCCGATTTTTAATTTTTTTTAATGCATATATATAAAAATTGTATATGTAATTAACTAAGCCCATTACAAATCTTAACAATCATCCAAAAATTAAACCATATAACTTAACCCACATAAAAATGCCCACTTACATATCTTTTGATATAACATTTATCATCGTTTTTATATTTTATTTTATATTATATAATTTGTTGCACCTAGCCTCCGGGCCCTCTTTTTTTTTGCTCGGCCTAGGTCCACAAATCCTCAGAGACGGCCCTCCTCTAGAGCAGTAACAACTCGTAATCTCGTATCGTGTGTATTAAACAAGTATTGATATATTTGCGTTATTTTCAAATTGTTGATAAATTCGTAATGGCATCTTAATGATATAATCAAGATTTTTAATGAAGTTTAACATCCTAAATTAATGTAGTCATCTTTTTTAAGGGTTATTTTGATAGGATTTGATAGCAAGAACCCTATTGTTTAAACATTTCATATTTACATACAATATATAAAATGATTAAAAGTTATAGAATATATGAGTTCGCTAAATGTAAATATTATAAATATAGAATGTATAAGCAAAACACATAGAGTCGTTGTTAGCAAATTCCTACTCCATTTGTTTCAAAATTGTTGTCCACCGACAAAAAAACACACGGTTTAAAGAAAAAAATATTTATTATTGCTTTGTTGCTCTTGATGATTTTATTATAGAGAATGTTAATCCAAGTGGTAATACCGCTTCGCTTACACCTCATGAAGATCCTTGTGATATCAATGCTAATATCCCAAGTTCGTCTACTGTCACTCATTCTTATGGTTCGGTTAGTATTCCTTATGCTAATGTGGGCTTCGTTTCAAACATGGATAAAGATGGAAAAAAAGGTTGGTGATTCGGTTTTTGAGGATTGTAGTGATGATGATGAAGTTCTTGAGGTCCACAATGAAACTTCTAGTTACATGGCATATGACGGTTCTAAAAGTGGTAGTGGTGCGGGAAAAAAGAGCTTATATGAGCAATGGAAAAAAGGATACCTATGATCAAAACCCTTATGATGATGATGATTGTGGTTTGACTATTGCCTAAATGGAGTATGCTAACGCATACAACATTAATCTTTGTGGTAAAATGAGATAGGTTTTCCTTTATGTTCTGCATAAGTATTGCATGTCATTCTTATGCTAGTTTAGGTCTTAAGCTCTTTAGGAGCAAAAAAAAAAAAAAAAAAAAAAAAAGATCGACAAAAGCAACCAAAAGACAGTTCTAACCTTTGGCAATTAATTAATGCTTTCATTTAATTTTGTAAATACGAATTTTGGTAGGGGTAATATGATAATCTTAAACAAGAATTTACGACATTTTTGGTCTTTGTGGTTTGCCAGATGTAACACTTTTAGTCCATTAGTTTAAAAAGTCTCAGATCCTGTTCTGAATTGAAACATTCGTAACAAGTATGATCCATTTTTACTAACACCGTTAGTTAGACTTAGTTTGACCGTCAAATATAAGGGTATACATGTCTTTTCATATATTTAATAAAAAAAAAAAAAAAAACTATAACTACAAAGGTATGAACAAACAAACACATTCACCCCTTTCTCTTTTACACTTAATATTTCTTCTTCTTTCTTCAAAGTTCAAAGAAGACAAACATTCATACATACCAATCGACAGTTTGTGTTAATTTTTTTGATTCAAGATTAAGGAAGATGGTGTGCATGCATTTGTTTATCTTGGTTCAAGGGATGAGTTTAATAGTGTGCTACCATTTGTAAAATGTGTAGGAAGACTTTTAGCTGCCAAAAGGGTGTTGTAATTTGTCGACATAATTAAAAGATCCCACGTCTACCTAAAGAGGGGGGTACCATTTTTTTTAGGTTCTTATATATGCATTCGGTATCACAACTACTTGTCATGCAAATTGTGTTTTCATAATTGTAAGAATCTTTTACTTTATAAAAAGGGTATCTTTAGTTTTGGTGGTTGGGGAAGCACGATAATAAGAATACGCAACATAAGGAGGGAGAGTATACATTGTGTGGTTTTAGAGTTTTTTAAGTATGTTTTGCTTTGAACTTTTGCTAAAAACTGAAACTTGATCTGTTTGTGGAAGTGTTTTGATTATATTATGTGTTTGTACTTTTAAATTATAATAATAATGATAGTAAAAGTGATTTAGGCTATGTGTAAAGGTAAAATAAGAACATGGGGCAAATTTTGACACATGTCAGCCCAGTCAGCAAAGCGGCTTGAATTGTTTAGGTGTGTAATGGTGGGTGGGGCAAATTTTGACACGTATCAACTTTTTTTTTTTCTTTTTTTTTAATCAAATAAAGAATTACATTTTTATTTAAAACAATATAATTTAAAAGTAAAACACAATTTCATTAAAATAAAAACCAAACATTACATGATTCCAAAAAAAAAAAAAAAAAAAAAAAAACGAAACATGAAAAAAAAAAAAAAAAAAAAAAACAAAAGATTACATAAATTTATTTTTATAACCCGAAAGCATCACATAAACCCATATTTCTTTGCAATGTCTTGTTTGAGCGATTCGGCAATTTGACGTTCCACCCCCGTGAGGTGCGAGATGTCCCGCCCATATTCCTCCAAGTCTTTTTTCTTTGTGATCGTTGCAAGCATTTCATAGTGTTTTTCTTTTTGCAACCGACGTCGCGTCGCCTCCGACGCAATTTCTTTAAGACTAGCCGCTATTGCCTTCTCAGTCTCGTCTTCGGTGTCGGCTTTTTGCTTGCCTTTACCACTACGCCTACCCGGGGGCCGTGGCTTTTCGAGCACCACAACCTCTTCGAACTCTTCTTCCACATCGTTTAGGTCAAAGTTGCGACCATCGGATGATTGACTTTGGGGTTCGGTAGAAGAGGATGTCTTTGATTTTTTTGAGGGCCTAGTCGTTCGAACCTCAAGCGGTACTTGATGTTCCCACTTTGGGTGGCCGTGTAGGATGCTCCAAACACTTTCATACGTGAAAACCGCCAACTTCATTGACTTGTACTCGTCTTTCGCGGCACGTAATGGCCAATTGGCATTTTCACCACTTGGAATGTTATTCTTTTTTCGGTTATAAATGTTGTTGAAAGCCAAACATTTGGTGTTGATGTCGGTCCATTTGCCGGAAATCATATCCGGTGTACGATACGTCTCATCAACCCCCAACCTCCTATAGAACGCCTCTCTAACTCGGCGTGCAAACGTTGGTCCTCGTTGAAAATCCGCTAAACAAAAAAAAACAACACAATTAGATGTTATACAAAAAAAAAAACGCTTCTATAAAAAAAATATATATATACGATTCATAAAAAAATAAAATAAAAAAAAAATAACGGTTCATAAAAAAAAATAACGATTCTTAAAAAAAAAAATAACGATTCTTAAAAAAAAAAATAATAACGATTCTTAAAAAAAATAACGATTCCTAAAATAAAAAAAAATAATGATTCCTAAAAAATAAATAAATAACGATTCCTAAAAAAAAAAAAAATAACGATTCTAAAAAAAAAATATATACCGATGATGGGATCCTCCGCAACTTCTAGCCATGCCTTGCCTAAAGCCACCGTCTCATCATCAGTCCACATTTGGTAATTTTTTCTTGTGTTGCGCGGCTCGGTAGTGGTTTTTTTTCTTGTGTGACTTTTTTTTGGTTGAGATGGTTCGGCCACCCGTTGCTTTTCCGGAGGCGTCTCCGGTACCGTCTCATCTTCTTCAACATTGATAGTGGTCGCCGAGCCTTGAGACGCGACGGGTTGGTTGAAATTTGCAAACCCGTAATTTGGACCATAACCGTAGTTTTGAAAGGTTTGCATCGGTTGCGGTGGTGGCATCGACGGCATTTGTGGCATCGACGACAATCGTGATAGCAAATTCCAAAGTTGCGCATTTGTGATTTGGTCTTCACCTAAATCGTTATTGCGACGAGGTGGTACGAAACCGGGATTGTAGTTGTGTGAAAAGTTTGGACAGTTAGGAAACATATTTGATTTTTTTTTTTTTTTTTTTTTTTTTTTTTTGTTACTCTTGGAGTATTGTGTGAAAAAACAATATACAAGTTTGGTTTATATAGAAAAAAAAGGGGAGCCTATTTTTTTTTTTTTTTTTTTGGATTTGAAATAGATCCGTTCAACATTGAAACGGTCATTTTTTTTTTTGAAATTCACAATGGGCGGGGCGTGAAAGATTTAACGCCTAGGGGATTTTTTTTGCAATTGGCGCCCATGTGTAATCGAGTGGGGCGCGAATTGGGCGCTAATTAGGGCAAATTTGGGCAATTCAAGTCCCATTACACACAACCTTATTATAATATTATTATTATTATTATTAATAATTATTATTATTATTATTATTATTATTATTATTATTATTATTATGAAAAGAGTGGACTTCGATTTTAGTAGTGAGCTTGTTATGAAAAGAGTTTCCAAAACTATTGAGCTTATGGGTGCTGCTGCTAAGATTAATGACCCTCAATGTGAGTTGTTGCTCCTTCGTGCTTGTGCCGGTATTTCCAAATTATATTTTGCTATGCGTACTTGCTCCCTCTGGGTCTTTGAGCGTGCTCAGATTTCTTTTGATGTGGCTCTTCGTTCTACTCTAGAGCGTATTGTCACTGCTTCTGGACCTGGTTTTGGCGATTGGCAATGGAGGCTTGCTACATTACCCCTTGCTTTTGGGGGGCTTGGTGTTTACACCGCAGGTGACGTCTTGAACTATGCATTTATTGCGTCTAGACTTCAATCTGCTAGCTTACAGACTAAGTTGCTTCGACATTCTGGTATCGTAACTTCTGGGCCTTCCTTTGTGATGCCTTGTGTGTTTTTAATACGAAAATGGAGATTGACCTTTTGAGTAACCCATGTGAGATCGCTGCCCCCAAACTCATGAAGAAACTGGCAGATATATATTTCACACGTGTTACCCAAACAGCCAAATCTACATTTTCTTTGTCCACTCGACAGGTGGCGTTATGGAAATCGCAAATGGAGGATTACACTTCGGACTGGCTTAGGGTGGTTCCAATATCTGGCTTGGGACAGACTATGAATGCTAGGACCTATCGATGCGTGCTATGTTATCGGCTCGGTGTTCCCCTATTCTCTGTTCAGATGCCGTGCTCAACTTGTTCTAGGGTCTTTACTGGGGATATTTATGGGGATCATGCTGTTTCTTGTGCTGGTATTATTGGTATTAAACATCGGCATAACATGGTACGTGATGTTCTTGTTGACATATGTTCTCGGTCGGGGGTTTCGGTTCGTAAAGAGGTTGATATTGGACTTTGTGGTGAAAGAGACAAATCCTTACGTCCAGCTGATATGTTAATTTACTCGTGGGATGGAGGCCTTGATGTTTGTGTTGATTTGACTGGATCATCGCCCTTGACGCAAACTGGTATAGTTGATTTTGTACCGGGTCATGTGGTGATTGAAGCTGCACAACGTAAACGCGTCAAGTATGAGACTAAGTGCGCAAATATTGGATATGGGTTCCTCCCCTTCTCCTTCTCTTCTTTTGGGGAACTTAGAAGGATGCAGTGACCCTACTGAAGCGAATTCAAAAGTTTTCGATGACTCAAGACATTGGAACACGTGCTGCTGCTCATATTTTTAGTAGGGTTAGCTTTTCTATAGCTAGAGGAGTGGGGGCCCAGTTAGTATCTCGGCTCCCTACTAACTTCTAGTAAATCCTATGATTTTCTAATAATAATAATAATAATAATAATAATAATAATAAAACAAAGTGATAATAATAATAATCGTAATGAAAGGTGAAAGAAAGAAATAAAGGAAGGGTATATTAGTCATTCCATTAGCATTATAAGGGTATTTTAGTTATTTTATATTTTTTTTCCATGGTCAAACTAGCGGTCAACGAAAAATGGGCCAAACCCGTTATAGGTGTTTCAATTCAATACAAGATTCGAGACTTTTCAAAATAATTGATTAGAAGTGTTACACCTGGCAAACCACAAGGATAAAAAATGTATTTAACTCTAAAATTTGGACTTTTATCCTTAATAATGGACAATTTTTTTGGACCTACCCAAATAAAAAATACTCCGTATGAACAAAATAATGGCATTCCCTTTGATTAAACAAACATATTCGCTTCTTTTAAAATATTCAATTGGTTTACTTTCCTAATAAAACAACCTATTAAAAATTAGGAAAAGATTATAGCCATGCACTCTGAAGAGTGGTGTTGGCTTCTTTTGATTGGTCCGCTATAAATTTAAAAAGTTTGAGATTAATACTAAGTGTGGTGGGAGTGATAATTTTCAACCCTCCAACCCTCCCAAACTTTAACCAATCAAATCCCTCCACCTCATTTCAACCCTCCAACCCTCAACCCAACCTTTTTTACTGGCAACCATCACTCCCAACCCTCCCAAATCTTTTTTTAAATATTCATAATTTATCCTCCAAATTTATAAATTTGCAACATTAACCCTTTCAATACTAAACAATTATATAAAACAAACAAACATTTTATTCATAACTGAAATTAAAAGTACAATTCATAAAACAAACAAACATTTTATTCATAACTGACAAGAAACCACATAACTTAATCTTCCGGGTCATCGAGGTATGGTAAATGTTGAGACGCTACATGCTCCGTAAGATCAAATTGAAGACGGTGATGGATTTGCTCATCAAGTAACTCCGGTAGTGCGTTGTCGTCATAAACAGGTTGCACCGGCGGATCCATTATATGAGTCCCTGATATTGCCCTCCCGTCATCTTTTATAACCATGTTGTGTGTTGGGAATTAAATATTCTGAAGGTACTGCTAGTACATCAAAGTACTGCTAGTACATCAAGATACTGCTAGTTCATGATCAAAGTACTGCTGCTACATCAAAGTACTGCTGCTTCATCAAAGTACTGCTGATCAGTGACTCATTGGATAAGATCGAAAAGATATTTATTGTATTTTGGTCAAACATATACGGTAGATAATATCTTACTCCATGTGCTTAGTTAACAAGTTGTATACATAGATACATGTTGTATCTTATGTACTGACACCAACATGCATAAGTTAAATAAGTAAGTCGGTCAAGACTTTTAGCAAATTTGTAAAGATCTCTTGCAACTATAAAAGAGATCTTAGACTTAGATATTAAAAAAAGTAGACACAATAAATACACATGCACATGCATAACTGTTAGAACAAGAACAAAAAATATCACAAGTCTAAAACATAAGATTCAAGGTTTTGTAACCCTAGTGAAAAACTCAAGATCACTCGTATTATTTGGAATAATATTGAATCGTTTAGTGAAATACTTTCTTTGTTCATTGTTAAGTAACAAACATAATTTCTTCCATTTCCATAACATACATAACCTTCTAAGTATGGTTAAGTAAATTCCGCGTGCTTAATCATATTAAGTCAATATATCTCATACACAAAGACACAAGGTTTAACCACCTTAACCGTGTATACACTAGATCCTCACAGTTGGTATCAGAGACAGGTTGATATATTTGAATTAGAAGAAACAGAAATGGATCCACATGATGTTCAAACAAATGTTGCTGCAAAGTTGCCCATAATCAAACCCAATGAGTTTGAGTTATGGAGGATGAGAATTGAGCAATATTTCATGGTCCAAGATTATACTCTTTGGGATATAATTATATATGGTGATTCCTTTTCACCAAGCTACTCAGAGGTTGTCCTAGAAGGTAAAACAAGTAGAAAAAGAAATACTGGACCAGTGTCAAATGAAGAGAAGATACTGAAGAGAAATGATCAGAAAGCAAGAAATTTGCTGCTTATGACCATTCCTAGTGAGCAGATGCTATCATTCAACAAGTATCTTGATGCAAAAACTCTTTTTGAAGAGATTTGTGCATATTTTGGTGGTAATGAAACTACCAAAAAGACACAGAAGACATTACTAAAGCAACAATTTGAAAACTTTACTGCTTTTAGTAATGAGTCTCTTGATAAGCTATTCTCAAGATTACATAAGCTTGTCAGTCAGTTAGCTGTGTTAGGTGTTGAGACAGAGAAGGAAGATCTCAACATGAAGTTTTTGAGAAGTCTACCTGATGAGTTCCATACTCATGTTATTGTCTGGATGAACAAACCAGACATTGAAACCATGAAGCTCAATGATTTGTACAACAACTTCAAAATTGTTGAACAAAGTCTGAAGAAATCTGGTCATTATGGTACTAGTTCTGGAAACGTGGCACTTTTGTCAGTTCCTAGTATTAGTAAGAATGAAGAGGTAGATGAAGGTGAAAGTGCTCCTTCCACAAGTTCTCACAAGGATGTTGCTGGTCTTGGAGATTCAACATTCTATGCTTTTATTACCAGTCAATCTAATGGCTCTCCTCTCAACCATGAAGACCTTGAGCAGGTAGATGGTGATGATTTGGAAGCTATGGATATTAAATGGCAGGTTGCTTTGCTTAGCATGAGGGCTAAGAAGTATTGGCAAAGAACTGGGAAGCAGATTACCATAAATGGTAATGATACTGCTGGGTTTGATAAGAAGAAAGTGGAGTGTTTCAACTGTCATAGGTTAGGACACTTTGCTAAGGAGTGTAGAAGCCCAAGAAAGCAGGAGAATAGAAACACATGGTATAAGCAAGATAGGAAAAAGGAAGTTACTGTTGAAGAACCAAAGGCTATGTTGGCTATTGATGGTATTGGTTATGATTGGAGCTCTATGGCTATTGAAGAGGATGCACCACCAAATGCTGCTCTTTTGGCCAATGAATTTGCTCTAATGGCTCATTCTGATTCAGAGGTAAACAATATTACATCTTGTACTGAATCATGTCCTAATCTTAAAGCTTATGAAGACCTTAATAAGAGATTTGAAGCTCATAAACAAGAACTGCTTGATTCTTTGTTTAATTTGGCTAATCACAAAAGAGGTCTAGGTGTTTTAGAAAAACAAGTCTTACATTTTAAAAATAATGAAATTCATTTTGTTGATGACATCAATATACTAAAAAATGACATTAAGATCAGAGATGAGTGTATTGTTGAGTTGAATGAATCATTAGCTAAACACAAAAATGAAAGAGAAAATGTAAAGGTTTCTGTGGATGTTTTAGCACATTCCTCAGAAGGATTCAATAAGCTTTGGGAAGCCCAAGTTATTGATAAAGTTAATTCTGGTGTTGGATTTAAGTCTGTACCCCCTCCATACAGAGGTGTTCATTCACCTCCAGGTATTGATTTAGCACACACAGGGTTACCTGAGTTTCAAGAACCAATCATGGAATATGGTTCTAAGGTCACTAAATCTCCAAAGATAGAGAAGGTAAGTAAAAGTTTAGATAAAACTTTATCTTATCAGGACAAGGTGTCCTTTATTAAGAAAGGAGATGCTATAGTTGTTGAAGATTGTACAACTGATAGTGATAGTGATGAAGAAGAACAGGTTATGTCTAAACCTGTATTGGTTAAGAAAGTAGGAACAAGTCTTCCTAAGATAGTCAATCACAACACTAACAGGCCTAAGTCAAGTGTTAAAAGTACTGTTAGGAAACCAGTTAGATATTGTGAACAATATAGAACTACAAACAAGCCCAGAGGTAACCAAAGGAATTGGAACAACCTCAAGTCTAACCAATTAGGTGATGACTTTGCATTTTATAATAAAGCTTGTTATACATGTGGTAGTTTTGACCATCTTGCAGCTTTCTGCAACCAAAGGGTAACTGGGTATGAATACAATAGGGTGAATTACAAAAGGCAAACTCCTCAAACTCTTTTTCACTCTAATACTCATAGATCTAAACCCAGAACAGTCTCAAACAAGTCTGGACTCAAAGGTCCTGATAGACAAAAAGGTTCTGTTAACAAAGTACTGCCAGTTAAATTTCAAAGTACTGGTAAATCTAAAAGTACTGTTAGACCTTTGATGACTGTTAACCCAAAATCAACAGCTAAGGATGCAAGAACAACTTTCAAACATGCATCTAAAACTGTTCTAAGGCCCATTCAAACAAAAGCAGTGGTTCACAAACAAATTTGGAAACCAAAGGGTGTAACTTCAAGGTTAGCAGACTCTGCTGAACATGTTACTCACTCTGCTGCTAAGGGTAATAGGGCAAATGCTGTTAAGGCCTCAGCATGTTGGATTCAAAAATCCAATGTTGCATCAACAGTCCTTAAAAGATTAAACTATATTGATGCAAGAGGCAGATTCAAGTCAGTAATGGCTTGGATCCCCAAGGAAAACTAACTTTCTTATTTGTGTGCAGGGACATTCTATTGATCATCAAGATCAAGGATACTCAGATAGTGGATGTTCCAATCACATGACAGGCAACATGTCTTATCTTTCAGATTTTCAAGAATTCAATGGAGGATATGTTACCTTTGGAGGTGGTTTTCGTGGCAAAATTTCTGGTAAAGGTACTATTAAAACCGGAAATTTAGATTTTGAAAATGTGTACTATGTACAAGAGTTAAAGTATAATCTTTTTAGTGTTTCACAAATGTGTGACAAAAAGAATAATGTCCTTTTTACTGACACTGAATGTCTTGTTCTATCTAAGGATTTTAAGATGCCTGATGAAAATCAAGTACTTCTTAGAATTCCTAGAAAGGCCAACATGTATAGTGTTGATATGAAGAACATCATTTCTAAAGAAGATTTAACTTGTCTTGTATCAAAGGCCACATTGGATGAATCAATGATATGGCATAGAAGGCTTGGTCATATTAACTTCAAAACCATAAATAAAATTGTTAAGAATGGTTTGGTAAGAGGTTTACCTCACAAAAGATTTGAAAATGATCAAACATGCATTGCTTGTCTAAAAGGCAAACAACACAAAGCCACTTGTAAGCCCAAAACTTTTAACTCTATCAATCAGTCATTGTTTATGCTGCATATGGACTTATTTGGACCAGTTTCAGTAAGGAGTATACAACATAAAAAATATTGTCTTGTTATAACTGATGACTATAGCAGATTTACATGGGTTTTCTTTTTAGTCACTAAGGATGAGACATCAAGCATCCTTAAGGAATTCATTACACTGATAGAAAACCAAGTAAGCAAGAAAGTCAAAGTCATTAGGAGTGATAATGGGACAGAGTTTAGAAATAGAGTTATGGATGATTTCTGCAAAGAAAAAGGTATTAGGAGAGAATATAGTGTTGCTAGAACACCACAACAGAATGGAGTGGTTGAAAGAAAGAATAGAACACTAATTGAAGCTGCTAGAACAATGTTAGCTGATTCTAAGCTACCAATAATCTTTTGGGCAGAGGCAATTAACACTGCTTGCTATGTTCAAAATAGAGTTTTAGTTGTGCAGCCTCACAATAAGACATCATATGAACTCTTTAATGGTAGAACTCCTGCAATAGGATTTCTTAGACCTTTTGGATGTCATGTGACAATTCTCAATACCTTAGACCATTTAGGAAAATTTGATGGTAAAGCAGATGAAGGTTTCTTAGTTGGATATTCTCTTGTTAGCAAAGCTTTTAGAGTTTACAACTTAAGAACTGAGAAAGTTCAAGAAGAACTACATGTGGAGTTTCAAGAAAACAAATCCAGTGTAGTAGGTCAAGGACCAAAATGGATATTTGATCTTGATTATCTAACAAACTCTATGAATTATTTACCTGTTGTTGCAGAAACTAATACTTTTTCAGGTTCACAAGCAACAAATGAGGTGGAGTTAGATAAAGATCAATCTGATGTCATTATGCCATTGTGGTCAAGTACCAGTGTGGATTTAGCTTCAAACAATGATGAATCTTCTTCTGGTAAAGCAAAAGAGGATGTTGAGGCTCAAAGACAAGATGTTGGAACAGAGGAACAACTCAATATGTTGAATATTGATGGTACTGCTGAGACAGAGCAAAGTACTGTGAGTACTTCTCAAGGTACTGGTAGTTCAGTTGAAGGTACTGCTGGTCCTTCACACTCAAGAGATGCAGAATTTCAAGAAGATGAAGTGGATTTGACTAATCTTTCATCATCTTATCATGTTCCCACTACCCCACACACAAGAATTCACAAAGTTCATTCCCTAGATAATGTGATTGGAGATATACAATCTGGTGTGAAGACAAGAAGACAACTAGTCTCTTCAGACCAAAAAGGGATTCTTGATGCCCTTTATGCTTCAAAACAACATGAACTTTCAAACTCTTGTTTATTTGTATGTTTTCTCTCTCAAAAGGAACCAAAGAATATTCTTACAGCCCTAGATGATTCAAGCTGGGTAGAGGCTATGCAAGAAGAGCTTCTTCAGTTCAAGATTCAAAAGGTTTGGGTGCTAGCTGATTTACCTACAGGTGAAAAGCTAATTGGCACTAGATGGGTTTTTAAGAACAAAAGGGATGACAGAGGAATTGTGATCAAGAATAAGGCTAGATTAGTAGCACAAGGGTACACACAAGAAGAAGGAATAGATTATGATGAAGTTTATGCTCCAGTAGCAAGGATTGAGGCAATTAGGCTGTTTCTAGCTTATGCTTCATTTTTAGGCTTCACAGTCTACCAAATGGATGTCAAAAGCGCATTTTTATATGGTGAAATTGAAAGAGAGGTATATGTTTCACAACCTCCTGGCTTCATTGATCCATTACATCCAAACAAAGTGTACAGAGTAGTGAAAGCTCTCTATGGCCTTCATCAGGCACCAAGAGCTTGGTATGCAACACTTGCTTCCTATTTATTAGCAAATGGATTTCAAAGAGGAAAGATTGATCAGACACTTTTCATCAAACAGCACAAGAAGGATCTTCTGTTAGTGCAGGTGTATGTGGATGACATTATCTTTGGATCTACAAGGAAGGAAATGTGTTTAGAATTTGAGAAGCTTATGAAAGATAAGTTTCAAATGAGTTCTATGGGAGAACTTACATTCTTTTTGGGTTTGCAAGTTAAGCAATCATCTGAAGGCATATTTATTAGTCAAGACAAATATGTTGCAGAGATACTTAGAAAATTTCAATTTGCTGATTCAAAAATAGCAAGCACACCAATGGACTCAGAGAAGCACCTTCTGAAAGATGAAGATGGAGAAAATGTAGATGTACACAATTACAGATCTATGATAGGCTCTTTGATGTATCTTACATCATCTAGACCTGATATCATGTTTCCTGTTTGTGTCTGTGCAAGATTTCAAGTTACTCCAAAGGTTTCTCATTTAACTGCAGTCAAGAGAATTTTTAGATATCTTAAAGGTCAACCAAAGTTGGGTATATGGTATTCTAGAGAATCTCCTTTTGATTTGGTAGCATATTCGGATAGTGATTATGCTGGTGCTAGCTTAGACAGAAAGTCAACAACTGGAGGATGTCAATTCCTTGGGTGTAGACTTGTCTCATGGCAGTGTAAGAAGCAAACAAGTGTGGCAAATTCAACAACTGAAGCTGAATATATAGCTGCTGCAAGTTGCTCTAGTCAAGTTCTATGGCTTCAAAACCAACTCCTTGATTATGGGTACAATTTCTTAAACACTGTTATTTATATTGATAATAGTAGTACAATTTGTATTATTAAAAATCCTGTACAACACTCTAAAACAAAACACATTGAAATTAGACATCACTTTATAAGAGATTGCAATGAGAAAAGATTAATTCAAGTTCTTAAAATTGCTTCAGAGCATAATTTTGCAGATCTGTTAACAAAAGCTTTTGATGTTTCAAGGTTTCAGTACTTAATAGCAAGTATTGGAATGCTTAATCTTTAAATTTTCAATATGATGTGTTTTTGTACATAAATTTTTGAAAGTACTGCTGGATTTATAAGGTACTGCTATATCAAAATTTGAATTGTGTTATTCATACAGTTGGTTTTCTGATTAATCTAATGCAAGACAAGTACTTTGTACATTGTTCTTTTGGTTTTAGACTAACTATTTCAGGTATGAATATGTAAACACAAAGGATATTTCAAGTGAAATGGGAACAGCAGAATGCTTATCAAATTGCTGACCATAATAGATTTATGATGGACTGAGTTTAGGAATTAAACCTCCTTAAAACTTCTTTCTTGAAATCTAATTATGATATTTCACAATTGAATTGATGACTTAGTTGATCAGATAGTAACTGATACAACTCACTTTCTATCATTTTATACTTTCAAGTATAATGAGTTAGTCTAAGGACATCTGATAGAAATAACAGCTAGTAAAAGTGAATCTAACACTTGTGTTGGAGGAAACAATTACTATGAGCTGGAAACCCTGTCAAGAAAATCTTTTGAATAGATTTATCTTTTCACAGGCAGTTAGTGATAACTGAAATACATTGGTTCTCACACAACCAGAGGTTATTTTTAAACCGAAATTTTGATTAGGTGTCTGTTACACACTTGATTCTTTCAAAATGGTTGAAGTAGTATGATTTTTCAATTCTAAAATCATAAACATACTACTAAGTTAAATGATTTCTTAAAAGGATTTTCAAGGATTCAGAAAAACCATTCATTTATGGATTATGAATCAAAATGTCCACTGATTCACCTCTCATAGGAGTTAACACACCTAGAAGTGATGAGGACAGCATCTTAAACTCTTAAGGAATTGATGGCTTCATGTACAATATTGTCTGAAAACAAGTTCAAACTGATAGATCAGGTGATATGAAGAGAAGTTCTTTAGTACATAGTGAGATCTTCCAAACAAGGGGAGGAAACAAAAGTTATTTACTTCAGGGGAGGTTATAATCTCAGGGGAGGAAATAATTGCCCAGAAAAGGAAGAATAAACCAATATATGGAAGGAGAAGACAAGAGCATACAAGATGATGTAGAGGTTGAAAATGATTAGAACAGATCAAATATCTAGAAGGGATGAAGCATTCCTAAAGGAGAAAGTTCTATCTAGATCAAACGAAGAAAAGTTTCAATTTCACTTCAAAGACATGCTGGTTAGATGATTTCACTTGTTGAAACAAGCATCCAAGATACACAGCATCATTGCCTCTTACAATTCCTCCATCCAAGGAAATTGCACCATCTTTTGGTACAATGTTTTGATATTGCTGAAGTCAAAGAAGAACAAAGCAGATGAGTTCAGAATAGAAGAATAGTTCAGATTCAAGAAGTGTTTGAAAGATCTTCACAAGTCCTCATTTAATTCAGAAAAACATGTTTGAATTAATTCACATGTTTAGGGGAGGATTGTTGGGAATTAAATATTCTGAAGGTACTGCTAGTACATCAAAGTACTGCTAGTACATCAAGATACTGCTAGTTCATGATCAAAGTACTGCTGCTACATCAAAGTACTGCTGCTTCATCAAAGTACTGCTGATCAGTGACTCATTGGATAAGATCGAAAAGATATTTATTGTATTTTGGTCAAACATATACGGTAGATAATATCTTACTCCATGTGCTTAGTTAACAAGTTGTATACATAGATACATGTTGTATCTTATGTACTGACACCAACATGCATAAGTTAAATAAGTAAGTCGGTCAAGACTTTTAGCAAATTTGTAAAGATCTCTTGCAACTATAAAAGAGATCTTAGACTTAGATATTAAAAAAAAGTAGACACAATAGAATACACATGCACATGCATAACTGTTAGAACAAGAACAAAAAATATCACAAGTCTAAAACATAAGATTCAAGGTTTTGTAACCCTAGTGAAAAACTCAAGATCACTCGTATTATTTGGAATAATATTGAATCGTTTAGTGAAATACTTTCTTTGTTCATTGTTAAGTAACAAACATAATTTCTTCCATTTCCATAACATACATAACCTTCTAAGTATGGTTAAGTAAATTCCGCGTGCTTAATCATATTAAGTCAATATATCTCATACACAAAGACACAAGGTTTAACCACCTTAACCGTGTATACACTAGATCCTCACATTGTGCAATATACAACACGCGTAAACGATGTTAGTAATCTTTTCGATGGTCGTTTGACGGAACTTGCGATTCAAAATACCCCATTTTGACTTAAGAACACCAAAACATCGTTCGACATCTTTTCTTGCCGACTCTTGAACTTTCTTGAATTTCTTTTCCCTCGCTTCAGTAGGATACGGAAATGCTTTGACATGAGTTGAGTACCTAGGATAGATTCCGTCGGTAAGATAATATCCCCGTTTGTAGTTACGCCCGTTGACAACGAATGATGAGTCGGGAGCCGTTCCATTTCGCTCCCTAAGATACAAAGTCGATTGATTCAAAACATTGACATCGTTAAGCGACCCGGGAGGACCAAAAAAAACGTGCCAGATCCACAAATCTTGTGAAGCAACGGCTTCAAGCATAATTGTCGGGTATGGATATCTCCCACTCTTGTATTGGCCTTTCAAATGCTTAGGACAATTTCTCCAAGGAAAATGTGTACAATCAAGGCTACCTAGCATTCCCGGAATCTTGTGTCTTAGTTCATGCGCCTCGTACAAGCGTGCAACGTCGTGACTAGTAGGTCTACGTAAGAACTCGCGCCCATACGAGGCACGACGTAGACCTACTAGTCACTGCAGCATTTACGAATTTAATAGAAAGAAAATGCTGCAGTGATTGAGGAAAAATATCTTTTCCTTCAACTTTCCCTCAACCACTGCAGCACTTTCTTTCTCTTCTATTAAATTCTTTTTATTTTTTATCATTTAAAAATACCTCTAAAATACACATACCCACATACAACAATCAATAATTAAGCATTCTCTCTCCTAAAAATTGTCTTTTTCCTCCGGGACTCAAGTCCCGTTTGGGAAGTATTTTTCATTTTACCGCTAGAAAATGTACCATGTCCCCGCAAAAAAGAGATAAAAGTAGATTTCCTTTTATCTTTCCTGCAACCCACACCCTACACACTAATCGTCCAGATTTACAATGAGACATCTAAATGATATTCAAAAAAGAATTTAATTAAATAAAATAGACCTTTTAAAATGATTTATTTTTGGCCTAAATTAATACAACTATAGTTTAGTAAATTGAAGTGGAGTTGAGACTTTTAAAAAATAAAAAATAAAAGGAGTGTAGACTTAAGTAGGAAGTTGTTCAACATATGTTGATAATTTGGTACTACTAATTTAGTATTTTTTTTCCCCTTATAAATATACATCTTCAAAGAATTTTTAATCTTTATGTTAACTAGTAAGATTATGAGTTAAATTTAAAGGGGAATTCCATATATATCCCTCAAAAAGTGAATAATTGCATATATATCCTTGATACACGTTTTTTAAGCACATGATAATATGATATAATGATTTTTATGCATCAAAAGATATATATGCAATTTTGCATATTTAAAGAGATATATACGTACATGCCCCAAGTTATACTATCATTACAATAACTATGTGTCATCCTTACATATAACATGTGTAGTTGATAAGTAGTCAAATACTTTAAGATATTCTTAAGAATAATTCGGTTAATACCTGTGAGTTTTTGGTTGGCGAATAAAGTGTTTCAAAAACTAATGAAACAATACATGAAAGATACTTTCAATCTAAAAAGAGCTACTGTACATGTTAGTATTGATGTATAATAAATAATGGGGCCGGTGTTCTATACTTAAAATAAACACCCAAACACCTTATTATTACGTATTATTTAATGTAATCAAAATCGAATATGTGGCACCAAAGTATATGGCTACGTGTTCACTATTATACTTAATTAAACATGTTTTTGTATTGATTCCAAATATTTTAATCTTGCAAATCAACACTAGATTCGACTTTCTATTTTAAAACGTTCCTATTGTCTTTGTTTTTTGTTTGGAAAAATCAGTAATTATACGTGAATACCGAGGCAAAAGTTTATTTTTATTTATTTATTTATTTATTTTTATTTTTTTAATTATTCATGAACTAAATTACAGAATTTTTTTTTTTTCATTAACTGATTATACGTGCATAAAACAAATCAAAATAAAATAAATGGTAACGAATGGACTATTAGTCCAGCGGTACGATTTCAAAGTCCTTCAATGAAGGTTTCAGCCCACCCGGGTTCGAATCTGGAGAAGGCAAGGGTTTACTTCAAATTAAGTGTCGTGCCTTCGGGCGGCTTAAGTTGAAGGTTTTCCCCCATCGGGTTTCGAATTGGTCAAGGATTTCCCTCAAGAAAGTCGCCGTTCAAAAAAAAAAAATAATAATAAATAAATGGTAGTGAAAGATTTTGAAAATCTTAATGGGGTAGCCCATTTTGGTAGTGAAAGATTTTGGTTAATCCAGATTTATATTTATTTAATTATTTATTAACTAAATTACACTTTGCTTATACTTTTCACACTTTAGAAATGCAAGTTTATTGCATGAAAAACATACAACTATTCACAGTTTGTTTTAAAACAAAGGGTTTTAACTTTTAAGTTTGACATGTAAAGCACTTTCTTATATTTTTCTTTCACACTTTATAACAATATTTTATAATATTTGATTAATAAGTATACTTACATAATGAACTTTAAAAAATTGCAACACTTATCATACACGCAAAAGTACATTTGTAGTTGATCTAAAACAAATGTAGACTATATAAAAATACTTTTTCATCACATTATTGACTTGAGCACACAAGTTCTTTGTGTATTATTGCATGATTGGACTAATGTACTCAACCAATAAAAGTAAACAATAGAATCAGGTTACCTCAAAACGTATCATAACCACCTATATTTTAGGTCAATCTCTTTTTTCATACTTATGTTTGGCGCAATGGGTTAAGGCTGGGTCTCGAGCTGTGGCTGTAACTTATATTTTAAGCCGAAATCTAAAACTTATATTTTTATAAAGCTGTTTGGCGAATTAATTTGAGTTGAAGCTTATTAATGTAAAATTGCATTAAAATGCATCAAATTAATTCACATATATTTTCAGCTTTTGCGCGATAACCCATTATATTTTGAAGGGTATTTAAGTAATTTGACTAGATATAAGTCCCCATAAGCTCTTTTCTATGAGCTTGTGCTTCTGAAAGCTTATGGCTTATAAAAACTTACATAAGTCTGTGTGATAAAGAAAACTTATTTTATAAGCTAGTTTATTTTAATAGCTCAATCCCCTATAAACCCCGAAAAGCCATGTGCCAAACATAAACAAAAGGTAAACCATTGAATATTCAAAAATACTTTTGGAACTCGATATCGGTTTATGTATATATAATGAAAGCCAAAGTCTTCTTGGCTCAGCGATATGTGAGTGATCCATCAAAATAGAAGTTGTGGATTCAAGTCTTGTTGCAGACATGTCAGATAAAATGTGTTAAATGGTTGTAAAAATTTGTCATTCAAAGAAAATGTCTATGCAATGAAAACTTTCTCAAATCAACATTATATATATATATATATATATATATATATATATATATATATATATATATATATATATATATATATATATATATATATATAGTTCGATTCCATGACTAATGACTCTAATATAAACTCAACCATCAACGAGTTGGATTAATAATTAGTCATTATGAGATCGACCTGGGTCACCAGCTGCCACGTCAGCTTTCTCTCTCCGGCGACCAGAAGCGTCCGACCTGCCACACTCGGTGACCGACTTTTTTTTTTTTTTTTTTTTTTTAGTCAAACATTTTACTCATTAAAAAATATAAACATTACATAAATTAAAACGAAACTACAAATGAAACTACGATACGGAAATTAAAATAAAACTACAAATGAAACTACGATACGGAAATTAAAATAAAACTACAAATGCAACTACGGTACAATTTAATGGAAGGTATCATCTGAGTCTGGGTAACCATCTTCTTCGGATTCGGAAGATGGCGGGAACTGTAAGATCCTACGAAAAACCCTTGTAATCAATCTTAATGATTAATAATAATCTCGTATTACCGTTACTAAAGCCCATTTTTGCTAGAAATTTAAACTTTTCATTATTGTTATTAATAGCAATGCATTCTATATATATACATATTGAACACACCGAAACTCGAGATAATATCTCCGACGCAACAACACATTCTCACAACGACAAGTGATCATATTCATCTATTTATTTCGCTACACTTAACCAAAGTTAATATCACTCAATTATACTTAACTAAAATACAAACACTAATATTAACTTAACCTTAAAACCGGTTGGACCTTACTGTTCGGCCCATCAATCCCATTCAACCCAACTGAATTTCACAGCCCACCACACAACCCAAAACTCGCCTAGCCATCTAACGGACTACACAAGCCCAATCATCACAACACTCATTTTATTTGCTTCCTCTTTAGATCCGATCGATACACTTCTCAAACAGAAAACCACATGCAATGTTAAATATCGAACTAAAACTTCACATATTTGTACACATTCAAATGCATTACCCAACTAACTACCATAATTCAAGGACACCACTAGAAATACCAAGTGTTCGCATGGTAACGAAGCCTAGTTTAAATGTCCTATGATCGACTCGAAATTATAAAAGTAAGTCACAAAACACAACCGAATTACACTCTACCTAATCATATGATCTCCCAACTATATTACCAACTAAAATTGATACTCCAAAATGAAAGATGAACCAAAAACACAACCTATGGCTCGATAAACTCAACCTTGGCCAATGTTGATGAAAACCGAATATAACACAAAACCAAAACCCACCTATTATGAATTCCAAGTATTACTGCAACCTCAAATAACATTGTACGAGTAGAACAAGAAACTAGAAATAAATTGTGACTCTCTAGTCCAAGCGATGGACACATGTTAAACCTCAAACCCAATAAGAGAAACATACAAGAACTAAAAGCCAAACTCTCATCTACCAAAACTCCTTCACACACACATTTGGGCAGCAAAGAACACACAAGTGTCCCATAGACACAGTACATTCAATCATTTGGTCAATAAGTCAATGCAAGTAGAAGATATTTTGCTTATAAAAACCTTTCATTCGATCCACTTTCTTTCCTATCACCTATCACCTCCTATCACAATCACAACATTCTCTAAAAAGTCAAGTAAACTTCCTGTCGTGAGGTTTGGAAGCAAAGTTAGTAAGAACAAAGTCGTATAAAGTCTTTTCGAAGCTCACTGTTCTTCTTGTGTCTCCTTCGAACAACCACCATTCCCTCGCCACCTTTCCTAAAGCCTTGTAAGTATCTTGTAACTTTCTGTTTCTTATTCCATAACCACGCTCCATACATGCACGTCTCATATTTTTATCGAGGGTATCATGCATGCTTTAACTTTCACTTGAAGGCATAACATATATACTTAGTTGAACTCACCACATATATCGTACGAAGCCACATTAACATAATGCGAAAATGACAATCCATGCATTATTTTCTTATTTCATTCAATCATACATAGTGTCACGTATTCACATGCACTAGCTCATGTCACCCCCTTAAGGTGACGAGCCTTCACCTTGAAAAGCATTAGAAGCCACCTCTCACCCTACACTCACAGTTAAATAGTTCATCTCAATACATTATAGAATTTGTAAAGACTTTCATCTCACACGTATACAATATATGAGAAGAATACTTAGTAAATATTTAAAGGATTTTGTAGACTAATCGACCCAAACCACCAAGAACACGAACCTTTTAATTCGAATCCACGAACATAACCTCTATATATTTTTACCCCACTCGACAATACACCTGAGAAACAACATTTTTCATGTTCTAAGATCCCCCTCATAACCCCATCTCGACACCTAAAATAAATCATTTCGAGTGATACTCGACTAGTGTAATAACACTTAGAAAATTAAGACTTTATAAAATGAACATAGTCACGTCGCCTAGGAAACAAGACTATAAACCACGATTCGGATAAATAGCCATGCCCCATTTTTATATGACTTCAAAGACCTCCCAATTAGCTACCAACTTCGCTTGAACATCACTTAAAAATAGTCGAGTTACAACTATGTAAAAACAGCCAAGCTAGTCGAAGAACATTATATCTTTTTCAGAAAATATAAACCCAAAAAAAACCAAATTCGGAAATGGGCTAAACTAAAGCCCATTAAGCATCGGTGTTAAAACAGTCCAATATCCCCCATTGAAACATTTTTAGAATCATAAAATTAACCCAAGTCTAAGCCCAAAACTATTTTCACGCCCTCGCCTCTAAAGTAATTAACGGGCCTTAAATAGATTCGTTAATCGGCCCATTAATATAAAAATAAGCTCGTTCCTGGAATAAGCACTTGAAATAAGTTAAAATAAACTTAATAAGGTTATAGAAATTTTTAGAATATTTTTCCCGTCATTTTTATGCAAAAAGGACTAAAAATGTAACGCGACTTAACCGAAAAGGACCAAAACTGCCAAACTGTGAAGCCTAGGGACTGAAGCTATGAAAACAGTTTGTAGAGGACTTAATTTGACATACCATTGAACTTCAAGCCTTATATGGACATCTGGACAATTATTGGACTATTTCTGGACTATGGACTGGACAAGGACTAACGACGTAACGCAAACCACGGTTAGGGTAGAAAATGTAAAATCTGGAAAGAACAAGAACAAACTGTTATAACTTATCATTCTTATCTTCTTTTTCATTTTTAAACCATATCTTTACTTCATATGCATATTCGCATTCTAGTTGCATATTAGTTATTAGCGTTAGGAATATTTCATATTAATATTTCATTTACTCGTTAAAGATATGATCTTACAAGAGCACGAGCACCATAATCATATAACACCTTCATTCTCAACGATTAGATCGTTGTATATCATTAGTTAATCATCATCCACCATTCTTACACACGCACCACCAGAAATTAGTCAGATTCTCAATTATTTATATATTTACCAGGTTCTATATCGAAGTTGTTATAATCACCTCTGGGTTTATTTTCACCATCACCAGTAACGCTTAAGGTGAGTCATGGCCTCACTTTTTTTAAACTCTTTATACTTTTTAAACTCCGTGAGGGGGATATATGCTATAAACAAATCACAAGTATTTTTCTGTATGCTACCTGACTTGATATATGCCTAAGTACACCATATTGCCATAAGACCCTTTATCATGAGCCATTAATCACTGCGGTGAACGCGAATATAATGAATAGATCTATTAGAGGTTGACGACCTATCCCACTAATACTGTGACGGAATGCTTTTTGCTAGTCGTATTAGTCGCGATGCATTATATTTGAGAGAAATAGGAATTGGCAAAATCACCTATTACACGAGGGCAAAACTTTCATCATTAATTTGGTGGACACCTCCGTTTATGCGGTACTTTGTTAACGTTTGCGTGTCATGAGACTTAGGGCAATATATGAACTGCGATATCAATTTCTAAACTGATTGTATCTCCAATACAATCTTACTTGTGAATCGAACTGATATTTAAATTACAAACTCCATGATTTCACTCAACATTATGTTGACTTTTAAGCATGTATCTCAGGGAACTAAAAAGGAGCAAGGCAAGGCATGGAGCAGGAGCACCCTATCTTAAATAAATGGTGTAAAATAAAGTTGTAATTCAGTTAAATTGATGTTTCTTTGGAGAAACCTTTGCACTCTGATGTAACGCTTTATAACTGAATTTGTATTATGGACCTATGTAAATTAAAAATGCCATCTCAGGCTGTTTTTCTATGATTTTGTTTTCGATCCTCACAGTAACACCCAAATAAATCTTCCGCTGCTATGTTTAAAATTTGGGGGTGTTACAGATTGGCATCAGAGCTTTGGTTATAGAGAACCAAATGTTTTCAAACGTTGGACTATAACTACATTTTTTCAAACAAATTAATTATACACCATGTTACCTTAAACTCTCCATGCCTGCTTGCTGCCGCACTCGGTATGTTATACATTAGGATTATCTTATATAAGTCTCTACATACTTGAAAGTACTATGCACAACTAGATCATTTCATGCTTATCTTACACCACTTGATGTTAGTAGTTACTTATTTCTACTATATATGGATTATTACAGTACTATGTCATTCATTACCCACTTTAGTGTATCATCGGAGCCGGACTCCGAGGGATCACTAGCATCAGTCACGTCACCTGTACTTCCCGATACTGTAGCACCAGAGGTTGTGCCTGACGCGATAGAGCCCTTTGTAGAGGGTGGAGCCGCCGCTATACCTTTATTAGATGACCTTCATGTGTCAGCTTTGCCAGCACCTACGTTACCACCACATTTTGTTTACGACACCTACTCTCCTTTCTATATACCACCTCCTGATGACGTATACCTAGAGAGTCAGCAATGGCTTCCTGCTGATGACTTACCCGAGCCCCATCATATTGCACCATCCCCACTACCTGACCATGTGCTTGACATACATACCCAGACATATCCACTACCACCTCGAAAGCGGGATCCGATTCCTGCAGAGGATATTCCTTCATCGAGTAGACCTCGCATATCAGAGCAGATACACCCACCCTCACCATCACTACCTTACCCACCTGGTTTCACTCCCCCAGCTCACACACATGATGCTTGGGAAGGATTTAGACCAGTAGTCACCCACACCCTTATACCATCTACAGTAGTGACACGACTCGAGAGTCACGGAGAGCAGGTCGATTCACTTCTTCGGATGATCGACCATGTACCATTGGATTCCCCGGGTACTATCACTGACACTCTGCATAGGTTGGCTTCCAACAGAGCAGTGGTACAGCAGTGTTTGAGACAGATGCAGACAGACCTGGCAGATACCCGTTCCCACGCGATATCCATACGTAGAGAGGGCCATGACTTAGCTTGGGAGGCTCACTTGGCACAGCGTAGAGCTGACACATTGGAGAGACTCATGGGAGACATACAGATGGAGCATCAGGCTGAGATACAGAGACTCAGAGACCAGATCTCAGAGCTCACGAGGCGTACGGATAGACCTGATCAGTAGACATAGTTAGCATGTTGTATAGTTTGAGACATTGTAGTCTGTCGCATGTGGCAATTAATAAAGACTCTTGTATCGTTTTGTTGTATAACTCAACTGATCAAGTTATTAATGTTGTAATGTTGGTAGTAATGTACTATATATCTGTTAACTTATGTATTATGGTTGTTCGTATGTATTGTAATTGTATCCAGACATGTCGTGATGTTACCTGTTATTGTTATGATTCTCTGATTGTGTAAATATTGTAAAAACCTAAACACATATAATATGGTGATATGTTGAAGAAGTTGATGAACTTCAGCTTGTATGATTAAATCGATTGTTCCTTAACAATCTCATACCCATAAATGAATAAAATAAATAGGCATAGTGATTATGGAGGAATATTCAATTTAATTTCACACCATGATTACATTGTGCATATACTCAGCTATTCTATCCAAATTCTAAATCTGTATTCTTGTGACATTAATAGAAAATGGCACATAGCGACAACGAAACTACCAACCAAACCGTAACACTGACGCTTGAGGAGGTTCGAAGAATGATTGATGAAGGCATCGCCGCAGCACGCGAGGCCGATGCAGCAAACCGCTCAAGCAATACTATGGGAGCAACAAATGAAAGTGAGGCATCTACACCACATAAATGCACTTACAAAGAATTCGTGAGTTGTCAACCAACCACTTACAGAGGCGTAGAAGGAGTGACGGAATTAGCACATTGGTTTAAATGCATGGAAACGGTATTCATGAGAAGCAACTGTGCAGAAAATAACAAGGTCACTTTTGCCACTGGAACTTTAAGGGGAAATGCATTATCTTGGTGGAATGCTACTGTCAAAATAATGGGTACTGAAGCAGCATTTCAGATCTCTTGGACCGAACTGAAGAATAAAATGCTGAAAAAGTACTGTCCCCATACTGAGGTCAGAAAGCTTGAAGATGAATTTCACCAGTTAGTGGTGAAAAACAATGATGTCAGTGCGTACAACCGAAAATTTCAAGAGTTATCTCTTTTGTGTCCACACATGGTACCTGACTTGGAAAAGACACTGGAGAAATATGTGGAAGGACTACCTTCAAGCATTGAGGGAGACGTCACCGCATCACACCCACAAACCCTCGAAGCCGCATTCGTATTTGCTCAGCGAATGATGAGTCGAGTGCTTAAACGAGGTTCTAACTCCACGGTCATTGGACAAAAGAGAAACCATGATAACCATGACAGCAACAACCGGAACAGCAACAGTTATTACAATCATAGCAGGAGCTACCGCAATAATGATCGAAGCAACCGCAACAGAGACCACCAGCAAAGCAGAAACGATAGACATCAACAACAAAACCGCAGGCAAGAAGCCACTAGGGCTTATGTGGCTACACCTGCCGAAGGAAAAATGTATGCTGGGACAAAACCCCAGTGTAACAAGTGCAAGATGCATCATACAGGACCCTGTACCGCCATCTGCGGTAACTGTAGGAAAATAGGTCACGTGACCCGAGATTGCAGAGCCACGGGAGCGAATGCGCAACCAGTAGCAGTAAAGTGCCACGGTTGTGGTGAAGCGGGTCATTATAAAAGCCACTGCCCCAAGAACGTCAATCAGGTTGCCAGAGGAAGAGCTTACGTACTCGGAGATGGGAATGTACCACAGAACCCCAACGTCACTACGGGTACTTTCTTACTGAATCAACATAGTGCAAAAATATTATTTGATTCTGGAGCCGATAAAAGCTTTGTATCTACTTCATTTGCTTTATTGCTTAATATAGCGCCTGTAGAATTAGATACCTCGTATGAAATAGAAATAGCCGACGGAAAACTGTTAAACACCATCACCGTACTCAAAAACTGCACCTAAACCCTCCAAAACAAATCATTTCCAATCGATCTCATGCCCATCCAACTTGGAAGCTTTGACGCAATTGTGGGTATGGATTGGTTATCCAAACATCGTGCCCGAATCATCTGCGATGAAAAAGTTATCCAAATTCCCTTAGACAATGAAACGCTTACCGTTCGTTGTGACCACTACAAAACCCAACTCAATATCATCTCGTACACCAAAACGGTGAAATACATAAACAAAGGATGTCACGCATTCTTAGTCCAAGTAAAGGAAGATAAATCGAAAGAGAAAGAAAAACGACTGGAAGAAGTGCCAGTTGTAAATGAGTTTGCAGAAGTATTCCCTGAAGACTTGCCAGGTATTCCACCCATCCGGCAAGTGGAATTTCGAATCGATTTAGTGCCTGGAGCAGCACCCGTTGCAAAAGCACCATATCGATTAGCCCCTTCCGAAATGAAGGAATTATCTGAGCAGTTGAAAGAACTGTCAGATAAAGGATTCATCCAACCCAGCTTATCGCCTTGGGGAGCACCAGTCCTGTTTGTCAAAAAGAAAGACGGAACATTCCGAATGTGTATCGATTATAGAGAGTTGAACAAACTCACAGTGAAAAATCGATACCCATTACCAAGAATTGACGATCTATTTGACCAACTGCAAGGATCGAGTGTTTACTCAAAAATCGATCTAAGATCAGGATACCACCAACTAAGAGTCAGAGAAGAAGATGTTCCCAAAACAGCCTTCCGAACACGATACGGACATTACGAATTCCGCGTAATGCCATTTGGTCTTACCAACGCACCCGCAGTGTTCATGGATCTAATGAACCGCGTATGTAAGCCATATCTGGACAAGTTCGTAATCGTATTCATCGACGACATTTTGATCTACTCACGTAACAAACAAGAGCATGCGGAACATTTGAGAACCATTTTGGGTGTACTCAAACAAGAAAAACTGTATGCGAAATTCTCCAAATGTGATTTTTGGATCTCCACCGTTCAATTCTTAGGTCACATCATCAACAGTCAAGGTATTCACGTTGACCCTGCCAAGATCGAAGCAGTCAAAGGTTGGGCTTCGCCCACCACTCCAACTGAAATTCGACAATTTTTAGGACTCGCTGGTTACTACCGAAGGTTTATAGAAGGTTTTTCCAAAATCGCAAAACCTTTGACAGAACTCACTCAGAAAAACAAGAAGTATATCTGGGAAGAGAAACAAGAATCAACATTTCAGCTCCTAAAACAAAAACTCTGTGAAGCACCAATTCTAGCGCTACCAGACGGAAACGACGACTTTGTAGTATACTGTGATGCATCACATCATGGTTTAGGTGCGGTACTAATGCAGAGAGACAAAGTCATAGCTTATGTGTCTCGACAACTCAAGAAAAATGAGGACAATTATACCACTCATGATCTAGAATTAGGAGCAGTAGTATTCGCTCTTAAAATATGGAGACATTACCTATACGGTACAAAGTGTACGGTATACACCGATCACAAAAGTCTTCAACACATACTGGATCAGAAGGAGTTGAATATGAGACAGCGCCGATGGTTAGAACTACTCAACGACTACGATTGTGAAATTCGCTACCACCCCGGTAAAGCGAATGTCGTGGCTGACGCATTAAGCAAAAAAGAGAGAATCAAACCTCTTAGAGTTCGATCGTTAGAAATGACAATTTATTCACGACTCCCATCTCAAATTCTCATAGCCCAATCGGAAGCTCTTCAGGAAGAAAATCGAGCTCACGAGAAAATTAAGGGCATGCTAGAAAGCGAGAATGGATTCATACGAAGATCCGATGGAATGTTATGCTTCAAGAAAAGATGCTGGATTCCTCTCTATGGAGGTATTCGAGATTTTATCATGCATGAATCTCACAAGTCTAAATATTCCATTCATCCCGGATCCACCAAAATGTACCAAGACCTCAAACAACTTTACTGGTGGCCAAACATGAAAGCCGACATTGCAACATATGTTGGAAAGTGTTTGACTTGTTCAAGAGTCAAAGCCGAAAGTCAAAAACCATCTGGACTACTTGTACAACCTGAGATACCAGTTTGGAAATGGGAACGACTCACTATGGATTTTATTACCAAGTTACCAAAAACGTCGACCGGATATGACACCATTTGGGTTATCGTCGACCGCTTAACCAAATCAGCTCATTTTCTACCTATCAAAGAAACTGACGAGTTGGACACACTCGCTCAGTTGTACTTCAAAGAAATCATAATCCGACATGGAGTCCCAGTCTCTATCATCTCAGACAGAGACAGTCGATTCACTTCAGGATTTTGGCAATCCCTGCAGAAAGCCCTCGGTACTCAATTGGACATGAGCACCGCTTATCATCCTCAAACTGATGGACAAAGTGAAAGGACAATCAAAACCTTAGAAGATATGCTTAGAGCATGTGTACTTGACTTCGGAAAAGGTTGGGATAAACACTTACCATTGGTTGAATTCTCATACAACAATAGTTACCAAGCTAGTCTGAAGGCTGCACCTTTTGAAGCACTTTACGGAAGAAAGTGCAGATCACCCATCTGCTGGACGGAAGTTGGTGACATGCAGCTTACCGGACCAGAACTAATCCACGACACCACAGAGAAAATATTCAAAATCAAACATCGTATCCAAGCCGCTCGTGACAGACAAAAGAGTTATGCAGACGTGAGGAGGAAACCCATGGAGTTTGAAGTCGGAGATAGAGTTATGCTAAAAGTTTCGCCCTGGAAAGGGATGATACGCTTCGGAAAGCGTGGAAAACTCAACCCAAGGTACATTGGACCATTTAAAATCCTCGAGAGAATTGGCCCAGTTGCCTATAAGTTAGAACTTCCAGAAGAACTCAGTAGGGTACACCCTACATTCCACGTATCCCAACTTAAGAAATGCCTATCGGACGAGACTCTCGTCATTCCGCTGAAAGAGATTAAACTGGGCGACAAACTTGTGTTCACAGAGGAACCCGTAGAGATAATGGATAGAGAAGTTAAGCAACTCAAGCAAAGTCGTATTCCTATTGTGAAAGTAAAATGGGACTCAAAGAGAGGACCAACGTACACATGGGAACGCGAAGACAAAATTCGTGAAAAATATCCCCATCTATTCCCGTAAACCACTCTTAGTAGCCATCTTAGACTTGAATTCCGGGACGGAATTCGAATGAGGGAGGAGTACTGTAAGATCCTACGAAAAACCCTTGTAATCAATCATATTGATTAATAATAATCTCGTATTACCGTTACTAAAGCCCATTTTTGCTAGAAATTTAAACTTTTCATTGTTGTTATTAATAGCAATGCATTCTATATATATACATATTGAACACACCGAAACTCGAGATAATATCTCCGACGCAACAACACATTCTCACAACGACAAGTGATCATATTCATCTATTTATTTCGCTACACTTAACCAAAGTTAATATCACTCAATTATACTTAACTAAAATACAAACACTAATATTAACTTAACCTTAAAACCGGTTGGACCTTACTGTTCGGCCCATCAATCCCATTCAACCCAACTGAATTTCACAGCCCACCACACAACCCAAAACTCGCCTAGCCATCTAACGGACTACACAAGCCCAATCATCACAACACTCATTTTATTTGCTTCCTCTTTAGATCCGATCGATACACTTCTCAAACAGAAAACCACATGCAATGTTAAATATCGAACTAAAACTTCACATATTTGTACACATTCAAATGCATTACCCAACTAACTACCATAATTCAAGGACACCACTAGAAATACCAAGTGTTCGCATGGTAACGAAGCCTAGTTTAAATGTCCTATGATCGACTCGAAATTATAAAAGTAAGTCACAAAACACAACCGAATTACACTCTACCTAATCATATGATCTCCCAACTATATTACCAACTAAAATTGATACTCCAAAATGAAAGATGAACCAAAAACACAACCTATGGCTCGATAAACTCAACCTTGGCCAATGTTGATGAAAATCGAATATAACATAAAACCAAAACCCACCTATTATGAATTCCAAGTATTACTGCAACCTCAAATAACATTGTACGAGTAGAACAAGAAACTAGAAATAAATTGTGACTCTCTAGTCCAAGAGATGGACACATGTTAAACCTCAAACCCAATAAGAGAAACATACAAGAACTAAAAGCCAAACTCTCATCTACCAAAACTCCTTCACACACACATTTGGGCAGCAAAGAACACACAAGTGTCCCATAGACACAGTACATTCAATCATTTGGTCAATAAGTCAATGCAAGTAGAAGATATTTTGATTATAAAAACCTTTCATTCGATCCACTTTCTTTCCTATCACCTATCACCTCCTATCACAATCACAACATTCTCTAAAAAGTCAAGTAAACTTCCTGTCGTGAGGTTTGGAAGCAAAGTTAGTAAGAACAAAGTCGTATAAAGTCTTTTCGAAGCTCACTGTTCTTCTTGTGTCTCCTTCGAACAACCACCATTCCCTCGCCACCTTTCCTAAAGCCTTGTAAGTATCTTGTAACTTTCTGTTTCTTATTCCATAACCACGCTCCATACATGCACGTCTCATATTTTTATCGAGGGTATCATGCATGCTTTAACTTTCACTTGAAGGCATAACATATATACTTAGTTGAACTCACCACATATATCGTACGAGGCCACATTAACATAATGCGAAAATGACAATCCATGCATTATTTTCTTATTTCATTCAATCATACATAGTGTCACGTATTCACATGCACTAGCTCATGTCACCCCCTTAAGGTGACGAGCCTTCACCTTGAAAAGCATTAGAAGCCACCTCTCACCCTACACTCACAGTTAAATAGTTCATCTCAATACATTATAGAATTTGTAAAGACTTTCATCTCACACGTATACAATATATGAGAAGAATACTTAGTAAATATTTAAAGGATTTTGTAGACTAATCGACCCAAACCACCAAGAACACGAACCTTTTAATTCGAATCCACGAACATAACCTCTATATATTTTTACCCCACTCGACAATACACCTGAGAAACAACATTTTTCATGTTCTAAGATCCCCCTCATAACCCCATCTCGACACCTAAAATAAATCATTTCGAGTGATACTCGACTAGTGTAATAACACTTAGAAAATTCAAAGACTTTATAAAATGAACATAGTCACGTCGCCTAGGAAACAAGACTATAAACCACGATTCGGATAAATAGCCATGCCCCATTTTTATATGACTTCAAAGACCTCCCAATTAGCTACCAACTTCGCTTGAACATCACTTAAAAATAGTCGAGTTACAACTATGTAAAAACAGCCAAGCTAGTCGAAGAACATTATATCTTTTTCAGAAAATATAAACCCAAAAAAAACCAAATTCGGAAATGGGCTAAACTAAAGCCCATTAAGCATCGGTGTTAAAACAGTCCAATACCCCCCTATGAAACATTTTTAGAATCAGAAAATTAACCCAAGTCTAAGCCCAAAACTATTTTCACGCCCTCGCCTCTAAAATTATTAACGGGCCTTAAATAGATTCGTTAATCGGCCCATTAATATAAAAATAAGCTCGTTCCTGGAATAAGCACTTGAAATAAGTTAAAATAAACTTAATAAGGTTATAGAAATTTTTAGAATATTTTTCCCGTCATTTTTATGCAAAAAGGACTAAAAATGTAACGCGACTTAACCGAAAAGGACCAAAACTGCCAAACTGTGAAGCCTAGGGACTGAAGCTGTGAAAACAGTTTGTAGAGGACTTAATTTGACATACCATTGAACTTCAAGCCTTATATGGACATCTGGACAATTATTGGACTATTACTGGACTATGGACTGGACAAGGACTAACGACGTAACGCAAACCACGGTTAGGGTAGAAAATGTAAAATCTGGAAAGAACAAGAACAAACTGTTATAACTTATCATTCTTATCTTCTTTTTCATTTTTGCACCATATCTTTACTTCATATGCATATTCGCATTCTAGTTGCATATTAGTTATTAGCGTTAGGAATATTTCATATTAATATTTCATTTACTCGTTGAAGATATGATCTTACAAGAGCACGAGCACCATAATCATATAACACCTTCATTCTCAACGATTAGATCGTTGTATATCATTAGTTAATCATCATCCACCATTCTTACACACGCACCACCAGAAATTAGTCAGATTCTCAATTATTTATATATTTACCAGGTTCTATATCGAAGTTGTTATAATCACCTCTGGGTTTATTTTCACCATCACCAGTAACGCTTAAGGTGAGTCATGGCCTCACTTTTTTTAAACTCTTTATACTTTTTAAACTCCGTGAGGGGGATACATGCTATAAACAAATCACAAGTATTTTTCTGTATGCTACCTGACTTGATATATGCCTAAGTACACCATATTGCCATAAGACCCTTTATCATGAGCCATTAATCACTGCGGTGAACGCGAATATAATGAATAGATCTATTAGAGGTTGACGACCTATCCCACTAATACTGTGACGGAATGCTTTTTGCTAGTCGTATTAGTCGCGATGCATTATATTTGAGAGAAATAGGAATTGGCAAAATCACCTATTACACGAGGGCAAAACTTTCATCATTAATTTGGTGGACACCTCCGTTTATGCGGTACTTTGTTAACGTTTGCGTGTCATGAGACTTAGGGCAATATATGAACTGCGATATCAATTTCTAAACTGATTGTATCTCCAATACAATCTTACTTGTGAATCGAACTGATATTTAAATTACAAACTCCATGATTTCACTCAACATTATGTTGACTTTTAAGCATGTATCTCAGGGAACTAAAAAGGAGCAAGGCAAGGCATGGAGCAGGAGCACCCTATCTTAAATAAATGGTGTAAAATAAAGTTGTAATTCAGTTAAATTGATGTTTCTTTGGAGAAACCTTTGCACTCTGATGTAACGCTTTGTAACTGAATTTGTATTATGGACCTATGTAAATTAAAAATGCCATCTCAGGCTGTTTTTCTATGATTTTGTTTTCGATCCTCACAGTAACACCCAAATAAATCTTCCGCTGCTATGTTTAAAATTTGGGGGTGTTACAGGAACCAACCACTTTCCCAGTTATTCCTACGTTCTTCATCATCCCTGGCTTGCTGCTCCAAACGAGCAGCTTCCTCTTCTCGTTCACGGTGTTCAAACTCTAGGAAGACTTGCATATCTTCGTCCATTTGTCTGAGTTGTTCCTCAGACAAACCAAATGTATTTGGCTCTTGATGGACAACCGGTGGATTGTTAACCGGTTCATTTTCCGGTGGATTGTTCACTGGTTCATGTGGTGGACTGAAAATCGGAAAGGTATGTTCAGGTGGCGTATAGTTTTCAATTATTATTAGTATGTGTTTAAATTTGTTGTAATGTATTTTTATTTGAATGAAATTAATTTAGTTTATTTAGGTATTTGAAAAAAAAAAAGAAGTTATAGTTGAAAATGTGTTTTTTTTTAAAATATGGTTGTGTTTTACAATCGGTCGATAGACCGATCGATATACAAATTGAGAAGCGACCGACCTGCCTTGTGCATCCCAAGTGACCAAAGCGACCCAAGGTCGCTTTTAGTTTTTTTGGCCGATTGACCGAACAATTCAGACAGAGTGTGCTTAGCCTTAAGTACACATCAATTAGCTACTGAAAAATTATGAAGTTTTTAGCTGCATACATCTGAGTAAAAGATTACACTTGTCAAACAAAAGTGTAAATACCTTAATAAGCATTTCCAAACTTTTATAAAGAAAATGAGGTGGAAAGTGGAAACAAAAGCCAAAAATCACACTCTCAATTCAGGCGCGTGCTTCACACATGAAAAATATCTAAACCAAATGTCCCCACCACCCTATTCCCGGGCCCACTTCCGTGACCCCCATGCTTTCTTTCACACTCCCTTAATTCATATATATAAATAATCAACTCATTCATTCATTCATCTTCAAACACACAAAATTTTTTTTTTATATAAAAAGAAGATATGGAATCATCAAACGATATAATCGCACCTTTCGTCCTTAAAACTTATCAAATGGTGAATGATTCATCACTTGATGCTTTCATTCGTTGGGGAATTGCCAATAACAGCTTTGTTGTTGTGGAACCGCTCGAGTTTTCGCAACGCCTCTTGCCCGCCTATTTTAAGCATAATAATTTCTCCAGCTTTGTTCGCCAGCTCAATACTTATGTAAGTGTTTGTTGTTTAATGTTTTCTTTGCTGTTTGGTTTCATGTTTTTGCACAGAAACACAAATAAAAGAAGTACAGTAATTAGGTCAATTATTTGATACAGTATCTAAATAAACACAATGTTTTGAAAAAGTAGGACCACTGTACTATGCAACCAATCAAATAACATATATCTAGTATCTTGGCTTTTGATTCGTTCAAAAGGCGATTGGACAATTATTTTGAGACGTGAGGAGTATTAGAGTAATTAGAGTTTTAGTGTTCAAAACTCACTAGATACATATTCAGGGTCGTCAAAAACGGCTAGGGGTTATACCTTGGTTAAACCGCGGTCATCTGAGTCGATAACTCGATTGCGGGTAACGGGTACCATGAACAGGGAAACCTCATGTGATTCGTTGACTAATAATTGTGTTGTTTATGATTTGATTGTGTTTGAATCCAATTTCTTTGGTTTAGAATATGAAATATGTAAGAATTAAATGCTGACGTAAGCATTACTATAGATGAGTTGTTATGTCTATGATTCAGTTGTATAAATTTTTGGGCTGTAAATGAACTGAACGTTCAGTGAATATTTCATGAATCGTTCGGTAAAAAGTTAGTTTATGTTCGTTTATTTATTAAATGAAGGAACACGAACAATATTTTACGTTCGTTTAGTTAAACGAACGAACATGAACAAGAGTCGCGTCCGTTTATTTATGTTCGTGAACATTCGATTATGCGTTCCTTAATGTTTGTTTTTGTTCATTTATTTATTTATGTTCGTATATCATATCTTTTAATTGTATAATTCTAAAATTGGTTTGTTTAAACAAAACACCACTTATAAAACAATATATTGTGTATAATTTAATAAAGTTTATGTTTGTTTATCTATGTTCATTTAGGTTCGATCGCTTATGTTCGTTTAGTGTACGTTTAAAGTCTTAATGAACGAACATGTACAACTCATTTTCTTAATAAACGAACATGAACAAGAATATTCGTCCGTTTAAACGTTCGTATTCGTTTATTTGTCCGGTTAAAATTAAACGAACGAACATGAATAAGGCTTCGTTCGTGTTCGTCTGCTTCGTTTATAGCCTTAATAAATTGTATTCGAACAAAAAAAAAAAAGTTAAATTGCTATGTTTTATTTGTGATGTAAATCATGTGATGTACTCTTTCCGTTTCAAAATAATCATCGATCGTTAAAGCAACACACGGTTTAAAATAATCATAATTATTAATGTTTTTATTTTCATACTTTTTAGTCAAATGACGGTTTTACATCTAACTAACTAATTATTGTATTCTTTAAAGTTTGTGATATTAATTTCAAGTAAGGGTAATATAATAATGTTGATCAATATTATTATATTTTTTTAGTAGTAGACAATTAAATTGGGATATCCTAAATTAGTAACGTAGACTATTAATTTGGGACTGAGTGAATAGTTAAAGTTGAAGTTATTAAGCTTGCTATGTTTTTATTTGCGTTTGAGTCGAGCTTTTTTATTTAGACAATTTGTGAAATTGTGTTTTGAAAGAGATTATATGGTTATTTGTAAAACACAAATAGCGTTTGATGAACATTTTGTGATAAAATAAGACTAAAGACAAAAGATATTTTTAAAAACACGTGCACATGCTCTTTTGAGACACATTTTTGCACATGTTATAACTTATAACCTGTCTTTAAATGGCAATATCACAGTTGCATTGGTAGTAATAAATTATATTCAAGTAATGACTTGTTTCGTTTATTATTAAATTGTTGTTTTAATCAAATAATTTTATGACCATAGGGATTCAGAAAAGTAGACCCCGATCGTTGGGAGTTCGCAAACGAGTGGTTTCTACGAGGACAAACACATTTACTCAAGAACATAGGAAGAAAAAAACAAAGTCACAATAGTCGCAACAATTATAATTCAGTACAATGTAATGAAGAGGAAGAAGACGGCGATGAAATGATATTAGAAATCGCGAGATTAAAACACGAGCAAAAACTTTTAGAACACGAGTTAGTAGCAATGAACAAACGCCTCGAAGCAACCGAACGAAGGCCAGAGCAAATGATGGCATTATTACATAGAGTAGCCGAAGATCCTGAGATCTTGCCACGTATGATGCTTGAGAAAAATAAACGGTCGAAAAAATTAGTTGATAAAGAGCGTCAACGAATGCTAACACCTCAGGCGGCGGTGACAGTTACATCACCGTCGCCTTCAGGGATAAATTTTAAAGAGGAAGAGAAGTTTGGAATGTTTGGAGGATGGGGCGTTTCTTCGCCCGAAGGGTATTATGGTAACGAGCCGTTTTGGCAATCTTCACCGTCGTCGTTGCCAGATGTCGTGTCTGGTGGCGGCTACGGATACTCGTCAGAGGCAGATAGTAGACCGCCTCCGGCATATCCGTTTTCATTATTGGGTGGTGGTTTTAGCAATAGTTTTTAGTTAGCTATTGATGGATTGTTAATGTTAGATGATTTGTAATTTGTTTTTTGTTTACGTGGTTGCTTTTTTGTAGTTTTCAGAAATTTATGAAAACTTATATTTGTTCTTATGCCGTTATGCTACTCTTGTTCAATTTCCAAATATATTGTGTTTTTTATTGGTTAAAGATTAGGTAGACTTTAATAATCTGTGTTTTCATGACTTAAATAGTCCAATAATTTTTTGCATAGAAGCTGGGTCAGAAATTGTCTTAATCTTGTAAAAAGTATAAAATAAGTGAACATGTGTTAAGCAATATAGAATTTATTTCATACTCCAGTAATTATACACAGGCACATAAAAATATATTGACATAATCGATAATTCATCTTCTATTTAGAAAAAATGAATGATGATTAAACTAAAATGGCTTATTCGAAAAATAAAAAATGAAAAAGAAGAGAGAATGACAAAATTTTCATTTGTCATGAATCATAATGGATACAGCGACACATAGTATTGAAAGAAATATTTAACTGTAGCATGAAACAAGAATGTAGTGATACTGATGCAATGGAGACAAGCTAACTCGCGATTTATTCAAGGCTAAATGAGAAAATCCTTTTCTTAGACTCGACGCAACGGGAGTCAAACGGTCAAGCCACCATCATTTGTGGTGGTGTTTTTTTGGCACCGGTTAGTGGTCGGCTTCACCGATGTGTTACACACTTTAGTGTGTAATATTTTAGAGTATATTTGTGTTTTGATGGAGTTGTGTGGTGGGTTTGGTAGTCATCACTACTAAAGTTTAGTGGTTAGTTTGGTGATATGCTAAATGTTTATGTGACGCTGATGAGTATGGTGGTCATTACAACCAACCTCATATCATTTAGTATAAGCTGAGGCCGAGCTATTAATACAGATCATCGAGTTTGGTTGGGTTATTTCGGCTTGTAAGCTTGGGAGCAAGATTTGGGGTGTCTTAGTTTATGTTTTTACTTTTGTACGTATAATCGACAGTCTTCAAAAATAGAAAATGCGGGTTAGTGCGCAATTAATTATCATAATTGGAGTTCTTTTTGTTAGTGCTACAAAAACAAGGCTTTTTTCTGGCACTAAGGGCATGTTTGATAAAAGTAATTGTTACTAGAACTAGAGATGAAATTGTAGATGAAGATGGAGCATTAGATTATAAAAAAAGATTATTTTTAAAAGATCCATGAATTAGCATTTGATTTTTAGACATTATGAAAGATTATTTTTTTTATAGTCTATTATAAGTTCTGTCTGCCAAACAAAACTCATATTTTATATAATTTATTTTTATTAAAAAATAAGCATAATCTTCAAATAATCTTGTGTGCAAAGTGTCATTAGGGCACTAGTTAGGATGTATTAATTAAACTTAAACATTTATTTCAGTTAAAAAAATGTATCTAATATATATTATAATTGAACTTATAAATCACTCAAATGTAATTTTTTATTTAATGATCAAAAGGTTTTCTTATTAAATCTTTTAAACTAATGGGTAAAGGGTACCCGTTAGACAAGCTATGCAAATGATCTTTTTTAAACTTCTTTTTTCGAAAAAGGTAATGAAAAGTACTATCTCCGTCACAAAATAAATGTTCAGTTTGACTTTTCAAAGTCAAACTGTTTCAACTTTGACCTTAACTATTTTTGCGTGTGTTATATAATAATTAATGCAAAATATATTAATTAGTTGAGTTTTAAGTATATTTTTTATTGGTATAATTTTCATCAAGTATTATATAACAAAAAATAATAATATTTTAAGGTCAAAGTTGTACCAGTTTGACTCTAAAAAGTCAAACTGAACACTTATTATGGGACGAATGGAGTAAAAATGTTCAAAGAAATGTATCTCTTTATGCCTTTAACAATTTGAATAAGGTATACTACATAATTTTACGAATTTGCATGCTTAAAGCCACACCCATATCTTAGGACCTCTTTTCTCCCGTTATCAAAATAACAATTCATGATTTCCATATATACAAGAGTATCATTACTTTTTCATTTCAATTTTCACACACACAAACAATAAAAAGAAAGAATTGGTGACTATGGTTTCGCGTTTTCGACATTTTTGCCAACTAATTCATTCATTTAAATTTATCGTTATATGACTTAAAATAAGTTAAATCTCTCTTTTGGAGGAATCGGTGTCGCAATTCAAGTTTGTTTGAGAAAAAAACGTTTTAACCTGTAAGCTCAAACACTTATTTGATAACGATAGTAAAAAGTCTTTTTCACCTACTCAATCATTCGTTGTGGTTCATTTGACATTCTAGGATACTACTCAAATGTATGTTTTTATAACAAAATACAGTAATATATTTCACAAAATAATACTCTCTCAAACCATATTAAGTGTCCACTTTTCAATGCACAAAGTTTAAGAAATTCCACTAAATACACTCTCCACAATCAATATCACTATTATCCACTAAGTCACTTCTCATTGGTTGAAAATATTCCATGACACTTAATTTAGAACATCTCAAATTCCATTATAGACACTTAATATGAGACGAGATAGTATAATTTCAAACTAATATTTTTCACTTTTTTTTTGAACAGCAAATATTTTTCACTTGATATAGTGTCTTGTCACAAAATTAAGTTGCCTTTAATATAGTGTCTTGTCACAAAATAATATTTTTCACTTGAATTATTTGGATGGGATGTATTAATTTCAAACCAACCAATCAGAAACAGGGAAATTGTGAAAAAAGATGGCAAATCATTGGACTTTGAGTCGCAGCGCGTGACAGCATCACGGAGTCCACCTGACACCATGTAGAAGTTTTTTTTTTTTTTTTTTTTTTTTTTTTTTTTTTTTTTAAAGGTGACTTGCATTTTTTGACTTCATTTCTTGTTGGAGTCACAACCTGCCACTTTGGCAGACCGTCATTCACCACATACCCAGACTATGTTGTCTGAACCGGATCAACGCTGGACGTAGTGGGGACTACAAACGGCATCCGCCTGGAAACCGTACCGCCTCCACACGACTTTCTCGCTGGAGTAACGACCGGATGAAAACCGGGGGCGGCTCTGATTTGAACCTGCGCAACATTGGCTTGGAAGTTAAAAAAAAAAAAAAAAAAACATTGCTAAAGCATACTACAATATCCTCCTACAAACATAATAATATTATATATTTTTTCCGACTCATTCTCTCTCTGCATCTAAACCGTCAATTCTGACACTTGTCAAAATTATGTAAGTATGATAATAAGTAGGAACAATTTGTTGAAGGGAATAACATTTACCAAAAGAAAATGATAAAAATACTTAATTTTATCAACGTACTTCACCAAATACTTAATTTTTATCAAAATATCCTAAATAACCCATAAAATTCACAAGTTTTACGAGAATTTGCGAATTTTATGAAAAAATTCACAAGGTTTGACTTTGCGATGTCAAACCTTGCGATTTTATATTAAAGAATTTGCAAAGTTTGACTCGCAAAGTTAAACATTGTTAGTTTTTATAAAATTCACAAGGTTGACTTTGCAAGCTTAAACCTTGCGAATTTTTAAAAATTGCATCTTTTTCTTTCAGTTTTTATGCTTAGCTCAAAATATGAAAGTTGCAGACCACTCTTTTTTTGTCAAGTGACTTTTTAAATAACACAAAAAGAAGTTCTTATGAGGAAGTTATGGCTAAAATAACACAACAACTAAATGAGAAAAATTTGTTGTGTGTTTTGACCATAACTTTCTCATGCGAACTTATTTTTAGTTGATCAAAAAGCCACTAGACGAGAAAAGAGATATCTACAACTTTGGTGTTTTGAACTAAGCGTAAAAACTAAAGGAAAAAAGAGCGGTTTTCAAGAATTCGCAAGGTTTGACTATGCAAGGTCAAACATTGCGATTCTTTTAAAAAAGTTCGCAAGGTTTGACTTCGCAATGTCAAACCTTGCGAATTTTCATATAATCCGTAAACTCTCGCAAAATAGCGGATTTTGTGAGTATTTCGGATTTTTTTTTTGATAAAAATTGGGTATTTGATGAAGTATATTGGTAAAAATGGGTATTTTGGTCATTTTCCCTAAATAAAATGACAATCATCTTAATTTTATGAAAACATAAATTTAATGGTTTACTAGATAGTTAATTATGATTAAAGAAAATTGTTAACTTGATCCTTCACAGAAGATATTTTCCTCATTCTGATTATGCAAAATAGAATTTCAGGTCATGTTCAAGTTTAGAATTATTTGACTCGTGAGCTTTATCGAGCTTAAGTTAAGCTACACTTTAACCCATTTATAGACATATAATTGATCTCAAGTAAAGTACTAGGATTTAGTTGTGGTAGTTTTTTTTTGGTCATTTCTAGATTCATTTATTGTATATTTCATTGTCTATATCTTATAGCAATAGTATAGGAGGGGGGATTTTCGGATAGATCTTAGACGTGGTTTTATCATTGTTGAAGTGTTTTCTTCATTATTGTATATGTCTTTCTTATATGTATAATATAAATTTATTGTCGTTCAAAAAAAAAAAGATATGTAAGCGAAACAAGACAAGTCTATCAATGCAGGCTCGATCGAGCTCGAGTTCGATTTTGAAACGAATCTAGCTCAAGCTTAATTTATAATGTTTCTCGAGCTTCTGTGTTTGTTGAGTTGAGCTCAAGCTAGACAACACACGACCTGACATGATTCGAGTTGCATACACACACAAGAATACAAGAGCTGAACGCAACTATCATGTCTCAAGAAGTCAAGATACCACTTTTTTCAATTATATTAACTAAGGGCTTTTGCATATATATCCTTCCGAAAATGCATAATTACATATATATCCAAAGCATGCATAAAAACCATTGTACTATCTACATAAAAAACTTGTACAAAAAATATATATGCAATTATTCACTTTGGGAGAGATATATATACAATTCTGCCTATTAACTAAGTTAACAAAAGTTATCTTTAATCAAAAAATAAAAAGAGAGGTACAAAACTACACATGAAAAGCTGGGATTATGTTTATATTTTGAAGATCCTATTTTTGTCCGCACTTTCTAAATTAGTGTTTTGACCAATAACACAATGACACTATAATCGAATCAGAATACCCCACGTTACACAGTTTCCATCTTTAAAGTGACACGTTTTAGGCCCACAATCACATATTGGGGTATAATTTAAATATACAATTATACATATATATATTTTTTTATTACATCTAAAGTACCCCCTCATTGTTGCTTTGTTCTGAATTAAGAACCTTAATGACAAACACGTAGTCCTTAAACTAGTTTTTTAATCTATGATTTGTACTTTTATGTTAACAATTAACATCGAAAGTATGGACCATGTATAGGAAATTATTTCAAGATATGCACTCTCTAAAGATATTTTGCTCTGCTAAACATTATTGGATTTGTTTAAAGTGTTGGAGAAATTTATCTTCTTGTAATATTATATAAGTGAGTTACGTAGTGTTTTTAGCAACTTAGAAAATGTTATGCCATTATGGGGGGCGGAGGCACATGCAATGTAGGGAGGGTCAACGTCTTCTTCAATAGTCTCATTTGCAAACATTATTTTTTATGCTTTTTTGTGAATTGTAATGGTGGTGCCCTCAGCCTAAAATAGATGTGGCCTACACCGTTTTATGGTTTTTAACAAATTGGTCAAGAGGATGTGGAGAAGACGATGTAGATGCTATACCAAAAGAGAGAATAATGAAAAAATAAAATTAAATAAGATTTGTGTAAGAGTCATATGGGGGCTAGAGAGTAGAGAGTACTAGAGTAGCTGAAAAAATAAAAGTAAAAGAGAATAAAATAATGGGTAACACTATCCTCTTAGTAGTGGGCCCTCACTTATTTTTAAAAAATGTACAATCCGACAAAGTAGACAGTACAAGCGACGACAGCGGTAAAAAATTCAACACACCCCCTATGGGGGTGTCTGTGTATACTGACCCTATAAAATAATATTTTCGTAATATAATTGAACATTTAGTATTTTTATGTTTATTTCTTTTGCTCCGATACATTTTGGTGTTATTCATTTCCAGTTTTGTTGCATCCTTTTTATGATATATGTGCACTTTACAACGATCGCTTTTTATCAGGGACATGATATCCTAACACCCCTTATAGGGGGTGTTTCAATCATTAGGTGCTTTGTCGGCTTGTACTGTTTGTTTTGTCGGATTGTACATTTGACAAAAAATAAGGAAGTCCCACATGTAGGGGGTGTTACCCTAACACATCCCTTTTATTAGTATAGTTTATTTTAGAAAATTTAATTTTTGCCCCTTACAACCAGATTTTCTGTCTCCATCACTTTATTTATGGAGCTATGCTACATCAACAAAAGAACCACAAAGAAACATCTACAAAAATGAGGTGACATATTTTGATTGGGTTAATCAAATAGAAAAGACATAAATTATTTGAAAAGCCACCAATAAAAAATGTCACCTCATTTTTATGAATATCTGTCTTTGTGATTCTTTTGTGGATGTAGCATATCTTTTATTTATCTTATTTATGGTTGTGCACGCAAGATGAGTTAAAATGTTACTCCCTTCGTCCCAAAAATATTGTCCCCTTTTAACTTTTTCGGTCTTTCTTTCTCAACTTTGACTATAAATATTTTTGTTTGTGTTATACAATTTTTGATAAAAATTATACCAATGAAAATACATTTAAAACTCAATCCGTTCATATATTTTGTATAAAGTATTATGTAATATAAACAAAAATAATTCAGGTCAAAGTTGAAAAGTAAAGAATGAAAAAGTCAAAATGGTACAATAATTTTGGGACGGAGGTAGTAGTAATATATCCATGTAATATTGTTTGTCTCCTAAAACCACACATATGTAGTTTTGCCTACTTTTATTCAATAAAAAAGGATAACAAAACAAAAGTTAGGTGGTAAACACCGTGTTTACATGGGCTTGTTAATAATAAAAAGTAGATTTTGTTTACGATGTTAGTCTTAAAGACCATTTGTTATAATTTCAAAATTTATAATCTCTTAACTAAAACGGAGAAGAGTATTTATTCAGGTTATCTAGCACAGGTTAGTCTTTTCTTGACTATTATATACACTTTCTAAGTAGTATTATTATACGTGATCATTTTTAAACTCTTTCATAATTATAACAAAATGTTTGTCCAAAGAAATTTCAAGCATGAGTCTGTTATAAGAATTTTAGGCTGCTTTATTTACCACTCAATGACTTTGAAGAAAGAAGATCATTCACCTCTTTAACTCTTTAAAAAATAAATTTTTATTTTATTTTTTAGTTTAAACAAAACCAACTTATAAGTGGAGGAAACTTTAACATGAGAAATATATTCCTTGGGTATTAAAAAAGTTGTTTTATATAAATATTTATTATTATAAATACAATCTTAACAACTAAACAAACACGTAGTTACACATAACAATATTATTATAAGTACAATCTGAACCACTAAACAAACACGTAGTTAAAGATCATTCACATCTTTAACTCTTTAAAAAATAATTTTTTATTTTACTCTTTTAGTTTAAACAAAATCAACTTATAAGTGGAGGAAAGTTTAACATGAGAAATATATTCCTTGAAAAAGTTGTTTTATATAAATATTTATTATTATAAGTACAATCTTAACCACTAAACAAACACGTAGTTACACATAACAATATTACTAGACGAGTACCCGTGCATAGCAACGGGATTTTATAGCGACACATAGTTTATTGATAAAAAAAGTTTATAGGTTATAAATGAAAAATAATAAAAGTTTGAAGATTTGGGAATTAAACATAATGTTATGAAACCCGGTTCGACCCGGGTGGTTCAACCGGTTGAACCGTTCCGGTTGAAAATTTGGTCGATTTAAACCGGGTCAACTTGCTAGGTTGGGTCGAAAATGGGTCAAATTAAACCGGTTCAACCCGTCGGGTTTGAAGCGTCCCGGGTCAACCCGGTTTGTGATTTGTATTAATTGTTTTAATTGGTTATAAATGAAAAATAATAAAAGTTTGAAGATTTGGTAATTAAACATAATGTTTTGAAACCCGGTTCGACCCGGGTGGTTCAACCGGTTGAACCGTTCCGGTCGAAAATTTGGTCGATTTAAACCGGGTCAGCTTGCTAGGTTGGTCGAAAACGGGTCAAATTAAACCGGTTCAACCCGTCGGGTTTGAAGCGTCCTGGGTCAACCCGGTTTGTGATTTGTATTAATTGTTTTAATTGGTTGTACATTGTGTATAAATCATTGTACTTTTAAGTAATGGGGTGTTTTAATAAGAGTATTAATTACATTTCATAATTTCCTTTAATAAAATTTTTCAACATTTCACATTCCTTGACTTTTCACTTTTCCACTTTTCCACTTTGACCATTTTTCCTTTATAGGTAGTATAGCAATATTATTATAGGTACAATCTTTTATCATTTCCAACAAATTAATTTTTTAAATGTACCAATCACATCTTTAGATCTAATTTTAGGTTTAGGTTTTAAGCATACAAATCATTTCTCTTTAAAATCTCTATATTGTAAAATGTGTTCCAAATCAATATCTCGTTCATCTTCACTTTGGGGACCAATCTCAATCGTTGTGTGATAGGTGTGTGACATCAATTAGAGGTTGCACATGGACACGTGGTTTATTTTTTAGTTCTTTGTGACTATAAATTAAGTTAATCTAATAGTGCTTAAATTATAATATAGTTGATTTATTCATTAAAATAATTGCTAACCATCATCTTTATCTGGCATCAACATGTCACTTGTGTTGGGAATAATATTACAACAATATCAAATAATACAATAGCGTGATTGAGGCCTGCGAATGCAGTGTCTTTAAACAGAAATTCGTCCTATCTAGTACGATTGTTTAGAGGATACACCAATCAATTCAAGTATTAAAACTTGAATCTAACGAATCTGATATGTTTTCATGATGGAAATAAATGAGGTTTTTGTGTTTTTGATGATCCAAAAGTGACAAATTCATCCTCTATATATAGGTACATGGTGACCCCTCAAAACAGTCACAATACCCCTTCAAATGGCCTTAGAGACACCTCTTTTTATAACAGTGACAATGGTTCATAAAAAACTGCTCTTAGCGACGCTTTAGCGACGACCTAGTAACAGAATAACCGTCGCTAACTGAAACTGATTCAAACAGTTGCGTTGGTTTGCTTAGTGATGCCTTTTCAACAGATATAACCGCCACCATTTCGAATAGACACGTCTTTATGATGGTGATGGTTCATTAGAGACGGTTTAGTGACAGAAAAACTGTCACTAATCTTCATTTCGTAGCAAACACTAAAAACAACAAAACCATTAATAAGTAATGTTCCAACAATACCCCACATTTTCTATTCAAACACCAATAATACCCCACATTTGAATAGAAAAGAAGACAATTACTTATTATTCTATTTCCATCAAATGTAATATGAAATGCATCAGAGTAGGTGTCTTTTAGACTTGAACGTATCCTAGTGAGTACATATCGGATCTACTTTGTGGATAGTGAACATAAGTCTTGAACTAGCCACGTTTTGTAGTAAATCGAGACAATAAGTATCACACATATCATATTTATGCAATAACAGATTCTTACCGTTGTGTTCATTTCGGTCGTGAACATATCCTTATTCATGAGAATTTTAGAGAACTTAGCCATCTGGTTCCCAAAGATGCGACTACACATCAATCTCGTATAGGTAATGCCAATCAAGAATATTCCGTAGTATTCCACTGTAAAAGCCATTAGCATTATTAAGAATTAAAATTCAGCCCTTAATCATCAACGGAAAAACATACAAAAATAATCATAGGAATGGGCATACCTGTGTGTTAGTACTTTTGAGTTTTCCTCAACTAGTTTTCCTATTGAAGCTAGACCATAGGATCTCCAATTCTGCTAGGTTAGGCTTCCACCGAGTAGTTACTCATTGTGTTGGCTTTAAGCCCATACCCCTCGAAGTAAATATGACTTGTTCTCTACAAAGGCCTTTTGTCAAAGGATCTGTTATATTTTCCTTTGACTTAACGTAGTTGATGAAAATGATTCAATTTCTTAACAAGTCCTTTATCGTATTGTGGCGACGTCTTATATGTCTTGACTTGCCGTTATAGATATGATTCTTTGCTCTGGTAAGAGCAGCCATACTATCACAATGTATACACACAGCAGTCACAGGTTTTGGCCACAAGGGAATACCCTCTAGAAAGCTTCTAAGCCATTCTGCTTCTTCAGCAGCTTTGTCTAAGGCTACAAATTCTACTTCCATAGTTGATATGGTATTTATAGTTTGCTTAGGCGATTTTCATGATACAACAGTCCTTCCAAGTGTAAATACATAGCCACTTGTGGACTTTCCTTCATTATGGCTGGAAATCCAATTAGCATCACAAAATCCTTCTAACACAGGAGGATATTTAGTGTAATGTAACCCATAAGCCAAAGTATGCCTAAGATATTGAAGCACTCTGACTAGTGCATCCCAATGATCTCTCCCAGGGTTATGTGAATATCGACTAAGTCGGCTTACACTATATGCCAAATCCGGTCGTGTACAGTTCATTATATACATCAAGCTTTCTAGTACTTGTGAATATTGTAACTGAGATACACTTTGTCCTTTGTTCTTCTTTAGTTGAACCTTAGGATCAAAGGGAGTTACAACTGGTTTGTCATTATAATGCCCAAATTTCTTAAGGGTCTTCTCAATGTAATGAGATTAGGTAAGGATGTATCCATTGGAATTCTTTTGAATTCGAATACCAAGAATGATATCAGCTTCTCCCATGTCTTTCGTATCAAATGAAGAATGAAGCATTTTTTTGGTTTGGTTAATAACATCCAAATTTGTTCCCATAATTAGCATATCATCCACATATAAACAAATAATGACAAATGCATTTTTTTATTGTTTAACATAAACTCATTTATCACATTCGTTTATTTGATAGCCGTTTGATAAGAGAGTGTTATCAAACTTCTCATGCCATTGCTTTGGAGCTTGTTTAAGGCCGTAAAGAGATTTAACCAATTTACATACCTTATGCTCTTGACCTTTGACAACAAACCCCTCGGGTTGTTGCATATAGATTTCTTCATCTAATTCACCATTTAAGAACGCAGTCTTCACATCCATTTGATGTATAATCAGGTTGTGAATTGCTGCTATAGCCATTAACGTTCTTATAGAGGTTATCCTTGTAACCGGTGAATAAGTGTCAAAGAAATCTTGACCTTCTTTTTGACGGTATCCTTTGGCTACTAAACGAGCCTTATACTTCTCTATGGTACCATCAGGTCTTAGTTTCTTTTTCAAGATCCACTTATGGCCTATTGGTTTGTGTCCCGAAGGTAGATCAACCAATTTTCATGTATTGTTATGTATAATTGAGTCTATTTCGCTTTGAATAGCCTCTTTCCAATAAGGTGCTTCTGATGACTCCATAGCAGCCTTATATGTTTGTGGTTCTTCATTAACAACATAGGTCATATAATCTGGTCCAAAGTCTTTAGAGACTTTTGAACGCTTACTTCTTCTAGGTTCATCATTCTCTTGTTGAACCTCAAAATTGTTGTCTCTTTGACCTTGAGACAATTGATCATTAAATACTCTTTTCCTTAGATTTGAGATTTGTTTCTCTTTATCTTTATAAGGAAAGACATTTTCAAAGAAATCTGCTTCAGCAGATTCTATAATTGTGTTGTTGCTTATGTCCTCTACATTGGATTTGTAAACCAGGAACCTATAAGCATCACTATTTTTCGCTGGACCGAGATAAACACAATCAACTGTTTTTGGTCCAAGTTTGGTTCTCTTTGGTATGTATTTGAACCTTTGCCAAACAACCCCACACTTTCATCCTTTTATAAGAAGGTTGCTTTCCTTTCCATAACTGATATGGAGATTTTTCACTCTTCTTATGAGGAATTTTATTCAACATTGTATTTTTAGCAAGGCTTGCTTCACCCCATAGACAGTGAGGAGCCCTTGAAGTAATTAACATTGAATTAATCATGTTCTTAATGTTCTATTCTTACGTTCAACCACGCCATTTTGTTGTGGGGTGTATGGGGCTATTGTTTGGTGTACAATACCATAAGTAGAACAAAATTCAACAAAGTCATTGGATTCATATTCTCCTCCTCTATCAGACCTTAGAATTTTGATCTTTTTGTCTAGTTGATTTTCAACTTCTGCCTTATATGTCTTAAACATATTTAAGGCTTCATCTTTGGTATTTATTAAGTACACATAACAAAATTTTGCTGCAATCATCAATGAAAGTAATATAATTGTTGATCCAAGTTGAGCAATTGATCTAGTTAGTTATCTTAAATGTGAATCTAAAACAACAAGTATAGAAACTGCCTTGACTTGTAAACTCTTAAACACAACGCGGAATATAATGTTTAATCTTAAGAAGAAAAATGAATGAAACAGTAGAATTCTCAACAAACACTTCAATATATTAAATATACGAATACTCAAAAGTATTAGGGTTTACAACCTTGAAGTGAATCGACTCTAACAATGATACATGCTAAACTCTAACCCAAGAACCTCCTTTTATAGACTAAGGAGTCCTAGTCGGTTTACAATAGCTTTCTATATGTTGATGCAAATAATGTTCTAAAAATGTTATTTCTATCTTTCGCTAACTTCACGTTTTGAGGATAACAAAATGTGAAATCACGTTACGTTAAAATTAACGTAAACAAGTTTTTAATAGGAAGATCCTGTTTCTACACAAATCACTCTAGAACAAAGTTACAACTTAACTAATGATCAAAGAAGTGAATTTGAGTTTTAGACATCACATTTTTATGTGATAAAATGTTGGGAATTAAATGTTCTAAAGATTAGCATCAGGAATTAAAAGTTCACAAGGTTAGTTCTGCTCAAAGAAATATACTAAGTATCATTCTACTGCTAGTGTATTTCATTCTACTGCTAGTGCTAGAGATTCTGCTGCCGCAAGGATTCTACTGCTAGTGCAACAGATACTACTGTTGAAGAGATAAGTGTCGTGTATTCTACTGCTGTATGGATAAGTATACAAAGATATTTTGTTTATAAAAGTCAAAGATATACGGTAGATAATATCTTTGATAGATGTTCAGTCAACAAGTTGTGTACTCAGATACAAGTTGTATCTTAAGGACTGACACACTCAAGCAAAGCAAGTAGTTCGACAAGACTTATCATTTATTGTAAAGATCTCCTTAGTTGTATAAAAGGAAGATCTTATGTTAGTTACAAGTGTGTTGAAAATAGACTAACTAAGTGCAAAATTTGTAACTAGTCGAATACTAAGAAAACATACATTGAATTGTTCATAACAGAAAATAGTTTTCTTTGTAATAGAGATTCAAGGTTTTGTAACCCTAGTGATAGTGAACATCACTCGTATTATTCTTAATAATATTGAATCGTTTGGTGTTAACATTCATTGTTCATTATCAAATTCAACAACCACCACTGTTCCATTTCCAATAATCAATAACCTTCTAAGTGTGGTTAAGTAGATTTCGCATACTTAATCATATTCACTCAAAGTATCACATACACTCGTTATAAAGGACTAACATCATATTAAGTGTATCGTACATCCTCTCAATTGGTATCAGAGCAAGGCTGATATCTTTGATTTAGAAGAAGAAGAAGAAGAAATGGACGTAGAATCAATTCAGACAAATGTTGCTGCAAAGTTACCAATGCTCAAACAGAATGAGATTGAGATGTGGAGGCTGAGGATAGAGCAATATTTCCAAGTGCAAGATTATGCACTTTGGGAAATTATTGAAGATGGAAATTCCTTCAAACCTACAAACTCTACATCAACAGTTGAAGGTAAAATTGTGACAACTTTGAATACCAAACCAACAACTGCAGAAGATAGAGTCAGAAAGAAGAATGACCTCAAGGCAAGAAGTATGCTGATGATGACCATTCCAAATGATCAACTTTTAAACTTCAGCAAATTCAAAGATGCAAAGTCTTTGTTTGAGGCCATTATTGCAAGGTATGGTGGGAATGAAGCCACCAAGAAGACCCATAAGACTCTTCTCAAACAGCAGTTTGAAAACTTCTCCTCAACCAATAATGAATCACTGGACCACATGTTCAACAGGATTCAGAATATTGTGAGCCAACTTGCTATTTTTGGGGTTGAAATACCTCAAGAAGATTTAAACTCAAAATTTCTAAGAAGCTTACCTGAAGAGTGGGCTATGCATGTTGTCTGGAAGAACAAGCCAGACCTTGACCACATGGAACTTATGGACTTGTATAGCAACTTTAAGATTGTGGAACATGATTTGAAGAAAACTGGAGGTACTAGTCCTAATACTGGGAATATGGCATTTATGTCATCTCCTAGTACCTCAACTCCAGTTAAAGAGGTGAAGGTTGATAGTGGTGTTGGTGCTGCTAGTTCATCAAGCAGTACCATTGGTATAATGGATGAGCAGACTTGTTGTGCATTTTTAACAAGTCGAAATGATGGGTCCATGCTTACACATGAAGACCTCCAAGAGATCAATGATGATGATCTGGAGGAAATGGACCTAAAATGGCAAATTTCTCTTCTTAGCATGAGGGCTAAGAAGTTCTATCAAAGGACGGGGAAGAAGCTCACAATCAGCAGCAATGATACTGCTAGTTTTGACAAGTCAAAGATAGAATGCTACAACTGCCACATGATGGGGCACTTCTCAAGAGAATGTAGAAGGCCAAGGCAGCAAGATAGCAAGAACAGAGGTTTTGGAAGCAAATCCAAAATAGGGGAGGTTTCTGAGCCAAACTCAAAAGCTATGGTAGCTATTGATGACTTAGGCTTTGATTGGAGCTTCATGGCAGATGAAGAAGAAGCTTCTTCTCAGATGGCACTTATAGCTTTTTCTGCTACTGAGGTACAATCTCATAAAGCTTGTTCAAATACTTGAACTGCTCTTACAGAACTACAAACTTTAATCAAACATTATGATGATCAAAAGAAAGAGCTAAGCACAACTCATCAAGACTTAATAAACTATAAGTGTGGTTTAGCTACCTTAGAGAAGCAGATCATACACTATAAAGAAAATGAGTTTTCTTTTTCAGATGACAAAGCTCTTCTTAAGCAGGACATATTCTTTAGAGATGCATAAATTAAGCTTTTAAGAGATGCATATGATAGGATCAAAAAGGATAATGATAACATTCACTTAAGTGTAGAAACACTAGAACATGCTTCTAAGGGTGTAACTAACATGATTGAATGTCAAGTGATCAATAAGGCCAAGTCTGGATTAGGAAATAATGCTGTCCCACCTCCTTACAGAGGAATCCCTACACCCCCAGGGATTGACCTAGAGCATTCAGGCTTAGCTGAATTTTAACAACCTGAGCTACAATATGGTGTACAGCCAAAAACAAAGTTAGTTGTTGATGAACCTAAGAAAGTAAGTGAGAGTTTATGTAAAATTTCACTTCCTAAGGACAAGGTGTCCTCTGATAGAAGATCAGATAGAATAGTCATTGAAGACTGGATATCTAATGATGATGAAGATGAACAGGTTATGTCTAAACCTGAAGTGGTTAAGAAAGCAGGAACAAGTGTTCCTAAGATAGTCAAACATGATACTGATAGGCCTAAAATCAATGTTAAACATGTTAGGCAACCAGTTAGGTATTGTGAGCAATACAAAACCACAAACAAGCCTAAAGGCAACCAAAGGAATTGGAATGGCCTTAAGTCTCACCAACTAGGTGATGAATTTGACTTCTATGACAAAGCTTGTTTTGTATGTGGAGAATTTGACCATCTTGCTGCTTTCTACAACCAAATGGTATCTGGGTATACAAACAATAAGGTGAATTTCAAAAGGAAAACACCTAAAAGTCACTCTAATAATACTAGAACAAAACCCAGAGCAGTTTCATCAAAGTCTGGACCAAAAGCAGTTCCTACTGCTAAGCCAAAAGATTCTACTTCTAGACAAGCAGTTTCTACTGTCAGACCTTTTTACTCTGCTTACCCTAAACCAGTAGTACAAAGTGCAAAAACAACTTACAATCATGCACAAACAACTGCTAAGAGACCTTTTCCAACAAGAGCAGTTTCACTAAAACAAATTTGGAAACCTAAGGGTTCTACTGCTAGGGAAAAGAAGGCCAATGCTGTTAAGGCCTCAACATGTTGGATTTGGAAACCTCTTAAATCCAATGGTGCATTGACTGTTCTCAAGAGATTTAATTACATTGATGCACATGGCAAATCCAAGTCAGTAATGGCTTGGATTCCCCAAGGAAACTAATTTCCTTATTTGTGTGCAGGAACATTCACCAACAGATCATGAAGATCAAGGCTATTCAGATAGTGGGTGTTTAAGGCACATGACAGGCAACATGTCTTATCTTTCCAACTTTCAATCATTAGATGGTGGATATGTTACCTTTGGAGGAGGTATCGGTGACAAGATTACTGGTAAAGGTACTCTTAAAACTGGTAAATTAGATTTTGAAGATGTGTACTATATGCAAGAGCTTAAGTATAATCTTTTTAGTGTCTCACAAATGTGTGACAAAAAGAACAAAGTTCTTTTTACTGACACTGAATGTTTTGTACTTTCTTCTGATTTTAAGATGCCTGATGAAAGTCAAGTACTTCTTAAAATTCCAAGAAAGGGCAACATGTACAGTGTTGATATGAAGAAGATTGTTCCTAAAGAGGCACTTACTTGTCTAGTTGCAAATGCCACATTAGATGAATCTATGAAATGGCATAGGTGGCTTGGTTACATTAACTTCAAAACCACAAATAAAATTGTTAAGAATGGTTTGGTAAGAGGTTTACCTCCAAAACGATTTGAAAATGACCAAACATGCATTGCTTGTCTTAAAGGCAAACAACACAAAGCCACTTGTAAGCCCAAAATTTTTAACTCTATTGATCAATCATTGTTTATGCTTCATATGGACTTATTTGGACCTACTTCTGTTAGTAGTATGATGCATAAAAGATATTGTCTAGTTGTTACTGATGACTATAGTAGATTTACATGGGTTTTCTTTTTAGGATCTAAGGATGAGACTTCTAGCATTCTTAAAACATTCATTACAGAGATAGAAAACCTAGTAAGCAAAAGAGTAAAAGTCATTAGATGTGATAATGGGACAGAGTTTAAGAATAGAGTTATGGATGACTTCTGCAAGGAAAAAGGTATTAGGAGAGAATTTAGTGTAGCTAGAATTCCTCAGCAAAATGGAGTTGCTGAAAGGAGAAATAGAACTCTCATAGAAGCTGCTAGAACCATGTTAGCCGACTCTAAGTTGCCTATCACTTTTTGGGCTGAAGCAGTTAATACTGCTTGCTATGTCCAGAATAGGGTTTTGGTTGTCAAATCTCACAATAAGACATCATATGAGCTTTTTAGAGGTAGAACTCCTGCAATAGGATTTCTTAGACCTTTTGGATGTCATGTGACAATTCTGAATACCTTAGACTATCTAGGAAAGTTTGATGGTAAAGCAGATGAAAGATTCTTAGTTGGATATTCTCTTAATAGCAAAGCTTTTAGAGTATACAACTCAAGAACTAGAAGAGTAGAGGAAAACCTGCATGTGGAATTTTTAGAGAATAAATCCAATGTAGCAGGTCAAGGTCCTAATTGGCTATTTTATCTTGAGACACTAACCCATTCTATGAATTATGTGCCTGTTGTTGTTGAAACTAATGAATTTTCAGGTTCAAAAGCTGATGATGTAACAAATGAGGCAGGGTTAGAATAGGAGACAAATCAAGATTATGTGATGATGCCAATATGGACAAGTACAAGTGTGGATTCAACTTCAAAAATTGATGAACCTTCTTCTGATGAAGCTAAAGAAGGGATTGAAGATGAAAACAAGGAAGATGGAACAAAAGAACAAGAGAATGTTTCTACTGATGATAGTACTGCTGAGACAGAGCATTCTACTGCTAGGCTTAATTTTTCTACTGCTGAGCCAAATGTTTCTACTGCTGGCCCATCAGAACCAAATGAAGCAGAATTCTCAGAAGAAGAGGTGGATTTCAACAATCTCCTACCTGACTATCATGTTCCTACTACTCCACATACAAGGATTCAGAAAGTCCACTCCCTGGACAATGTGATTAGAGATGTACAATCAGGGGTGAAGACAAGGCAACAACTGATGTCTTCAGACCAATAAGGGATTCTTGATGCTCTTTATGCATCAAAGCAGCATGAGTATTCAAACTCTTGCTTGTTTGTATGTTTTCTATCACAAGCAGAACCAAAGAATGTTCTTAAAGCCCTAGATGATTCAAGCTGGGTAGAAGCTATGCAAGAAGAGCTTCTTCAGTTTAAGATTCAGAAGGTATGGGTGCTAGTTGATTTACCCAAGGGTGTAAGGGTAATTGGCACTAGATGGGTTTTCAGAAATAAAAGGGATGAAAGGGGCATAGTGATTAGGAATAAGGCTAGATTAGTATCCCAAGGGTACGCACAAGAAGAAGGGATAAACTATGAAGAGGTTTTTGCTCCAGTAGCAAGGATTGAAGCCATTAGGTTATTTTTGGCTTATGCTTCTTTTATGGGCTTCACAGTTTATCAAATGGATGTCAAGAGTGTATTTTTATATGGTACTATTGAAGAGGAGGTATATGTCTCACAACCTCCAGGGTTTAATGACCCAGACCATCCAGACAAAGTGTACAAAGTAGTTAAGGCTCTTTATGGCCTTCATCAGGCACCAAGGGCATGGTATGAAACACTGGCTTCCTATTTGACAGAAAATGGATTTCAAAGAGGCAAGATTGATCAGACATTATTCATCAAGAAGCACAAGAATGATCTTTTACTAGTGCAGGTGTATGTGGATGATATCATCTTTGGATCTACAAGGAAGGAGATGTGTTTGGAGTTTGAGAAACTTATGCATAATAAGTTTCAGATGAGTTCCATGGGGGAACTTACAGTCTTTTTGGGTCTGCAAGTTAAGCAATCAAGTGAAGGCATATTTATCAGCCAAGATAAATATGTTGCAGAGATTCTTAGAAAATTTTAATTTGCTGATTCAAAAGTGGCAAGCACACCAATGGGCTCTGAGAAGCCACTTCTTAAAGATTTAGATGGAGAAAATGTAGATGTACACACATACAGATCTATGATAGGCTCTTTGATGTATCTCACATCATCAAGACCTGATATCATGTTCTCTGTTTGTGCTTGTGCAAGATTTCAAGTAACTCCAAAGGTTTCTCTCCTCACAGCTGTCAAGAGGATTTTTAGATATCTCAAGGGTCAACCTAGGTTGGGTCTATGGTATTCTAGAGAATCACCTTTTGACTTGGTAGCATTTTCAGATAGTGATTATGCAGGTGCAAGCTTGGACAGAAAGTCAACAACTGGAGGATGTCAATTCCTTGGGTGTAGACTTATCTCATGGCAGTGTAAGAAGCAAACAATTGTGGCTACTTCAACAACTGAAGCTGAATATGTAGCTGCTGCGAGTTGCTGTGGTCAAGTCCTATGGCTTCAAAACCAACTTCTTGACTATGGGTACAATTTCATGAACACTGTCATACATATTGATAATAGTAGTACAATTTGCATAATTAAAAACCCAGTACATCATTCTAAAACAAAACACATTGAAATTAGACATCATTTTATTAGAGACTGCAATGAGAAAAAGTTGATTCAAGTTCTTAAAATTGATTCTGATCACAACTTTGCAGATCTTCTTCCAAAAGCTTTTGATGTTGGAAGGTTTCAATACTTGGTAGCAAGTATTGGAATGCTTAATCCTCAATGATTTAAAACTCTGTGTTTTTGTTTATAAATTTTTGTTTGTACTGCTAGCATTGTTAATTACTACTGTTGCTGAAAAGTTTGTACTGCTAGTACAAATTTTGTTTGTTAAGTTCATACTGTTAGTCATATGATTCTACTGCTATAAGACAAATATTTTGCATTTTATTTCTTGGTTTTGGACTAACAATTTCAGGTATGAACATTGAGCACAAAGGAAGTTACAAGTGAAATGGAAGCAGCAAAATGATTATCTTAATTGCTAACATAATAGGTTTATGATGGACTAAGTTTGGGAATTCATTAACAAAGGTTTACTCCTAAGTTAATAAATTCTTTAAAACTTCTTTCTTGAAACCTAATTATGATGTTTCACATTGACTTGATGGCTCAGTTGGTCAGATAGTAACTGACACAACTCACTTTCTATCATTTTATACTTTAACTAGTATAATGAGCAAGTCTAAGGACATCTGATAGAAAGAACAGCTAGCAAAAGTGAATCTAACACTTGTGTTAGAAGTAACAATTGCTATGAGCTGGAAAACTTGTCAAGAAAGCCCTTTGAATGGGTTTATCTTTACACAGGCAGTTATTTATAACTGAAAATGTTGGTTCTCACACAACCAGAGGTTAATTTAAACCGAATTCTTGATTAAGTGTCTGTTACACACTTAATCCCTTCAAAATGCTAAGTCAAAAGTTTCTTTAAAAGGATTTTTTCAAAGTGGCTCAGAATAACCATCAAATGATGGATAATGAGTCAAAGCCCCATGATTCACCACTCATAGGAGTTAACACACCTAGAAGTGATGAGGGCAACAATTTAAACTCTTAAGGAATTGATAGCCAACATGTACACTATTGTCTGAAAACATGTTCTAATTGGTAGATCAGATGATGGTGAGAGATCTTCCAAATAGGGGAGGATATATTTTGGTACATGGTGAGAGATCTTCCAAGCTCAGGGGAGGAAGATTAACCAATAAAGAAAACTAAAATTGGTTGTGTATGCTCAGAACAGGGGAGAAATTGATCAAACAGTAGTTGTTGTATCTCCTCCTACAATGGAAAAGACAAGAGCATACAAGATGATGTCAGCTTTTTGAGAAGCTAACATGTCTTATTATCCAGCCAATAATAAGAACAAGCATTTAGTTAATGGATGCTAAGAATAAACTTTTTCAGTTGATGGATACTGGGAATAAGCTCTTCAAATGAAGAAAGTTCAAATGAAGATTCTGGAGTATTATATATAATCAGAAGGGATGAAGCATTCAAATGGAGAAAGTTCTATCTAGGAGATTTCAGTTTCAGTTTTAGTTCACTACGTTTGTTCATCACTTGCAAAGGCATGCTGGAAGATGATTTGACTTCTTGGAACAAGCATCCAAGATACACAACACCATTGCCTCTTATAATTCCCCCATCCAAGGAAATTGCACCATCTTTTATTCAAAGTACTGCTATTGCTCAAGACAAAGAAAGATGTTATTGCTGAAAGAGATTCACAGAAGGTAGAAGAGTTAGACATAAAGATATTTAATCTTGAAGAACAGAAGAAAGCTCAGATCAAGAGTTTGACTATGAAGTGTTTGAAAGATCCTCACAATCAAAATTTAATTCCGAAGAAACATGTTGATTTGGGAAATCACATGTTTAGGGGAGGATTGTTGGGAATTAAATGTTCTAAAGATTAGCATCACGAATTAAAAGTTCACAAGGTTAGTTCTGCTCAAAGAAATATACTAAGTATCATTCTACTGCTAGTGTATTTCATTCTACTGCTAGTGCTAGAGATTCTGCTGCCGCAAGGATTCTACTGCTAGTGCAACAGATACTGCTATTGAATACTGCTGTATGGATAAGTATACAAAGATATTTTGTGTATAAAAGTCAAAGATATATGGTAGATAATATCTTTGATAGATGTTCAGTCAACAAGTTGTGTACTCAGATACAAGTTGTATCTTAAGGACTGACACACTCAAGCAAAGCATGTAGTTCGACAAGACTTATCATTTATTGTAAAGATCTCCTTAGTTGTATAAAAGGAAGATCTTATGTTAGTTACAAGTGTGTTGAAAATAGACTAATTAAGTGAAAAATTTGTAACTAGTCGAATACTAAGAAAACATACATTGAGTTGTTCATAACAGAAAATAGTTTTCTCTGTAATAGAGATTCAAGGTTTTGTAACTCTAGTGATAGTGAAGATCACTCGTATTATTCTTAATAATATTGAATCATTTGGTGTTAACATTCATGGTTCATTATCAAATTCAACAACCACCACTGTTCCATTTCCAATAATCAATAACCTTCTAAGTGTGGTTAAGTAGATTCCGCATACTTAATCATATTCACTCAAAGTATCACATATACTCGTTATAAAGGACTAACATCCTATTAAGTGTATCGTACATCCTCTCACAAAATATTTCTTTCAAAAATATACTTTACAAATTATTTTTGAATAATTAAGAAATGTTTTAATGGAAAAATATGTTTAAAATACATAACTGCTATTTTCCCCCCCAAAATCAGCTCCAAACATCCCCAAATAAGTTTTCACCAGAAAAGAAAAAAAATAGAGCATCTTTGTCTGACACGGCTCCACGGTTCCACTAAATTTAGTGGAGCCGTGGGTGATTTAGTGGAGCCGTCCCTTTATAACGGTCAGATTTTTTCTGCCTATAAATACCAGCCCTGTTCATAGTTCTTGGGCATCCTTTTTCACACAAAACTTTCTGAGTTTGATACTCTCTTCACATCTTTTCTTTTTGATCATTTAGTTAGTTTTTCTTTTGTTTAAGAGTGATCCTTTCATCCTATCAAGTGATCCTCTTCATTCCTCTTCAATAGCAAGAGAAGAACATAAAGTATCCAAGTAGATACAAAGTGTTGTCATTCCTATCCAAGTGCAAGAGAAGAACTCAAGGTATCCAAGAAGATACAATAGTTGTAGTTTTAGTTAGGGGTCTTGTAACATTTGTTACACACTTGTTGTATCATAGCATACATCAAGATCATTTTTCTTTTGTGAGAGAGTGAGTGAAGATCATTGTGATCTTATAAGAGATATTGATTATCTCTTGAAGCCATTGGGCTAGTGTGATTGATCAAGAAGATCAAAGTTAGATAGGATAGGTTGAGTGAAGTGAGAGTTGATCATTGTGATCGTGTCGAGATCTTGAAGATCTCTTGAAGCCATTGGGCTTGTGTGATTGATCAAGTGGATCATAGGTAGATCGGGTAGATCGAGTCTTGTGTGAAGTAGTAAAGGATCAAGTGGATCGTGGTAGATTGGTGCTAGCTAAGATTAGCACTCGACATCTAGCTTAGTGTCGGAAATAGGATAAGCGACGTGTACGGTTTTCTCCGCCTAAAGGGAGGTTGTTGACATAGTGCTTGAAACTCTCGAGTGTGGTACTCGGGGAGTGGAGTAGGGCGAAGAAGAGCTTCGTAGCCGAACCACTATAAATCCTTTGTCCCAGTTTGATCTTTCCATCTCTACTCTTTACTTTCATTACTTATTATTAGTTAGTTTAGTGTGTAGTTCATATTGGTGTTGATTGATTGCACATAAGAATCGAATCAAAGGTTTTCAATAGTAAAGTTTTTAACAAGTCTTAAAAGAATTAAAAGAACTTAAAAACCGGTAAAACAATTCAACCCCCCCTTGTAGTTTTTCACAATTGGTATCAGAAGCTACGTCAGTCAAGATTTTAAAGTAAATTATATTTTAAAACTTGAATCGATCAATGGATTCCGAAAAATATCTAGAAGGACAATCTATGCAAAGACCACCACTTTTCGAAACCGATTGTTTTATTTATTGGAAAACAAGATTCAAAACATATGTGAAGTCAAAAGACATTGATCTTTGGCATGTTATTACCGAGGGTGACTTTCAACCAATTCAAAAGAATCCGGAAACTAAAAAGGATGAAATATTTTCTTATGATAAACAAAGTGATGAACTTAAAAGAAAACTAGCCAAAAATAATGAGGCTAAAATGATGATTTACAATGCTTTGCCTAAAAATGAATTTGAAAGAATTTTTATGTGCAATACGGCAAAAAATATTTGAAAAAATTTGTTAGTCACTCACCAAGGTAATAACCAAGTCAAGGAGAACAAGATAGATCTTCTTGTTTAACAATATGAACAATTTTCCATTTCGGAAGATGAGTCAATAGATAATGCTTTTGCTAGATTTAATACTATTATCATTAGTCTTAAAGCTCTTGATGAAGGTTACTCTAGCAAGAATTATGTTAGGAAGTTTCTTAGGGCTCTACATCCTAAATGGAGACCAAAGGTTACCACCATAGAAGAGTCAAAGGACTTGGCGACATTATCAATCGATGAACTAATAGGAAACTTGAAAGTTCACGAGATGATAATCAAGAAGGACTCCGATATAGTCAAAGGAAAAAGCGAGAGAGTTAGATCTCTAGCTTTGAAAGCCAAGATAGAGTCTAGTGATGAGGAATGTTCAAGTTCCGATAGTGAAGATGAAGAGTATGCACTAGCCGTTAGAAACTTTAGAAAGTTCGTTAGGAGGAAAGGTAGATTTCCTAGACAACCTCGCAATGAAAAGAGGCCATTTCAAAAGAATCAAGATGAAAAGAAAGGGATGAGTGATAGAAGATGCTTTAGATGCGGAGATTCTAATCATCTCATAGGAGAATGTCCCAAACCACCGAAATTCAACAACCAACGAGCTTTCATAGGAGGCTCTTGGAGTGATAACGGTGAAGAAGAAGAGAAGAAGCCCAACGATGAAACATGCCTAATGGCTCAAGCTTCTAATGAGGTACATTCCGACTCTTCTTATTATAGTGATGATAATTCGTCAATAGATGACAATAGATTGCATGACAAATATAATAAACTATGTGATCCGAAGGAATCAACACGTAAATATCTCCAAGGATTTACAAAGGAAATATGTAAACCCGAGTCGTATTCCCAACGAAGGATTGAATGGAATTTGGATTTGGATCGTGAATCGTGTGATGAATAATGGAAACAAAGAGATTTTTGGATTTTGATGAAATTAAATAACCTACAACTACGGGAAGCAATAAATAGGCTAAGGGAAACTTATAACATATAAACCTACAAAGCATGAATAAGTAAAAACGTAAAGAAAACAAATAACGTAACTAAACCGGGAAAACGCGAACTAAAAACGTGAAATCTAAGCAATATTAATTCTACGGGTACAAATCTATTTTTCCTAAATTCTAATTAATAAAAGAAAATTTTGAAAAAAAGAATTATATTTTTTTGACTTTTATATTTTTTAATATGAATTAAAAACTATATTTAAAAGAAAATTTAAGTAAAAATACTAAAACTATTCTGAAAATTCTGAATTTTTTTCTAAAAATACTACAAGTGATACTGATCCTAGGAAAAATATAAAAAAAAGCCCCAGCTTATTTAAATAAGCTGGGAAAAAGCTAAATGGTTCGAATAAGCTTATGAAGAAAAATGGATTAAAACAATTGATGGTGTGAAGGATTTCAGAAAAATCTCAAGGGTGGAATGGTTAAGGTGTTGGTTATGTGTGCTGAGAGACTGGGGTTCGAACCCCAGTTTTGCACCTTTTTTGAAAACTATTTTTTTTTTACTTTTATTTTAAAAAACTGATTAAGCAACAAAAGATAGGCACTTTTTGTAAAAGGAAATATTTTTAAAACTCCAAAATAAGCTGAGAATCAGCTTAATGAAACTGATCAGTGGGCTATCAATGGGAAACAAGCTAAGGCTATTGATCAAGAGGGTTGTTAAGCTGAATTAAGCTTAAATGAAACTAGATTAAGCTATTTTAAGCAAAGTCTAATCCAAATAATCAAGCAATCCTCAGAATAAGCCAAAAACAAAATCAATTAAGCACTGAATAATTCTCAACAAGCAAACACAAAAACTGAGTTGCAGACCTTAATTAACCTACTGAGGCACTAATAAGCTATTCTAAAAGCTAAAATGGGACTGAAATAAGCTATATTAACTAAAACTAATTCTAAATAAGCCAACATGAACTGAAAAAACTAATCAAACAGCAAATAAGCACTTGAATCCATCAATCACTTAAGGGACTGTGGTGCAGGGTAGATCAGTCCCACAAGGGCATATTCAAGCTTATTTTTAAGCTCTATGAAATAAGCAAATGCAACAAAAGTAGGAGATATCTAAAGTTCATACACCTAAGAACTAGTAAAACCAAATTTCCAGCCAAAAGGAACTGTGGAAAACTAGAAGGGGGGGGGGGGGTTGAATAGTTTTACATCGTTTTTTTTTAAATATCTTTTGAAAACTTTATTTACTTTAAAAACTTAACTTCAAGTATTTGTGAAAACAAATACTTGAACAAGATTATTAATTATATGTGTATCCTTATTAGATTCGTTATAAAGGTTTTGTTTTTATGAATGGACTTCTAAATTGATCTTTAAGTGAAATCAATTTCTAAGTAATACTAACAATTATATATGCCTATGTGTATGAAAGTAATAACGATATAAATAAGGAAATAAGTAAGAGATGGAAAGATCAAACCGAGACACGAAGGATTTATAGTGGTTCGGCTACAAGGACACCTTCCTTGCCCTACTCCACTCCCCGAGTCACCTACTCGAGAGTTTTCTTCACTACTTCAAAAAGGCTCCCTTATGGCGGAGAAAACCTTACACAACTTTGGCTTACACCGGTTTAACGACACAAAGCTAAATGTCGAGTTCTAATAGTAGCTAGAACTAATCTCACGACTTCAAACACGACTTCTTCACAACTATATCACGACGGCTTCACAACTTCTTCACAATGGCTTCACAACTTCTTCACGATGACTTCACGACTTCTTCACGATGGCTTCACGACTTCTTCACGATCACTCACGACTACTACACACTATCACAACTTCACAACCTTTTAATTACTCCTTCTTCACAACACTACTACTACTACAATCTACTTCACAACTATACACTACTTCTTCACTTCTCTACTTCTTCACACCTTTGCTATACTTCTTGCACACCTTGTATTTCTTGACTCTTTGGCGACTTCTACTTCTTCAATGTCTCACGACTTCTTTATGACGACTTCACCACTTTTTCACACCGCAACTACTTTACCACTTTACAATATTTCTATACTACTTCTTTACACCACAACTACTTACACACCTTCTTCACTACTTACACACTACACTGATCTAATCACTTATGTTTACACCTACTATACACACCTTGTACACAAATGGATGAGTGATTTACAAAGTTTACTAAACTAACAACTTAAGTAACAAGATGATACTAAGTTGTAATACTTCAAGTCTTGATTGATAGAAGTATTCTTCTTTTGCACTTGGATGGTAGAAGCTTGGATCACTTGGAAACCAATACTTAAGAATTATATGATCAAAGATTTTAGAAAGGATAAGAGGAGATTTAGAACAGAAGGTTTGGGGTGCAAAAGGTGAGGAAAAAGTCCAGGGAAAGTCCAGTATTTATAGGCAAATCTGGACAGCTGGAGGAGCGGGGCGGTCCCCTTAAAATTAAGGGGGACGCCTTGTATATTTAAGGGGGCCGACCATCGACCTTTGCCCAGATTTGTCTTTTTGTGGGGAAGGTTTTTCTGGAACATTTTTACCATTTTTGGTTGAAAATTTGAATTCATAATTTTATAAAAGATTAAACATTTTTATTTAATACCAAAAATGATTTTCTAAAAGATATAAAATGTTTTGGGTCATTTTATAAAAAATCTAGTGATTAAGAAAATGTTCCTTTGATCGTATAATGCATTAAGCATTTGTTCATTCATACCTTAAGTGATCGAGATGTTGAAATGAATATATACAACTAAATACTTGTTTGTTTAATAAGTTTATGTTTAATGAGTTTACATTTTGTGATTATCAAAACATAGAGATATCAATAGGTATTAATAATGTTTTTAGGCATTATTTATATCAACAGGAACTTATCAACAGCTTAAAAATAAGCTGAGAGGTAGGGTAGTTTGGTCAAGTATACACTGAATTCTCAGTGTATACTTGGCTGGACTAGCTACTTTTGGGCTTGTTTATAAGCTATAATAAGCTCAGAAATTGGTTGAAATTTGTCAATTAGCACACTACAACTAGCAAATAATTCAGAAATTGAAAATTAAGCACTGAACCACTCAAATAAGCACTTAATTAGCACATGAACAGTAAAAGCTAAAAAGGATATTTTTTTGATTTTTCTGAAATTAAAACATAAACTGAATTAAGAGTAAATTACAATTCTGAAAATGTAAATAAGCTAAAGAAAATTACAATACCTTAAAAAATTAAGCTAATTAAAACCTGCTTCACTATTGTTACATAAGTGACTATTTATACTAATTCAAAAACTAGGGTTTTACTGATCTCTATGCTTCTTGTGTGAGAGAAATCCCTTTGTGCTTCCTCTTGAGTAATTCCCACCATCGGATTAAACTTTATCTTCATCTCAGCCTTTGGATTCATTTTGGCGCCCAAATGTATACACGGATTGATGACATGGCATTGGATACATGTGAGGGGGTGGTATCTTGTGAAGAGTACTAGGAGGGGAAGACATGTGACTAGTAGGGTGGTGGAGTGTGGCAGGGGGGAAATAGGGTTGCAGGTAATGATGGTGGATGGTGGGTGGTTTTGGAGGGAAAAGAGAAATGAGGATAGGGTTGACTTGGGTTTGACCCATTTTTATTAATAAAACGGGGTTGGGCTTGGGAAGGAGTTGGGCTGGGTTTGTTATTTGGTGTGGGTTGGGTTTAGGATTTAGTGGATTTGTTTTTAAGGGTTAGGATTAGAATTGGAATTAGTTGTAACTTTAGGGACCAAAACTGCCAATTAGGGAAAATAAATCCAAGGACTGATTTTGTCATTTTGAAATTTTTAAGTGTTGACTTTTGATGACTTGAGCAAAAATCTTGGTCTAAACTTGTAAATTTCTTCCCCGGCTTCGGCTTTTGACGATTTTCCAATCTCATGCTCGTTTATGTCCGTTTTGCCCTGTTTTCAATCCTTTTGTACCTGAAACACATAAAACACAAACCAAGGATATCTGCAGCAATATTTGATATATTTGGGTGTTTTTGGTCATTTTTGTGTCTTATATGGGTATAAAATGATGAGTATTTACACACTCATCACTATGCGAGGTTAGTTCTAAAATTTTAGGTAGAAACAGAACACTAAAATTAAAATTGCAAGAACTTGAAGTGCTAATTTTAGAACTAAAGGATCAAGTCAAAAGACTTGAGAAAAATAAAGATGTAGACTTAGGATGTGGGTCATGCATAAGTCTTCAAGTAGAAAATGAGAAACTCAAAGAAAATGCTTTAAGAATCATTAAGTTCGAAGAAGGAACTAAGGCACTTAAGTAGATGCTTGAAAACATTAGGTTTAGTGAACATGACCGTGCGGGCTTAGGATTTGACCCAAATCAAGCTTCTACAAGTAGTACTAAACAAGTAAAATTTGTAAAGCCTAAAATATCTGAGTCTGTAGGTGACGGCACCACTAAAGGTACGGACGGTACCATTAAATTTAATGGTACCGTGGTACCGTCTGGTGCTGAAGTCAGATCAGGGTCAATTTTGACAAATAACTTAAGTTCTAAACTAAGTCACACAGTTATAAATGATACTAAAGTACCTATTGCTAGCATAGAGGAAGTCAAAAGCTTTTATAAACCCTTGTCAACTCCTGGACTAGGATTTGTAAAGCCCGACACTAGGTCAAAGACTCCTCCACCTAGAAAAACAAATTCTCCCAAACCTCGGTCAAGAACTCCTCTACCAAGAGGTAACTTTAGAAGACAAAGTTATCCAAGTAACTTCCCCGTAACTTGGAATGACAGTCAATCACAAGGTTACTTACCATGGGAAATGTGTCCTCCATTCTCACATCCTAAACAATTGCAACAAATGCGTAGGATGTTTAACACTAACAACTTTGGACCCATGAGATTTTGGGGACCAAATGTTTGAGCTTCTATTTTTCTAGATAAACATGGTTGTAAATAAACTGGAAGTCCAATAAATGAAGTGTGATTAGTATTTACACTAATCTAGAGATGAAAAGTCAAATTGTATGTCATATGCCTAGCTTTCAACAAAGGTAGTCTAGTCTTCAAAGTTTTAAGGGCAACACCTCAGGCTCAGGTACGCTTTCTTAAAACACCCGTTGTTGGTAGAAATGCTAAGCATGTAGTGTCGTTAGAATCTAACATAGTAGGCACTATAACAAAGAAACGAAATTCATTTTCATCATGACTCAAGTATTTGTCAAAGACTATTATGACAAACTCAACTTGTCCAGAAATGTACAATGATCGCTCAAAGATCATGCGTGACAAGTTTGAGATGAGCAATGATGAGTGAATCAAGTTTCTTCCCTAGCCCGTATATAATACTACTTGAAGAAAGTATCCTCATAAACCTAAGTTTAATATATATATATATATATATATATATATATATATATATATATATATATATATATATATATATATATATATATATATATATATGATACTTAGCTTAGAAAAATCTTAATCAATTTTAACGCCCATATCCACAAAAACGAACCTCACATGAGATGATGAAGGTGAGTGCGCGGATATTACTAGGTTAGGGGCATGATAGGTAATTTAATTTACCTAACGGCGTGTAGGCCCATTATCATGTCTAGTGTCTAGCTTTGTGCCCACTTGTTAGAAGGATCCAAAAACTTCTTACCTTAAAGTGTTTGATGTATCTTCCGATGCATTAAAGGCACTATACGCTTGAGATTATGAGATCTCAAGGAGATTGGATTAGAAGTTGTTGTCTATACCAACTCTGATAATGCGGGAGATAATGTGGATTGATAAAGAGAGAGTGATGTTTGTACCCTCATAGGTTGTTGTCAAATTTCTTGGTTCTCCAAGAAACAAACTACCCTTGCTATCTCCATGACCGAATCCGAATACGTAAGCGCCGGAAAGGCATGACAACAAGCACTATGGATGAGACAAGCTCTAATCTAATGAGACGTCCATCTCAACAACACTCCTGTGAAGAGTAACAGCCGAGATGCAAATAGACTTGACCGAGAACCCCGTGGATTGCTCATGTACGAAGTCTATCGAAGTACGTCATTTCCTCCGTCACGATAATGTCAAAAGAGAAATATTTTCTTGGAAAAGCTTCACTTAAAGGACAACATCGTTGATATTCTAACCAATATGTTCTCCACACCCCTCTTATGACTATTTGAATATTTCTTCGGAAATATTGAAGTCATCTCTCAAATCTCATCTCATGTTGAATGTTTCATTGAAAATATTGAAGTCATTTCTCACGTCTCATCTTATGACTCTTTAAGTCATTCTTCTCATCCTACTCATGACTATTTCAATATTTCACTGGAAATATTAAAGTCATCCCTTACGTCCTATCTCGTGACTCGCTCAATATTTCACTTGAAATATTAAGTCACTCTTCCCATCCTTCCAATGACCACTCGATTATTTCACTGGAAATATTGAAGTCATTTCTTACGTATCGCCTCGTGACTTTTCAAGTCAATCTTCTCTTCCCTCATGAGTCTTAGATATCTCACTGGAAATATTGAGTCATTCCTTCCATCTCGTCACATGACTGTTTAAGTCATTCCTCACATCCGTCTTATGACTACTTAAATATTTCACTGGAAATATTAAGTCATCCGTCATATCCGTCTCATGACTTCTAAATATTTCACTGGAAATATTAAGTCATTCCTTACGTCTCATATCCTGACTATTAAATATTTTCATTGGAAATATTGTAGTCATCCTCTATATCTCGACTCATGACTTCAACTTATTTCACGAGAAATATTAAAAGTCAATCCTTATTCCTCTCCAATGACAACTTAGGCATTTCCTTGGAAATACTAAGGTCATTCCTTGTGATCTCGCCTTATCGTTTTCGTCAAAGAGTTTATTAGGTATAAACTTTTTCCGCGTGTCAAAAAGTCTTACTAAATAAGTAAGATCAATCAGTCAAGAGTCGAAACAGAACAAAAATGGGTCTCACAGACACACGACTCCACTAAAGTGGTACGGCACCACTAACGTTTAGCGGTACTATGGTACCGTATATCTGAGAGAACCCGTTTTTCTTCTATTTTCCCTCTGCATACTCATTTCAAATCTTCCCAACTCCTGCAACTACTGTCAAAACGAAACCTCACAACCAAAACTTCAATTACACCTTTTCAAGATCATAGTTAAGACATTGATTCTCAAGATTACCAACTAATCTCACCTTTTCAACATGACTTGTAAGTCTTTTTACTCTATTTTTCTTTAATATTGAGTCTAGGGTTTGTTCTTATGCATAAAATTGAATTGGGGTTTTTCAATTTTAGTTAAATTTTTATGCAATTAAGACTATGATTAGACAATGTAGTACTTACATGATTCCCTAAACCTAGGATTTTCATAAACCCACTAATATTGGACTATCTAGTCCGAATTTTCTCATTTAAATCGGATCAAGATTAGTTATTTGTAGTGGAATCATGTCTAGGATGATTAAAATTGAATTAGGAATGATTAACATTGAGGCTTTTCAATCTTAAGATTTTTGGCGCCAAGTCGAGGCATTTGCCAAACACCCCAATTCCATCATTTTCGAAAAAGTTCACGTATCTAGGATCATGAAACCTTTTTCCGTGCATTGTTGATGCAAACTAAAAACGTTTTTGCATGCATACATGATCTCACAAATATCGATCGAATTACATAACTAATATGTATTCTTTGACATATTTGCTTGAGCAAAATTGAAGTTAGGAGCGTTTGGGTAATCCCATTAGTTTTGTTTTAGAGTCGAGATTACCGCACCTCCACACAGTTTGCATATAGGCACACACTAGGCACATGCCTTTGAAATAAAATAATTTCAATTTTAATATGTGATAAATTTTCCATAGGTAACAAGAGATATCACATGTTTGATTATGATCATGAACTAACAGATGATTACATTCCCAAACCATCAACTGAACCTGACACCCCACTTTCTCACAAACAAAGTTTCCAACACCTAGAGTCTCGTCTTTTTCATGAAGGACGAATTGTCGAATCATCCTTTCTCAACCATGTTCACATCCAAATCATGTTTCAAGAAATCGGATTCGATTGCTTGTTTCAGATCAATGATCAAATTTGTCCTCGATTCGTTCTCAAAATATACCGACAAGTTAAACTCGTACATAACAAGGATCAAACTTTGTCTATCCAATTTATGATCCAAAACCAAGATATCTCAATTACTCTTGACCAATTTGCCAATATTCTTGGACTTCCGAACCATGAACAATGCTCCTACACAGAAGGTTGGTCCCTCAAAACCCTCACGAGTCACCAAACTGAGTCTGGTCCTTACCATTCCCAAATTCCCAGTCCATGTGAGATAAAAGCTCATATTCGTCTTTCTCAAAAAGTTCATGGTTCTCTTAAAGATAATGGTGACATTGAGTTTGATGAGTCTCTTGAGTATGACTTAGATCCACTCAAAATCTATGTTGATGAAATTCACCCACATCTACGTAGATGGATAGAGGTCATCCGTGAAAATGTCTTTTGTCTTCCTCACAACCGTGAGCAACTTCCGGCGTGTTGTGCTCATATGTTGTATTGTCTAGTCAGCAACCCTACAATCTCGCTTACTTCGTAGCAAGGAGAATTGTCGGTGTCAGGGGTAAATATGGCGATACCCTATGGCATTTTGTTGACTCGTCTATATCTGTTTGTCATAACCTCTTTCCCACACCTCCAAAATAATCGATATCTCTTTATCAATCCCACCATGACTCCTGATTTATCAATTATAGATCAAGGGAGAATTGCACAAGAAATATGCAAAACCCGAGTCGTAGTCCCGATGAAGATTGAATGGAATTTAGTGATTCGGGATTTGTGATTCGTGCAGTGAATGTGAATAAGAGTGATTGATTTTGGATTACACTACTAATATTAAAATAACAATCAAGATTAACAATTAAACTAAGCTAATAGAACAATTAAACTAAACATTTAACCTAAAAACGAAAATTGAATTTAAAAATGGAACGCGACGTAATAAAAAAAACGTAAATAAAAAGTGAAATACTAAAATTTAAAACCTAAAAATATAAAAATAATTTTCCTATATTAAAACTGATAAAAGAAAATTTTTGGAAAAAGAAAAATATTTTTTTGACTTTTTAATAATTTTTTATGAATTAAAAACTAATTAAAACTATTTAAATGATTTAAAAATAGTAAAACAACTAGGAAAAATCTGAAAATTTCTGAGTAATTTTAAAATCAAAGAAGCAGTCTAGGAAAAATAAATTCAGAACCAGATTAAGCTCAAATAAGCAAAACAGCCTAATAAGCACTTAGTGAAATAAGCTAACAATAAGCAAAAACTAGCAAAAAATCACAAAAAGCTCAGGGAAGGTAGATTGAACTATTTTAAGCTTAATTCAACTTAAAAACATCAAATAAACTAAAGAAATAAGCACTAGAAGCATCTGCACAGCTTATTGCTGAATCAGGTTACTTGCTGATGTTGCAGACTAGAAATAAGCCACTAAATAAGCCAGAAACCTGGATCCCAGATATTTCCCTCAATCCTTGTTGTACTGACTATCTTCAAACCAAAAATCAGGTCAACAGCTTATTTTAATAAGCCACTATCTCACCTAGATCAACAGCTAAAAAAGGACAGTCTGCTCAAAATGGTCTGTGACAGCAGGCTTAGAAAATTTGGCGCAAAAGTGTTTAGAACTAAACCACAGCAAAAAAGCCTTTGGAATTGGACTTAAACTACTCAAGTGCACCCAGAAATGTCAAATTGAGATTCTAAAATCTAAATCAGCTCAGCTAATTGCTGAACTTATTGAGCAGTTTGAGCTTCAAAATTCCAACAAGGCAAATTCAAATAGTGAGCAATTAAACCTTAAACACCAACTGATTCTAGCTTATATAACCTCAAATCAGCTTAATCTAATGTGGCTGAGGTGCAAAGGAACAGTAAATAGCCACAAGTCTTACTTACCAAACACCCTTTATAAAATTGAAGTAGCAAATTCTCACTACAAGCTATCACTATAAGCTATATTACTAAATCCTACTGAATATCCAACTTGCAAAATTACTAAATAAACAAATTTAAGTTACTGAATAAGCACTACTAATCCAAAATAAGCAGTTCAACATTAAGAATTTAAAAGTGAGATCAATATAAAGCTTACAAGAAGGAATTATGGAGAAATCAGAACTGACTATCACAATACAACCCAGGCTTATGCTATAAGCCAATAATAATACCCCAGAACAGCTTATACCCTCAGCTTATTCACCACAGCTTATTTTTCCACCACAGTTGACTTTTATGTTGACTCTTTGGAATTTTGAAGCAAAACATAATTTAACTAACTAGAAGACTTACATTAAGCTATTTAGCTTATATAAGCTTATACTAAAGAGAAAACAACTTATTTGAAGCTGGAGTTGTAAATATTTTTGTGTTTTTAATATTTTTCAAATGTTTTTGGCTTTTTAAAATGAAATTAACAAGAGATGAGAATAAAAATTGAATTAAGCTAGAAACGTTTTATAATAAGCTACTGAGAAAAGGTAATAAAACAAATTGAGATTAACAATTTAAATAGAACACAATCGAATTAAAACTAAAATTAAGCTTTTATTAATAAAACATCAAGAGTTACAATAAGAAATTTAAAAACTACAATTCTGAAAACATTTTAACAGCATAACGATACTAAAAGATTACATGAGAAATGAGGAGAAATCCTCTCCTATTTATAGGGCTCGAATGAACCTTCTGGGACTGCCACCTTGGCAATCCGTGTGCCTCTAGAGCCAATCTTCACCCTTAGATCCTCCCTTGTTCTCCAAGCTTCAATCTCGACCGTAGGATTAAAATAGATGAGGTGGCTCCTCCAATAAGCATCCCCCACGTGTCCCTGCAGCTGTCAGGTGCTTCCAGAAGCTTTCAATCATGAGGTAATAATTTTAGTACGAGGTTAATTTGGTGCAGTTATTATTAGGGTTCATGGCAGTGAATAATTGGGGATTTATTGTTTTTGGCGCGTGTGTGTGGGGTGTGTGTGTGTGTTTAATAATATAATTTGACTGATAAAGGGGTGGGTTGACCGGGTTTTGTGTTGGACGGGTCAAGGGTAATTGGGTTTGTTATTTTTGGGCCCGGGTTTAAGGTGTGAAGTGGGTTGGGTTGGTTGGGTGGATTGGGTTGTTTTTAAAACCGGGTATAAGGTTTAAGGATTTAGGATTTATGTGAAGTGAAATATTAGGGACCAATTTTGTATTTTCTGAAATCTCAAGGGACTGATCTTGCTAACTTTCCAAAGATGATCTAAGGGTGATTTTTAACTTTTTGACCAAACATGTCTTTCCCGGCTTCGGTTCTGAGTCCATTCCATATCTCGTGCTCGTTTTCCCCGTTTTTGCTAGATTTTGTCCATTTTTGCAATATCCATCCCTGCACAATCAAAAACACAAAAATACAATATCTTTTGGCATTTTGGTTAGTTTTTGGTCTTTTTAGGTCTGATTTTGGTCAAGAAAAGGTATGTGAATAAGCACATACCAACTCCTTTAACCCAAAACACCTACACATCTCTATATTGGGAATGTATATCATCTCGAGAGAATCATGATGATGGTTCAGTATCGTGCTATGATGTTTCATCAAGTGATGGTGAATGAAGGTGTGCGGAAGAGAAAAGACTAGAGATTACTAACTTAAGTAGTGCTACTAACTTAAGTATTATTAAGCTATTAACAATGGGGTCATGGCAATGTCCATCTAACATTAACAAGTTTAAATTGTCTTAACAATTTTTACTTCACATTGGTTACTTTAATTAGTTAATCAATCTTTATGTTTTATTATGAGCTTGGCCTAGTTTATAAATTTTATTTTATTTTATTACATGCACTAGATGATAAAATTGCCTAGAATGATGCATGTTTAATAGTTGCCTAAACTTAGAAGATCACATGATAATTTTAGTTGCTAGTTTAGACTATTGTTAGGAAATTTATGTGATTATTCCTTAGTAGATTGAGACTTTGCTGCAAAATAGTCCACCCAGAATTACCCATTTTAGGCAGCCTAGAACCTGTAGAACTGGAAAAAGAGTCAACTGCAGGCTACGGCTCCACTAAATAGGGCATGGCTCTACTAAATTTAGTGGTGCCGTGATACCTTTAGTGGTACCGTGCCCTGGGAAGTCGAATTTAACTGTTCTTTTCCACTTTTTGACTCTCTTTTCCTGGAAATCTGCAAACACAACCTGATTCCAATACACCCAAATCCCCAAATTCACCATCCTATCCAACCTTGCATGTTTTGATTTGGCTATATAAGCTAACATCATACATTGCTCATCCTCACCACTTCACATTCACCATACAATTATCATGTCTTCAACAATGGCTACCACTTCACACAAAGCTAAAAAGCCAAAATTTAACCTCAAACCAACCAATGAGACAACTCTTATTGATCAATGGATTAAGAATGTCCACACACCACAAGCCTCAACCAAACCTTCCAATGAAATGATTCTCATTGATCTAACTTTGGATGATGATGAAGAAGCCCACACACCACAAACCTTAACCAAATCAACCTCCTCAATCTCTGCACCCCAAGCTCCATCAAAGGCCAACTCAACAAGGCCAACATCATCATCCACCTCCACCACAAGAATCACCACACCCTTGTCTCAACCAAGTCCTATTCAACCACTAGCCTTAACACTCACCTTATCACCATCAACTCCCTTTGAACTTGGCACTAACACATCACCCTCATCACTCTCACCATCACCACAACCACTAATGGGTCATCCCATTCGTTATCCCCTACAACCACATACCCTAAGTTGTCCTTGTTGTCACCACAACCAACACCTCATCATGTGCCTTAGAGATGAATTGAGCCTTCAATTCTCCTACCTTGAGCACCTTCTCACACCACCACAATGACCTATCATTTTACCTCCACCACCACCCAATAGCCCACACAACTAAACATGGTTATGTTTAGTTTCTCCAATAAAAGCTTAGGACCCTTTTGACATTTGAAGCAAATCTTGAAGTCTCATATCACTAAGGATGTTTATGTGCTTTCTTGTTGTTTGTTTTGCTTCCATGATGTAGTCATACTTATGTATGACATTTGTTTTCTTTTTATGAATGGGCTTTCATGTGGTTGTTTCATTCTTATTTTTATGCTTGGCTACTTAGTCATTCTTTTTGTGGTTGGATATTTTTCATAAGTGCTACATGTTAGATTTTGTATATGTGTTATCTAACCTTGTTTTGTAGCACGAATCATTGCTCGATTCCTTGGTGTCCTCCAAACGAGGGGGAGTATACATCAAGGGGGAGCCTTAGCAACCTTTTTGCTTCGACAAAAAAGGGGAGAAATGGGAGTAAACTCATTAAAAACTTGTTAAAATTAATTTTAACCTAAAATGAGTTTATGTTTTGTCATCATCAAAAAGGGGGAGATTGTTGATGCAAATAATGTTCTAAAAACGTTATTTCTATCTTTTGATAACTTCACGTTTTGAGGATGAAAAAATGTGAAATCACGTTACGTTAAAATTAACGTAAACAAGTTTTTAATCGGAAGATCCCGTTTCTACACAAATCACTCTAGAACAAAGTTACAACTTAACTAATGATCAAAGAAGTGAATTTGAGTTTTAGACATCACATTTTTATGTGACAAAATATTTCTTTCAAAAATATACTTTACAAATTATTTTTGAGTAATTAAGAAATGTTTTAATAGAAAAATTAGTTTAAAATACATAACAGCTATTTTCCCCCCCAAAATCAGCTCCAAACTTCCCCAAATAAGTTTTCACCAGAAAAGACAAAAAATGGAGCGTCTTTGTCTGACACGGTTCCACTAAATTTAGTGGAGCTGTGGGTGATTTAGTGGAGCCGTCCCTTTATAACGGTCAGATTTTTTCTGCCTATAAATACCAGCCCTGTTCAGAGTTCTTGGGCATCCTTTTTCACACAAAACTTTCTGAGTTTGATACTCTCTTCACATCTTTTCTTTTTGATCATTTAGTTAGGTTTTCTTTTGTTTAAGAGTGATCCTTTCATCCTATCAAGTGATCCTCTTCATTCCTCTTCATTAGCAAGAGAAGAACACAAAGTATCCAAGTAGATACAAAGTGTTGTCATTCCTCTCCAAGTGCAAGAGAAGAACTCAAGGTATCCAAGAAGATACAAGAGTTGTAGTTTTAGTTAGGGGTCTTGTAACATTTGTTACACACTTGTTGTATCATAGCATACATCAAGATCATTTTTTTTTGTGAGAGAGTGAGTGAAGATCATTGTGATCTTATAAGAGATATTGATTATCTCTTGAAGCCATTGGGCTAGTGTGATTGATCAAGAAGATCAAAGTTAGATAGGATAGGTTGAGTGAAGTGAGAGTTGATCATTGTGATCGTGTCGAGATCTTGAAGATCTCTTGAAGCCATTGGGCTTGTGTGATTGATCAAGTGGATCATAGGTAGATCGGGTAGATCGAGTCTTGTGTGAAGTAGTAAAGGATCAAGTAGATCGTGGTAGATTGGTGCTAGCTAAGATTAGCACTCAACATCTAGCTTAGTGTCGGAAATAGGATAAGCGACGTGTACGGTTTTCTCCGCCTAAAGGGAGGTTGTTGACATAGTGCTTGAAACTCTCGAGTGTGGTACTCAGGGAGTGGAGTAGGGCGAAGAAGAGCTTCGTAGCCGAACCACTATAAATCCTTTGTCCCGGTTTGATCTTTCCATCTCTACTCTTTACTTTCATTACTTATTATTAGTTAGTTTAGTGTGTAGTTCATATTGGTGTTGATTGATTGCACATAAGAATCGAATCAAAGGTTTCCAATAGTAAAATTTTTAACAAGTCTTAAAAGAATTAAAAGAACTTAAAAACCGGTAAAATTATTCAACCCCCCTTCTAGTTTCCACACTATACAAGCAAAATCTTTTAGAATCTATTCTAAACTTATCTAACCGACTATACAAGTTATCACATAAGCAGTAGTATCCATTACTCTAGCAGCAGTATCTTTTTCTCCAGTAGTAATATTCTTGTAGCAGTAGAATCTCCAACACTAGCAGTAGTATAAAATATACTAGCAGTAGTATGACACTTAGAGTATTTTCCTTTATACACCATGAGCAGTTGTATCATTCAGAGTAGCAACATCTCTAAACCCAACAATCCTCCCCTAAACTTGATATTTTCTTACAAAATCATCAAGTTTCTTTTAAGCTTTAACCTTCACCAGGAGGATGCTTCCAAACATATTTACTCCTTTTTCTTAAGATTTGGGTTGAGAATGTTTTTATACTTCTTTAAAAGTCGATAAGCTTGATCTTGAAATGAGAAGTCTTTCTGCATCTGCAACATTCCAGGCTTCAATATCTGATGAATAATTTCTTTATTGAAGTTCAATGCAGGATAATCTTTTTCCACCAACATGTAGATAACCACTCCATGAGCATTTAAAGCATGAACACCACAAGACTGATATAAATACCATTTTTGAATTGTCTTGTGTTTTAACTTCATCCACTCAATATCTTCATCATGTGGTTCAAACTTTATCTTTAAATAGTAATAGATTACCCTTTCATACACCTCCTTTGGTCTTGTATCACCATATTTTTCTTTGTATAACCTCCAGAGAGTAACCACATCATCTCTATCCATCCAAAACAACATTTGTGAAAATCTAATAAACCTATAATACAAACCATTGGTTCTTTTAAACTCCCAATAGACTTCACTTCCATCCCTGATTCCAGAAGTATATGAGATGATTGGATGTTTGGCCACTAGAGGAACTGCATTAATGACCTCACGTTCTTTATAATTAGAAAGAACTGTAAGATCCATCATTTTTTCTCTATCATCTTCAAATTCCTCCTTATCATCAAATTTTTCTTCATTCTCATGCTCTGACTCAGAACTCTGCTCCACTGCTTTGGATCTATCAGCTTTTCTTTTCTTTCTTTCAATACTCTTTTGTTTAACTCCAGCTCTTTTAACACCTGAGCTTGAAGTTTCTTTCTTTTCATCCACCTTTTCCACTTCTACCTCCTCTTTCACAATCTCAGTCTCCACCACTGTCTTTGCCTCCTTAACTTTATCCTCTGATTCCATAGGCACAAACTGATCAATTTCTCTTTTTTCCTTTTCATACATCTTGGTGATTTCATCATCAGAGTATGGCTTCAACTGAACAAGTTTGTAACCCTTCATGTTTCTCAGGTACTGCTCAATGTATTTCCTTCTTTGTTTCACAGTTGGTTCTTTGAGTAATTTCCTTTTTCTTCTTTCAGCAAGATACCATTTCTTTCTTTCTATTATGAACTTCTTTAACCATTGAGTTCTTCCTTCTTCATTGAATGTATATGCTATTTCCTCTTTGACAAGCTTTAACAACTCAATATCAGCATCACCTTTGATTCTTTCCTCATCCCAAGCATCCAATAAAGCTTTTGTTTTGGCCTCATCTTCAGCATCTTTCTTTTGTTTTTCCAAGAATTCTTGATTCTTTGGTTCAAGCTCAGCAGCCAACTTTCTTGCAGCCTCTTCATTAAATGCAATTTGCTTCTCTTTGGGCCAGAACTCAAAAGGTATGTCAGGTTCAGGTTTAGGCTCTTCAATCATAATCCCTTTACCTTTTCTTGAATATTGATGTGTTTGAGCAATATTCTTGGATGGGAGAGAGGGTTCTCTGATCACAACACCTTTTGTAGGTGCTTTTGGAAGTTGTGGTGGTGGTTGTGGTTGTACTGCTTCTTTTGATTGTGATGTCTTCAAGAAAACTATTGCTTCAGCCATACTAACATCATCATCCAATATCTTAGTAGTAGAATCTTTCTCTAGTTCAGCAACAGAATCTTTTTCACCAGCAGCAGAAAGATTTTCAATAGCAGTAGAAATCACCTTAGCTACTTCTGCACTATCACCAGCAGCAGAACTTGAAGCAGTAGCATTATCCAATCATTTTATAGCTTCCACCATAACTTCAGAAGCTTTCACAAGCTTTTCAGCATCCAAAGTTTTTAATTTATCCACTAGCTGCTCCTTGTTCACTTCCTCCAAAACCACTTGATTACCATCTTTGTCAGCCACAACAAATTCAGCAACATTATCACCACTATCCACATTCATATCCATATCCAAATTTTCTGCAGCAGCACTTTCAACATTAGTAGCCTCAGCCTCCCCTGAATCCTTGGTCTCATTCCTCCCCTGTTTGGGAGCATCCTCCGCCAAACTATCATCTTTGTCAGCCACAAAACCACTTCAGCCTGTGTTACCTGGCCAGAGAGGTGGATCACTGGAATTGTCAGTTTGTACATGTTGGTCCATCAATTCATGAGTTTCAGTTCTACCCTCATCACTTCGGGATGTGTTACCTTCCCTGAGAGGTGAATCAATGGGTGTAAACTCAGTATCAAACCTAGTTTGATCATCTGAGCCCCCCAAATTAGCCATTTGGCTAGGGTTACCATCACCTGCTTCTAGTTCAAGTGAACCTTCAGCATTAGATGTTGCCTTGGTTGGGGTCTTATTGATGTTACCACTGTCCTACTCTGCTTCTAAGCTAGCAGTAGTAGTGGCAGCCCCTTCCAACATGTCACTCACCACACCTGTGACAGCCTCATCTGCTATAACCATCCTAACACTAGCCTGAGGTAGCTCAGTGTTCTCAATGTGTGAATCCCTAGGGGTTTTAGTCTTTTATGGTTGTGAATATGTATCCAAAGTGGGTGTGTATTGGGTAGCAGTTGTGATTTCTGCACATTCACCATGATTTTGAGCCAATGAAAACATATATGGAAATAGTGATGTCACTGTCCCAGAAAAATCTTTTCCATTCTTTTTCAAGTATGAAAACAATTTCTTTTGAAGTTAAGGACAAGCAAATTCTCTTTTATGAACCTTAGGATTTGAAAGTTGTTTATTCATAATAAGTTGCAGAAACCTTGGATAAATGTAATAATTTCCTTTTACATTCTTTTTCAAGCCATCCATTATCATATTTGAAAAATTAAAAGGTTGTCCTTTAGCCAGACAAATCATACCAGAAGCCTGAGTTGTACTGAATGTTGGGAATTATGATTTGATTATTACAAAACAAGAAGGACCGAAGATGACAAATGAATAATCTTCATTTAAAAGTGAAGATTACAGGATATCTTTTATTTGTTTAAATATATTTGGTCTTATCTTTTGTTAAGTCTTCTTGAACAAGTCTTGTAACCCTAATCCTCTAGTTTATAAAGAGGATTGGGGCGTTTAGTTTGAGCATCCAGAAAATTTAGAACTCTTGTGTGTGATTCGTATAGCAAACGTGTGCCTGTACACGTTTGTAGAAGTTGTTAGTTTTATTATCAAATAAAGAAGCGCGTTTCACTATATACAATCTTGTTCGATTATAATGATTCTTTTGTGTTTGTCCGCTGCGTATGTAATCATTATGATTGTTCCTAGATGGGCTTAAACGGGACTTAACAATTGGTATTAGAGCGGGTGGCTCTCGATATCTAGGATCTACAAGTTTGTTGCTGTTGGAGATGGAGCAGATTCGAAGAAAAGGAGCAGATCTGGTGAATTTTTGAGGTATTCGTAATTATTTTTCTTGAGCAGATCTGGTTGGTTTTAAAATTTAAGTGCCTCCGTGCTTAAATTGAATAACCATTCAAAGTGTTACCTCGTACTAAAGAATTCATTATTTGTCATATACTGTTGGTTGTACGGGATCGAGTTAATTGGTTGTGGGGCTAGTCAATTGATATGGATCGGTGAGAATTATCATCCTCGTACTGTTGTCGATTAAAGAATTGGTGTGGGGACAATGGCTAATGTTTTGTCGCTTATTGGTGGATGATAGTCGTGCTGATCAAATATTCTATATTATGGTAAATGATAAACCTAGTACTGATCGAATAATTAATTGAGCGTGTATAATGAATTGGAAATTGACGCTTTGTCGTTTATGGGTTTGTCAATTATACTGAATTGGGATTGGGAGTTGACGTATACAAGTGGGATCCATGTGTGGAATACTTAATTTGATTGGTCGAACGTGGATCAGTGTAAGTCTGCTCTTAGTAATTTAATTCTGGTTGGTGGTTCTCGATGTGAATTTATGCTGGTTTATTCGATTGGAAGTAGCAGTTATTATTGACTCTTTGTGTGTCAGATTGATTAAGTCTGGCAACGTGGGGGTTAATTCTGGTTGCTATGGTTAAATCTGGTTTCCTACTCGATTAAGTCTGCTTTCAGAATTTAAGTCTGCTTTTGAAGATTAAGTCTGGTTTCGAAAATTAGGTCTGGTAACCAGATATAATTAATTATGGTCTTCGAATATTATTTCTGCTCATGGGCGTTCGTTATTTCTGCTTTTGATTTTCGGTGAATACTGGTTGCTCAAGTTTTGGATCTTGGATGATATGATGGCTTGGTTTATTATTTTGGTTTGGTGTTTACGAGCTGTTTCTTAACGTAATGATGTCGTGAGGTCCGGGACCACACGAATTATTATTGGGTTTGATCTAGGATCAAATGGTCAGTTATGGTGAGGATGGTCTAGGACCCCAAGACCCATAACTAAGGTGTATAAACATGTCTTGTTCGTACTAAATCAGATACTATTTTAAGCCGAATTAAAGTCTGAGATTCAAGAAATGGATCACGATACATTCTTTATTTTTATGGCTCGTTGGGGATTATTTGAAGAAGAAGAGTGAATATGATTTATTTGATGTTGTAGTTGAGTTTCACAGGTGCGTGTTCTTATCATATCTCAAATGGCCATTAACATTTGGAGATAACTTGCTTGTTTTATACGGTGGTGACAAAGACTTGATGAATCTAGCAAAAGTGTGTGATCTATTATACCTCCCCTGTGCTTAATGCTCACATTTGCTAGAGTTTATCAAGAGGTCCTGGTAGCCTACTTCTTGAGATAAGTTTGGAGTCACGTGGATAGTGCAAGATATAAGACGCAAGTTTGGGAGATTCAACTTCTTCATCATGTTCGTTATATTCGGTTTTCTTCATCAAGTGATCAGTTCATGGAGCCTACAGAGTTCGTGATTCAAGAGATGGTAAACATGCTTAGTTTCAGGGGAAGCTTGTTTAACCATCTACATGCACCACTTAAGGGGAAGCATTTCGATTCAAGTTGCATGGAAGACCCCTATTTGATGTTGCAAAAAGGGGAAGATGATTGGTTTGCAGCTTATCAGCTTATTTGTGGTGACGTGTTCAAGTCAAGGGGAAGCTTTGAAGATTGTTTTGTAATATCAAATAGGGGAAGATTGTTGGGAATTATGATTTGATTATTACAAAACAAGAAGGACCGAAGATGACAAATGAATAATCTTCATTTAAAAGTGAAGATTACAGGATATCTTTTATTTGTTTAAATATATTTGGTCTTATCTTTTGTTAAGTCTTCTTGAACAAGTCTTGTAACCCTAATCCTCTAGTTTATAAAGAGGATTGGGGCGTTTAGTTTGAGCATCCAGAAAATGTAGAACTCTTGTGTGTGAGTCGTATAGCAAACGTGTGCCTGTACACGTTTGTAGAATTGTTTAGTTTTATTATCAAATAAAGAAACACGTTTCACTATATACAACCTTGTTCAATTATAATGTTTCTTTTGTGTTTGTCCGCTGCGTATGTAATCATTATGATTGTTCCTAGATGGGCTTAAACGGGACTTAACACTGAATTCATTCCAACCTGAAGTTTTAGGACTTAAACAATGTAGGATGGTATTAATTAAAAACTTCCATTGAGGACAGAGAAGACCTCTATAAAATTTTAAACCTTCAACTTTCTTCTCATACCCCATGTTTTTAAGTTCTTCAAAAATGATAGAATTTTCAAGACATACTATTTCCTCATCATCTGTAAAGTGAAGAGCTTCTCTCACAGATGATTCGGAAATAAGTATCTTGTGGCCATCTACCTTAGCCTTTAACTGTTCTTCCCTATTTGTAGTTATGGTCTTGACAGTAGACCAAAACTGATCAATGTGATAAACAAATATATTAGGTTTTGCTGTTAATGCATACCTAATGTGAGTAGCATTAAGAAAATCAATTACCTCAGCAAATCCATCAGCTTTGTTAGGCTTTTGAAGAAAAGCAACTTGATTGTGACTATCAGAAAAGATTATTGTCGACATTGTGAATTAGGTTTTGATTTGGGGGTTTTAAAATCAGATGTTAAAAATTGTGTTAGGGTTTGAATTAGAGTGATTTATGAGTGCATAAAACCGATTATGAGATCGAATTAGGTTTTTAAGCCCTTTGGATTAAAAACGTTCTGCTGCTGATCGAATTAGGGTTTTAACCCCTTTTGGATAAGAAGTTACATAACCGTCCCCAGTGGCGAGCCAGGAGACAAATTAGGGGTAGCGAAATATGAAAATTTGTTTAGGGTAGCGAAAATTTGTTTCAGGGTAGCGAAATCGACAAAAAATGCAAAAAACGTAAAATTGCTCAAATTCACTACGTAAAAGTTCAGGGTAGCACCGCTACCCCTGGCTTACACATGGCTCGCCATAACGTCCTGCACTTACAAACTAGCAGTAGAATTATCTGCTGAACTTTCCAAACACCTTTTTCTCGTCAAACAAGCATTCCCCTTTGACTTTTCCTGCAAAAGATTAGTCCAAAACCACAAAAAACACAAGAAATAATATGCCACAATAATCACAATTCACAGTTATGCTTAGCAGTTGTATAAGCAACAAGCAGCAGAACTAAATATAACTAGCAATACATATCATAGCAAGCAGCAGAAACAACTTATTGACTAATAACAGTACAAATCCTTACAAAACATTACAAGAACACAAAGAGATAAGAATTTTCAAAGATTTATCATTCCAATACTAGCAATTAAGAATTGAAATCTACCCACATCAAAACCTTTTGTGGTGCAACATTATTGTCAGTATGGATTTTAACAATTTGAATTAACTTCTTTTCAAAACAATCTCTTATAAAATAATGTCTTATCTCAATATGTTTTGTTTTAGAATGAAAAACAGGATTTCTAATAATGCACATTGTACTGTTATTATCAATATAAATTTTGGTGTGCATAAAATTATACCCATAGTCCAGTAATTGATTCTGAATCCAAAGCACTTGACCACAACAACTTGAAGCAGCTACATACTTAGCTTCAGTTGTAGAATTTGCCACCACAGTTTGTTTCTTGCATTACCATGAAATCAACCAATGTCCAAGATATTGACATCCTCTAGTTGTTGATTTCCTGTCTAAACATGCTCCAGCATAATCGCTATCTGAGTATGCCACCAGATCAAAAGGTGAATCTTTTGGATACCAAAGGCCCAACCTAGGTTGACTCCTTAAGTACCTAAAAATTCTCTTTATAGAATTCAAGTGTGACACTTTAGGGGTAACTTGAAATCTGGCAAATGCACACACATCAAACTTAATATCTGGCCTGGAAGCTGTAAGATACATCAATGAACCAATCATTGATCTGTATAAATTGTAACATCCCAAGCCGACAAGGGTAGAGATGTCACAATAATGGTTTCATATCAGAACAAACACAAGCATATGACATAAATAATACAATAGAATTTCAATGGTTACAATGGAAGATCTGAAACTACAAGGTTACAAAGAGAAATACAATAACTTCTAAGTCTGAAAACAAGCTCTTCTAGTCATCTGATTCAAAAATAGCTAATAAGGTCTTCTAAGTCCAAGTTACTCTCCACTCATACCCAGCTTCCAAACTAAACCTGCCGTAGGAAAAGAAATGCGGCTGAGCTACGAGAGCTCAGTGAACAGATATAACGATAACAAAGCAGTAGTACAGAATAAAGAACAGTAAATGAAATATGAATCAGTCAGAGTTAAGGCATAAGTAAATGGTAACAGTAATGAAAGGTAAAGGTCATAAGGTGCAGGAAAACAGAAATCCACTACGAGCCTAGTAACAAAAACAATATTAGTATAATCATGAAACCATATAATCATATAGAGGGGAGACCTCTCAGTAACCAGTAATCATGAGGGGAGTCCTCAATCAGTAAATGGAGTGATCAGCTCCCAGTATGTGAAAGACGTGTATCGCACACACCATCAGTCACCAGTAATACAGTATATAACAGTAACAGTAACAGTAACAGTATACAGTACAAATCTAGGATGCATCCATACGCCCCAGGTGGCCAAAGTCTGCCTCTACGTAATAAATCAGTAACAAATCAGGGACGGGACAGGTCATCACTCTCCTGCCCTAGAGTCATGCCATCGGTGCATCAATGACATGGACATGAAACCCTCATGCCTAGTTATGGCTCGTAGTCTCAAACTGTGGGTCAATGGTCAAGTATCAAATATCCAGTATCCAGTTCGGTTTCATATTAAGTAGTTCAGGTCCAATTCCATTTCAGTTATATCAGTAAGTTCAATATCAAAAAGGTCAATATCAGTAGGTTCAATATCAGAAAGGTCAATATCAGTAGGTTCAATATCAGAAGGTCCAATATCAGAAAGGTCAAGTATCAGAAGGTCCATATCAATTTGTTCGAAGGTTCATAACAAAGGTTTATAATAAATGTTCATATCATAGTGTTAAAAAGTAATCCTTTAATAATGGCTTTCATAAAAGTGATCTTTAAAACAGTTTTCATAAAGAAAGTCTTTAAAAGTAGTTTTTCCTCAAAACATTTTTATATGTAATTAAGAAAAGTTTTCACATCCGGTTATAAAATCTTATGAACCTTCAAGGTATCCAAGGGTTATAAATATTCATATTACAAGGTGATGAACGGTTTATATCAAGTATCAAAAGAAACATAGCAAGGTTCAATTTATCAAGGGAGCATAGCAAAGGCATAGATTCAATAAGGAAAGCCTCAAAAAGAAGGCTCAGATCATAATCAAACCAATATAGAAAGATGTAAGTGAAACCTGAAGAACGAATCAAAGTATCAGGGAACATAGCAATGGCTTAGGGAATCCTATAGTGAATCAAGATCAAAAGTCATGAGGACACCCTTACTGAGAAAGGGTAGAATATCTGTACCTTATACCGCAAGTGAAAATACAACTAGAATATAAAGACCGGAAGCAAACTCCATCTCCAGCGAATCTACACGCATTCATGATTGTCTTATTATCAATTCCTTATTCAAATCAGATTTCTCTTTTAGGTCGGCTTTCCATTTTTAGTAACTTTTCATTTATAGCAGGTTTCCAAAATTAGTAAGTTTCCATTTTTAGAAAGTTTCCTTATTTAGTAAGTTTCCATCATTAGCAGGTTTCCATAATTAGAAAGATTTAACTATTATAATTTAAGTTAAGTCATTAAATAAGCATTATTATGGAAATAGGGTTCATTTTAGCAATTTATAATAGTTTAGGGATAAATATGACAACTCTCCATATTTTAGGGTTTTAAATGCAAATATGCCAAAGTTAAGGTCCAAAATGCAAATATTACAAGTTATTCATTTTAATCCATAAGTTTATCACAATTACAATTCCAATCCTTTAATGTTAACAATTTTACAAGTTAGTCCCTTTTATTAATTAAATTACAAAAGAAACCCTATAATTACATAAATCACAATTTAACCTTTACCATATTTATATTTACACATCAAGCCTTTAATTTTACCAATTTACACAATTACTCCTCAATTTAACAAATGGTATGAATTACCCTTCAAGTTTCATAATTTACAAAACAAGTCCCTTAATTTCATAAAATACAATTCGAATCCCAAATTATTAATAATTACACATTAAGCCTTTAAATCTCCAAAATTACACATTACACCCTTTATATCATCATTTATACGAATCACCTTCAAGATTCTAGAATTTACACTTTTAGTCCCTCTATTTTAAATAATTACAATTCGAATGATATAATTACTAAATAAACCTTTTACTTGCAATTTTTACACATAGCACCCTTATATTATATTTTTCACGTTTCACCCCAGATCCAAAATGACTTAAAAAAATATCCCTCACGTTTCAATAATTACAAAACACACACCTTATAGTTTTTATATTCCAATCGGTATAACTTTTTAATTGTAAAACCCTAACCCTAGTTTATCCAATCATTAGAAAATCATTCAAACATCATAATAACACATTAATTAATCAGATTTAATCATAAGACACAAACCCTAATTCGATTCGATTAGGTTTTCTATTTTCTCCTTATTTTTCTTAAAACCCGATTACAAAATAAATTCAATCACAGATTATTTAGGCTTCAACAAATGAAATGAACACTTTTACAGAGCTATATGATAATTATAGAACTCAGATAAAATAGATTCGAATACCAGAAAATTCGTATGAACCGATTTGGATTTTATTTGTGTTTTTTAACATCTATAATTACTATGATCAATTTAACGTGCATGGTTTGATTCAGCCATTTTATATGAGTCTTATATGATGTAAAGAGCACAAGAAAAATACCATATGAAGTTTAGAACGAGTGGACAAGTCATGGGAGTTTTTGTTCTTCTCGGCTAAAACAATTCGACACACAAAAACTCCTACGATCAAAACTAGCGACCCAGCACCTTAGCACTATTTTTCCCTCCTTCCTTGGACGTGTATGAACCCAGGAAAAATAACCAAAGCCTCAAAAAAAATCATGAGATGAAGAGAGAGTTTTGTGTGTGTGATTTAGGGTTTTCGTATGGAATAAATGGGGAAATAAATAAAATACCGTGTGATATGGAGGAGAGGGAAATAATCTCGGCCCATAATGATAGGAACAAATCAATTTGCTGGTTTTGCAATTTATTTCCTTTTAATATTGATGTTTATCTCTTTTAAATGATCTATAAATACAATTAAATCATTAAATACAATTTTCGGTATACATATTATTTTTTGGTAGGTGACCATTAAATTTTGTACATTGTAAAATGTTAAAATGTAGTAGCAAAATTATCTTACTTCATATGTTGCTCATTTCCAAGAGTTTGAGATTTATTTGGCGTTTTATTTAATTATTAATTGAAATTTTAAGTTCAAGGGTATTTTGGTCATTTTGCATGTTTTGAAATTTTAGGTATTACATAAATGGACATCAACTTCTTCACCATCTTCATCTTTGACTAGAGGCTTGTTGGACCCCATGGTTGTTTTAGCAGGCTTCACATAAGAAAATCCAAACTTCTTCAAGATATCAGTCACATACTTATCTTGACTTATAAATATGCCATCATCCTTTTGTTTGACTTGAAGCCCTAAAAAGAATGTGAGTTCACCCATAGAACTTGTTTGAAACCTGTTATGCATTAGCTTCTCAAAATCATCACATAACACCTTGTTGGTTGACCCAAAAATGATATCATCTACATACACTTGAACCAATAAGATATCCTTTTTGTCTCTTTTGATAAACAAAGTCTTTTCAATTCTTCCTCTACTGAAGCCATTGTTCAACAAGTACTTTGATAAGGTGTCATACCAAGCTCTAGGAGCTTGATGCAAACCATACAATGCTTTCTCCACCTTGTAAACTCTATCAGGATAATCAGGATCTTCAAAACCAGGTGGTTGTGAGACATAAACTTCTTCATCAATTTTCCCATATAAGAAAGCACTCTTTACATCCATTTGATACACTGTGAAGTTCTTATATGAAGCATAGGCCAAGAATAATCTGATAGCTTCTATCCTTGCAACAGGTGCAAACACTTCATCATAATCAATACCTTCTTCTTGAGTGTATCCTTGAGCCACTAATCTTGCTTTGTTCCTGATCACAATGCCTCTTTCATCCCTTTTGCATCTAAAAACCCACTTTGTACCAATTGCCTTTTTCCCATTAGGCAAATCAACCAAGGTCCAAACTTCTTGAAGCTTAAACTGCAACAACTCTTCTTGCATAGCTTCCACCCAACTTGAATCTTGTAATGCTTTATAAGCATTCTTGGGTTCCACTTGTGACAGAAAACAAGCAAACATGCAATTCTGAAGGTCTTTTTGGCTGTTTCTTTGATGAAGAGATTGAGCAAAGAAGCCTTGTTCCTTCAAATGTTTAACCATTCTCCTTGTTTGAACAGCAGACTTTGGCTCTCCAAGGATCTGTGCCTTAGGATGAGTCTTGTGAACTCTTGTAGTTGGAATAGGACTGACTGGTACCTCATCTTCCATATTGGTTAAGTCAGCCTCTGCACCAAACCCATCCAAAGCTTCATCATTAGTTTCTTCATAGATATTAATCAAACAAGGCATATTAGGATCATCAGGATAGTCATCATCAGCAAAAGATCTTTCATCTTTGGCAAGAGTAGGGAATTTTGGTGCAACAGTAGAAACACAAGGCTTAGTAGTAGTAACTTTTGTCTTAGCAGTAGAAGCATAGTTACTGCTGCTAGTGTTATTTCCTTCGTTTTCAACATTTTATTCTGCACTTCATCAACAATTTGTGGTCCTTTATTAACCACTTTTCCAGCATAAGAAGGTTTATCCCTATCTTCTGTATCTCCTTTTGGTACTTCATGAACAACATCATCTTCTTGTGAACTCTTTATCTCTTTCTCTTTGGCTGTGAAAGTTGGATCAAACTTCCATTTTTCAATCAAAATAAACTCCTTTGCAGATTCATTCACCTTAGCTTGTGTACCTGCATTAGAATCAGCTTTTGTACCTACAGACTTATTAGTTGTACCTGCTATCATTGGCTCATAATTCATGCTTTTGGTTAGTGAAAAAATATCAAACAGCCAGTCAGGTCCACTTCCTGCAACATTAGTTGTGGTTTCACTAAACCTAACATGCAAGTTTTCTTCCACATGCCTAGTTCTTTTATTGAATACCCTAAAAGCTTTACTATTGGTAGAGTATCCAACAAAGAATCCTTCATCAGCCTTCTCATCAAACTTGCCCTGGTGGTCAATGGTATTCAAGATAGTAACAGGACACCCAAATGGTTTTAAAAATCTATCATAGGTTTCCTACCATGTAACAGTTCATAAGGGGTCTTGTTATGAGGCTTAACTACTTTACTCCTATTTTCCACAAAACAAGCAGTGTTGACTGCTTCAGCCCAAAAAGTAGTAGGTAATTTTGATTCAGACAACATAGTCCTTGCAGCCTCAATAAGTGTCATATTCCTCCTCTCAGCAACACCATTTTGTTGAGGAGTTCTAGCTACACTAAACTGTCTTAAAATACCCTTTTCCACACAAAATTGGTTCATAACACTATTCTTGAACTTAGTTCCATTGTCACATCTTATCACCTTAACTTTATGATTTACTAGGTTTTCAACTCTTGTTATAAAAGCCTTAAGAATGCTAGAAGTTTCATCCTTAGTTGCTAAAAAGAAAACCCAAGTGAATCTACTATAGTCATCTGTGACAATTAGGTAGTACATCTTCTTGTTCAAACTTTTCACATATGTTGGCCTAAAAAAATCCATATGCAACATATATAAAGGCTCAGAAATAGTGTTCACAGCTTTGGACTTACAAGAAGCTCTGTGTTGTTTTCCCATCTGACAAGCAACACAGGTTTCAGGATTTTCAAAAACTTTTGAAGGTAAACCTCTTACAAGGTTTCCCTTAACCAATTTATTAATAGTTTTGAAATTTAAATGGCCAAGTCTTCTATACCAAAGTTTGGATTCATCATTTGTGGCCTTTGCAAATAGGCAAGTTAAAGCTCTTTTGGGAACTATGTTCTTTATGTCAACATTGTATATGTTGTCTGTTCTAGGGACTCTAAGTAGCACAAATTTATCATCAGGCAAATTAAAATCAGGAGATAAGACAAGACATTTAGTGTCAGTAAAAAGAACAAAGTTCTTTTTGCCACACATTTGTGAGACACTAAAGAGGTTGAATTTAAGCCCTTTTACAAAGTACACTTTTACAAAATCCAATTTTCCTGTTCTTATTGTACCTTTACCAATGATTTTACCTCATTTAGGATCATTTCCAAAGGCAACATATCCACCATCAATAGCTTCAAAATCTTCAAGGTTGGACATGTCTCCTGTCATGTGTCCAGAGCATCCACTGTCAAATATGCATTTGTCCTTTAATTCCTCTTGTAGATTGCCCTGCACATAAAGTAAGAGAATCAGTTTCTCTTGGGGACCCAAGCCATTACTGACTTGGATCTGCCTTGTGCATCAACATAGTCAAATCTCTTTAAATCCATTGATGCACTTCTGTTCCTGGAAACATGATCTAAAACTTTTATTTTTGGTTTTCAGACCCAACAAGCTGAGGCCTTTACAGCATAAAAATGGTTGCCCAAAACAGTGTTTGTTATCACTTTTGGCTTAGCAGTAGAAACTGCTTTTGCCTTAGCAGCAGAAACAACTGTATTATTTTGAAAAGGCCTTTGTGGTGGAGCAGTAGTAATTGACCTAGTTGCACCAGATCTCATCAATACTGCCCTTGGAACCATGTTTTTGTTAGCATGAGGGTGAGTCTTTTTAGAAAAGTTTTTGTGGTTCACCCTTCTGTTTTGGTTCCAAACTAGTTTTTGGTAGTAGAAACATTTTTCTTGTAAATGCTCAAAACTACCACAATTATAAGAAGCCTTTTTAACCAACTTAAAATCAGTACCTAACTTTTGAGAAATTAGGTTGTTCCAGTTCCTTTGATTACCTCTAGGCCTGTTATTAAACATTCTAGGTTGCTCTCTAGTTTCATCATTATATTCAACTATTTTCCTAGAGATCTTGTCACCAAACACAGGTTTAACAAACTTAACATGTGTAACTTTAGATTCAACTATTTTAGGACTTTCTTCCTTTTTAATCTTTGGTGTTGACTCAACCTTTTCCTCATCACTATCTGACATTCAATCTTCAATAATTAGAGCATCAGAAAACATCTTTTCTACCTTAGGTGTTTCTTTATTAGCCTGACTAGATTCACCTACAGGTTTGCTATCAAGTTCACTTATAAAAGACAATTCTTTCTTAGGGGGTGCAAAGGTACTCTTAACTGGAGGAGCTACATCATTATATCCTATGCCACTACCTCTCCTCATTAACCGACTCTCAATAGACTAATGTACAAGAACAGATGCAAATTGCTGTTTCTCAACTCTAACTACATGTTTTTCTTTTCCAGTCAAAGCTGCATCTTTTTCTTGTTCAGCCTCTTCTAGCTTTTTATTAAATATGTTTATCTCACTGTTTTTAATAAAAAGCTTACCTTCTAGTATATGAATCCTATCAACATACTCAATCTCATTATGTTTAAGGAATCCAAGTCTTTGCTCTACATTTTTTATGCCAACTTTATAACCAAAGTTATCTAGTTTTAGCTTCTCAACTTATAATCTTAGATTCTCATTCCTAGATTTAAGCTCTTCTACAATATCTATACAAGATTTAAATGAACAACTAGAATCATTAGATACCTCTGAATCAGAACCAGATGATGAATAAGCCATAAGAGCAAAGTTGTGTCCTTTGGGTCCTTCTTCTGCCATAAAAGCAAAATTGCATCCTTCCTCTGCCTGATCACTCCAATCATAATCTCCTAGACCATCACAAGACACCAAAGCTGTAGTAGTCTTGGTATCTTCAGTAGCAGCCTTCCTTGAACTTTCTCCATTATTCTTAGGTGCCCTATATTCCCATGCAAAGTGACCTTTTCTTTGACATTTGTAGCACTCAATCTTGGACTTGTCAAATCCTATGTTGTTTTGTCCTTTAAATTTGAGCTCCCTTCCTATCTTCTTTAGAAACCTTCTGGCCCTCATTGTCAGCATAGCCATTTGCCACTTCAAATCAATTTCTTCAAGATCATCAGGATCAATTTGTTCCAAATCCTGATTCATAACTGGAGTACTGGTAGTAAGATCAGCCAAGTAAGCACAAATAGCAGCATCACTAATGTTATCACTGTTTTTTGAACCAGCAGTAGAAACATTAGTGCTAGCAGTAGAAACTCCATAAGCAGCAGTAGAGTGTGTTTCCTGAGTGTTTCCAGAACTTTTGTTGTTGGAGGACACAAAAGCTAGGTTTTGTACACTAGAGGATGAACTAGATGACCCTTTCACGTCAGATTCATACACTTTTAGGTTGTTGTACAAATCATCTAAACTCATCCTTTCAAAGTCAGCTTTGTTTCTCCAAACCACAGTGTGCATACTCCATTCAGATGACAAACTTCTCAGAAACTTAAGATTGATATCTTCTTGAGGAACTGGAACCTTCATAAGTGCTAATTGACTTATACGCTTCTGAAGTCTGTCATATGTAGCATCAATATTTTCAGAACTTGAGGCAACAAAGGTCACAAATTGATGCTTCAAAAGATTTTTCCTTGACTTCTTGGTAGCCTCATTCCCACCAATCTTAGCTCAATTGCTTTCATTAAGGACTTAGCATCCTGAATATGACTAAAGCTCAACTGGTACTCATTAGGTATGCCTATCATGAGAATACTATGAGTCTTGATCTCCAACCTTCTTTGAGCCTTGTCATCAACAGATTTAATGGGTACAACTTTCCCATCACCAGCTTTTGCTGGTAAAGTATCACCATTCAGAATGACTTCCCACATTGAGTAGTCAAGCATCTTGATGTATTGTTGTGTTCTCATCCTCCAAGGCTCATACTCTTCTGGCTTGAGCATGGGCACTTTTGATGCAGTCACCACGTGTGTTGATTCGGATTCCATGACTTGAGTAGATGTTGAACAGATCTGAGTTAACAAAAGTTCTTCTTGATCACAGCTTCTAGATCACAAGCTCTGATACCACTTGTTGATCCCAGTTGAGCAATTGATCTAGTTAGTTATCTTAGATGTGAATATAAAAAAACAAGTATAGAAACTGTCTTGACTTGTAAACTATTAAACACAACGAGGAATATTATGTTTAATCTGAAGAAGAACAATGAATGAAACAGTAGAATTCACAACAAACACTTCAATATATTAAATATACGAATACTCAAAAGTATTAGGGTTTACAACCTTGAAGTGAATCGACTCTAACAATGATATGTGCTAAACTCTAACTCTAGAACCTCCTTTTATAGATTAAGGAGTCCTAGTCGGTTTACAATAGCTTTCTATACAAGCAAAATCTTTTAGAATCTATTCTAAAGTTATCTAACCGACTATACAAGTTATCACATAAGCAGTAGTATCCATTACTCTAGCAGCAGTATCTTGTACTCCAGCAGTAGTATTCTTGTAGCAGTAGAATCTCCAACACTAGCAGTAGTATAGAATACACTAGCAGTAGTATGACACTTAGAGTATTTTCCTTTATACATCATGAGCAGTTGTATCATTTAGAGCAGCAGCATCTCTAAACCCAAAAATTATCTTCCCTTATTTGATGATGACAAAATAAACACATTCTTGTACGAATTTCCCTAGACGAAGTAGAGAAATTGAGATAATTAAATGTCACCATGAATGAAACAATCTTGTCTTTCCCTTAAGCCATGCCATACCACCACAATATCTCTTCCCCTTTTTGTTATCAACAAATAGGGAACGTATGCAAATATGATCTTTACCACTACAAACCAATACCACACATCCAATTCATCCTTCCAATGTCTCAAATTACCCTCCATGAAGTTTTTTGCACTAAAATGAACTTGAAACAGTAGAAATCTAAACCATCAGTAGTAATACTAATCAACAGTAGTAAGAATCAAAAACTTCCCCTCGAGTGGTGTATGTACATCAAATGAGTAAGCACATCATAAGAATAAGCTTCCCCTGAAACCAATGTGTTAATCATCTTCATGATTCTTCAAATCTGTAGATTTTATGTAATGATGAAGAAAATTAACCATTACCAATTCGTTGCTGAAGTAGAATAAACCAACCTTGTGTCTTATGTCTTGTACTAAATACGACTTCGAACGTATACTTAACGCATAGGGAGATTGCAATCTGTTGACAATAATCACTGAGCACAATAATGTAACTCCTTCAAGTGTTTGTCAATTCGTAGTCACTTGAACGAACGAACAAGTTACCTCCTGTCAAAAGGTATGCTAAAACACAACCTTGAAAATTTTCATTTCATCGTCAAATAAGCAACAAATAATCCTCTTCGCCAATAAGAACAAATAAAACCGAGCCATAAATCCTTAACGAACCGAAACCAAAAATTCAATAACCAAACATCGTCTGTGTGTGTACCAAATCTACAAACAACCATAGATGCTTCCCCTTACTGCTCGTAATCTTCATGACCATGCAACAATAACTACTACCAAAATCCTTAATACTCACAAGATACTTTGCATGTAATTACCTTGCATGAAATAATAGCCACTGTACCATAAGAAGTAACATGCATGATCACCAATCACATTAGATATTCGACAATTAAATTCCATAAAGCCACCGACCCATGTGAAGAATATAATATCAACAATTTTGAGTAGCATGCATAGACATCGACCGACCCATGCATAGATACCACAGAATATATTCACATCGTCTAGCAATCACATCGTATCATGCGTGTGTTCGTCCAACCACATCGTATCTCAACAGCATAAACCAATAACGAGCAGCATTAATAACCCAAAGCAGTAGTAAAAACTAACGGGCAGTAGTACCATTTATAAGCAGCATTAAGTTTTTACCAAGCAGCAGAAATGAACAGCAGCATTAATCCAAACCGAGCAGCACTAAAAATAACGCAGCAGTAGAAACTCAAGCGTAGCAGCATTAATACATATTAGCTTAAAGTTTCATTAGCAGCACTAACGTTTAAAGGCAACATTAACAAACCAAAGCAGCACAAACTTTTGTTCTTTAACCGACATTAGTAACATCAACACCAGACCAAGCTTGCAACCAGAATCCAATTATCCAAAAAAAAATTGTAAGCATGCCAGTTAGGGTTTAAAATGGTTAAAAGATCAAATCCAAAGAAACCCTTCCCAGATCGATTATGAACAGCAATGACCAGTTAGGATTAAATGATTAAGAACATAAGTAACTCTGACAGACTTCCTTGTTGATTCAGAAGCGAATTCAGGAAGGTAATATCTCAAAATCCCCAAGCTGATCACTTTAGAAACCTTTGTAAAAATCGATCAACCTGAAAACTCATGGAACCCTAAAGAAACCGATTACATCATATACCTCCAAAGCTGTTGTTTTTTTATGAATATAAAGCATAATAATAACCCAATATCGACTTCTATGATGAATACAATTGATATAAAACGAATTCAGGAAGAATAAGATAACAAAAGCCCTAAAAATGACTTACTTCAATTGTTTCTGCAGCAGACTTTAATAACGTATATCTTTTGATTAAAAACTCAGATTGAAAATCCCTCTAGTTAAAATATACCTTGACATGTAGAGAACCTCCAGTAAAAATTTCAGCACGATCCAACGGTTAACGAATGAGATATCGTCATTTGAAAACAGCTCTGCAGAAAGTTACGAAAATAAACCAAATTCGATTTTCTTCTTCTTTCTTCGAATAAAAACCTTGTGAATCCCTAGGTAACGAGCTCCCCAAGCTCTGATACCACTTGTGTAGTTTATTATACTCCTTGGACCGTTTTGAGCATCTAGGGTTAAACAATAACATAGACAAAATACATACGCAGCGGAATTAAAACAAACAACTATGTTATTGACACAAGGTTTTTCCACAATCACCTCCAATTATATTAAGAATAATATAACGTGTTATCTACCTATAACAAGGATCAAAGACACCTATGATCTTGGGGGTTAACTAACAAACTCTAGTCTAGGCGTTTATAATCTACGCCCTAGACACACACACTCCTTTAGTAATCGACTACATTTTGGAAGACTTAATTTTAAACCTACGTACCCTTGATCTCTTTATATAATAGAGATTTAGGGTTTACAAAAGACTACAAAGGAGTAATAAGTAAAATCTTCTTTGGCATGCAAGTCCCTTATGTTTCATTCTTCATCATTTGAAGAATTCATCCTTTGTCTTCTTAAGTCCTTCATGTTTCATTTTTCTTGCTTTGAAATCACATAAATATGTATAGATTAAACCAAGTATTTCATTTAATTTTTCTACAGATTTGTGTGAATGACTTGTGTATTTAGATTCAACACATATCTCACACTTGGATATTTTATCCATTGTTCATTTAGGCAACATGCCTAAGTTTATCATTCTTTGCAAGGAACAAAATTTAACATGGCCTAATCTAGAATGCCATAAGATAGAAGGATCAATCATGTACACAGAAGCGGTGCTAGTGCCCGCGTTATTATTATTAATAACATTGTCTTGGTTACAAAAGTTGGGCGTTCCTTGATTCCCTACCAATCAGATCTTAATGCTTGAGACCTGCGCACTAAGAAAACAAAAATACACCGTTAGGCTTATCGTGGGATTGTCTCCCACGATTATCCTCCGGCGTGAGAGTAAGTAATCGGTTTTTAGGATTTAGTTTAAGAGTTAGGGTTGTAAGTCGTACCTTTGGTGAGAGTCGAGAGACTCTTTATATAAACACGAAACCCTAGATGGTTTCGTGTTCCTCACTCCTCATCATATCCCGCATAGGGCGGTTATTTGATACATTTCTCATAAATAAGAGATATCCTATCAAGACCATAAATAGCTTCGGGTTTGGGCCAGCGTAAGCCCAAACTGTTATCGTAATAGCCCATTCGTGGTGGGCTTGAGCCCATTCGTGATGGACTGGAGTCCATTCGTGATGGACTTGAGTATGGGTCGGGTTCGTGACCCGAATGCGGACTATACGTCATCATGTCCCCCCAGTCTAGTGTGCGCAATGCGAAATTGCGGACGCTAGACTAACAACTATAGCTAAAAATATTCCTTGATGCGTAGCGGGGAAGTTTCAAGTATTTCCCGCCTAAAAAATCAAATTAATCTAGTCCAAGTACATCCGTATCTCCTTCGTAAATCGTGAAGGGTGGGTGAAAAAAGTGCTTTACCTTTTTGCTTCCCAGCCACACGATTGGGCAAGTGGGGTACATGTGTCGTTTATCCAAGAATGTGTGTAACCCTATATAAAGGTTAGCCGTCTTTTCACTGTGGCTACCACAGTAAGAACCATCATTTTCCGCCATTGTTAAACCTCCAAACAGCAATCAAAAAATCAACAAAAACTAAGGTAATAGCGCGTGCGCTTATAATAGTTATTTGATGGTTAATCATGGTTCTACAACTGTCCGATTTTAATTCTGATTTATCTGAGGATGAACTTCGTCAGTTCACTTCAGATTATTACATTCCTCTCGCATTGCATCCGGTAGTTCCGGCCGTAAATGCGTCAATAGCGAATTTCCCGCAAGGGAAAGTAGGGGTATACACGCGTTTTTTCGAATTCGCTAACCAGCGTGCGCCCATCTCCCTCTTTTTGTGCGATATTCTAAATCATTATCGTCTTCATATTTCCCAGCTGCACTGTATAGGTGCGGCAAAGATAACCAATTTTGAGGTGAATTGTCGCTTGTTAGCGATAGAACCCACAATTCATCTTTTCCGCGCGTTTTACCACACGTCGTGGTCAAACGGGTGGGTTTCCTTCTCCAAGCGCGCAGGGCCACTGCAGTGCTATACGGAGAAGTTAGACTCACTGAGGGATTGGAGAGAAAAATTCTTTTGGGTTGATAGGGCATTTTTCCCATGGATTTTTGAGTTCTACACTCGAGAATCATTACCGAGAGACGAGCGCCCAGACCCCGGATTGTATAACGTGGTTGATGCAGATATGATAAATACCAATCGCATACCGATCAAAGCGTACCCAGAAGAGTTGTTGGTGCACATGGGCATTAGTCGCAATTACTTCGGTAGTCCGGAAGAAGTGCCAACATTTTTGGATGAAAATAGCCAGGGTGGGTGCTTGTCTCTTCCTTCCTCTTCGTTTAGTAGTTGTAAGCGTTCTTCCTTTTATAGCTTATCTAACATATTTTGTGTTTGTTTGTTGTTTTGTTGCGCAGAGATGGATTTGTTCGATGTTGTTCGCTTGGCGAAGCCCACTCAGGTGATCGTAGGGGTGCGCCCATTGAGAGATGGAGAGGAGCCAGTACTTCAGGCTACTGCAGGGCGCACGATGGTGATCGCGCAGGAGGAGACTGAGGAGACAGAGGAGACAGGGGAGGTCCCCGCAGGTGTTACTATGGCTACTCCTCTGCGTAGCTTTCCCGCTCCTGGGTCGCAGATCCCTATGGAGTTGTTGCATATAGACTCGTCGGGGAGTGCTATGGATGAGTCTGAAGAGGAGGGCCAAGGGTTAAAGCGCAAGAGATCATCTGGTGATGATGGCGCAGGGACATCAAGTAAGCGCCCTGCTATGTCTGTCGGGCAATCATCTGAGGAGGGTGCGTCATCGCATAAAACTCCTCCCTCCAAGTAAGTACTTGTATCTTTAGATCCTTAGTCCCTTAATCCGTGTCTAATACTATATAGTAACTTTGTTATTTTGCGTGCAGTGCTGAAACTGCTATTGATGATGATGCGCATGTTGGGAATTCGCCACCCAAGACTGGTTCTGCATATGTTGGTGATTTTGTGCCTGAGAGTCCAGTGGATGAGGAAAAATCTTCTGGAGATGCGCCAAGAAATCGCCTTATAGAGGAGTTGGCGTTGGCTGCTGCGCACCAGTCTTCATTGGTTGCGCGGCTACAGGCTGAATATGGTGGTGAGGGTAGCCTGGTTGCGCAGAAGGACAAGGAGATTGACATTCTGAAGGCGCAGTTGGCTGATGCGCAGTCTGAATTGAGGGCATCTGCTATGTATGACCAGAAAATTGCTGATGAGAAGATGTCGCTCATGGCCGAACTGAATCAGGAGCGCACTGGCGCAAAAGAATACAAGGCCTCCTGCCTTTGGGCCTTGAAATATATGGAGCTAAACAAGGGAAAACTCATGTCTGACTTGGATGAATTCCGCAAGGCTGTGGAGAGTTTGTTGGAGAATCAGGAGACCAAGCTGCGCAAGCTCAGCATCGAATATGATGAGGAGTTGTATCCACATTTGGTGTCAACAATTGCTGAGCGCAGATGGCTTATCAGCCATGGCTTGTGTCTTGCTGCCATGACCACGCTAGAGTCTCGAGAGGTCAAGGAGTCATTTGGGAATGTGGTTCAATGTGCCCTAGCGCGTGGTAAGGCAGAAGCGGTAGATGAACTGTGTGCGGCCAAGGTTTTGGCGATGCCTCCCTCCGAAGTGCCTGGTTATAATGAGAACGCTTATGGTGAACTTGTTTCTGCTATGGAGAAGTTAAAACTGTTTGAGCTTCCTCATATTGCGCAGCTGGAGCGTGACCAGGATTACCCCATAAGCGTTATCATGCAGGGTTTAACTTTGGCTAGGCACTCATCCGAAGACGCTGAGGCGCAGCTTGACTACTTTCTGAAGCCGGATGTGTCGCAGCTACATGTGCCTATTTTCGCTCGCCCTCGTGACATCCTCAACCCTTTTGCCCTCGAGAAAGAAATTCCATTGAAGGCGTCCTTAGAAGCCCATGAGATGAGACTTGCCAAGAAGAAGGGCGTGAAGGGGAAATGATGAAGCGAAAAGTGTACCGCTTTTAGGGGGTCATTTAAGCCCTAAATCGTATTTATTTGATCAAATATTGCCCTAAATCGTTCCTTTTGTCATTTTAGGTACTTTGGAGAAGAAATCTGGAAAAGGAAGCATTTTGGACGTTTTTGGAGCATAAAAGTGAAGAAAATGACAAAGTCTCAAAAATCTGCTGAAAAGTACCTGTGACGGCGTCAAGCCCCAGTGTGACGCCGTCAACCCTTGATAGGCCAGAGAGGATTTTGGAGGATTAAAGGGGGACGGCGTCAAGAAGGCCGTCAACCCTTGACGGGCCAGAGAGGATTTTGGAGGATTAAAAGGGGACGGCGTCAAGAAGGCCATCAAGAAACCCTAACCGCGGCGAGGTGACGGCGTCACGCTCTATAACGTGACGCCGTCAGATCTGTTTTCCTATATATATTTTCATAATTTTTAGTCATTAGTGTGCAACTTTGTGAGGAGAAACCCTAAGACGATTTTTCTGCCATTTTTAAGGGTTTTATACCCTTGGATCTCCCATGTTCAATTGAAGATAAGTAATCAATTAATCATTCAATATGTCTATGTGTTGTTTGATTATATCTTGTTCTTGTCTTTTATTTAACATGCTAGGCTAGATTTATCTTGTGTTTGCTTAGATCTAATGAAACCTAACTATTGATTATTGGTTGTTGGTGTGTTATTAATTGTATTGGATGATTGTTTATCGATGTTAGGCTTAAGAAAACTGGCTAACCTCCTATACGGTAACTTGCTTGAACGTCTTAAGAAACATGAACCAATGCGTACTAAGGTTTTTATGGTTGTATTTAATGCATGAGCGAATTCTAGTGATCCCATGTTAGGAGCTTCTTAGCCGGCTCGACATAGGAGTGAAGTAGGAGCTTATAGAGTTGGGGAAGTACGTACGCCACCCCACGATTGGTATTAAGGAATACACCCGTCATCCACGCAATTAATACACACTAAACAACCGGTAAAAGATAGTTAGGGAGTAAGGAAATCTAAGTAAACACATTTCTCTCCATATAAGTTCCACAACCTTTTTATTTTCAGTTATTTTATTTTATTTGCATTTGTAGTTATTTGGGTTAGTTGACTAGCAACTAATTCCGCCCACTCCTTCAAACCCGAGATTTTACTTGCTTTCATAAAAATATAAAAATACAAAAAGAATCTTCCCTCACCCTTAGACCTATTAGAGTAGTTTTTCAATCCTAACGACACTATTCCCCTAGAGAACGATCAATCCCCCGGTACTTGCCACTACACTATACTACATCGGTCAGGTACACTGCCTGGTGGGGATTGCAAGCCTCTTGAGATCCCTCGAGAGGTAAAACCTGTTGTAAGGTCGCAAAACCACGCATCAAGTTTTTGGCGCCGCAGCCCGGGGAGTAGTTATTGCTTAGGTTGAAATTTTATTTTTATTAGGTCTACTCACAAGATTCCTATCAAGTGAGATTTTTTCTTTTTATTTTGTAGCTTTCTCGTAGTCTATCTTTTCTTTGTGATTTTGTTTGTAATTTGCTTCAAATGGACTTTTCACTTAGACTTCTAAGATTGCAAGATATGGTTGAGTGGCTAGAACACCAAGAAGTTCAAAATACCTCATTTAGAGACACCTATGAATCATATGAGCCTTCACCTAGGATAGATTCTTATGAACAACCTCCATGTTTAAGATCTCGTTTTAGTGAGGCCAATAGGAAATGCGACCTAGTTTGCCAAGGAATTATGGAGAGAGCCATTGCAACAAACCATAAGTTGGATGAAGCACTAGGTTTGCTGTTATCACTACCTAAGAAAACAATTGAGGAGGATTTAGCCGAGCATGATCACATTGATCAAAAAGACCTAGGTTTTATGACCAATGACTTTGAATCTCAAGGAACACATGATGAATCCTTTAGGCAAATTGAACATAAGATTATTGAGGAAGATCCTTATGATTCGGACATTGAAGTTGAGATGCCTTGAGAAGCACGTGAGATACTTAGGAGAATGCTTAGGATAGATTCTACCAAAACACATGATGAGGATATAGGTGATCTTGACACGTGGAATGATGAGGTCAATAACATAAGCCCACAAAATACTCAACCATCATTTGAGGCACCCACACCGCCCGTGACTTACCCGGAAGATGTAGAAGAAACTTTAGGAATTCCGATGGAGGTAGAACCCTTGGAACAAGCACCACTAGAGGATATAGGTTTGAATACTTGTAATGATAACCTTACCCTTAGTTCTAGGGAATTTCCTAGTGTTGATGAGCCGGAACCTCAATCTTTACACACCTTTCCATCCTTAGATATATTTCTAGGAGACAAAAGAGGAATCGACCTACCCATCAACCAATATTATCCGGGTAGTTTTAGGATGAAGGAAGCCATTCACTCACCCCCTTCACCTCACGTGGCATATTTCCACCCTAAGGGTGTGTATCACTACTTTCACCCGCACTTAATCCTAAGTGTAGGGAAAACCTCCCCTATTTCCGTTAAATAAGGGTAGAGTCAGGCTCGTAACTCGAACAAAAACAAGCGCTTATTGGGAGGCAACCCAAGCTTTATTTATTTGTTTGTTTGTTTGTTTATTTGATTTTATTTGTTTCCGTATGCATGTTTTATTTTTATTGGTTGTGGATCATGATTCAAAATAAATTGTGAAAATGCTTTATTTTGTTTTTAATTTCGTCTTAATTACATATAAAGGTATTTTGCAAAAGCTAAGTGTAAGGAGAGACCCAAATTTGTTTATAAGAACGAAATTGAGCATGAACCACAACAATATTAAATGAGCATGTATATTAGTAATTGTTTGAGTCAAATGCTTGTATCGAGTCATAATGATGTTTTGCAGGATTTTCCAGGAAGTAAGGCATAAGTTTTTCCAGAAATTTTCCGGAAACTTAACATGAGATTTTTGCAGGAACATTCTGACGGCGTCAGGAGTTATAACCTGACGGCGTCAGGTACATAAAATTTTGGAAATTTTGCAAGTTTTGTTTTTCTACCGGAGTCATAAAGTTTTTGTTAAATCTTTAGTTTTATAAACTCCAGGAAATCTGCAAATATTCATTCTACAAGCATTATATCTTTAATCGTTTTGTTTTTATTTCTAAGTCTGGAATTACATCTAGTTGTGAGTTTTCTTTGTTCAGGTTGATGCTTTGGGTTTTTTGTGTTTGTTTTCTCAGGTTTAACAGGTTATATTGGACAAGAAGATGATTTATATTTCGGAAGGGAAGCTTTCAACGTTCATTTTCTTGGAGGAGGATTTAACCATGTTACCGGATTATCCACATCGAACGAATCAGGGGAGAATTTGATTTCATTCTTTTACCTTATTTACTTTTAAATATTGTTATTTGAACATTGGGGACAATGTTCATCTTAAGTGTAAGGGGGGGGGGGGGTAAAGTATGATACTTTAGAGAATGCTATTACGCTTGATTTTTCGTTTGTTTAATGGTAGATGTGTAATAAAACTGAGAGAAATACCTGTTAAGGCAATTTTAGTGCCAAATTTAAAATTTTTTACAACATATAGGAGTGAAACTTTGGTCTTAATGAGCATCTCACGGATAGGAGTTATATGACTAGCACCAAACCGTACCACTAAAAAAATTTTCCACCCCCAAATATGTGAGGTTCGCCCCTAGAATTGGTAGGAAAAGCATTTATGCTATGATGTGTGTACCGGTAGCACTTAGATTCTAGAACTTGCGTTAGGACCATTCCAAGGCCACAAGTGAGACTACATTCGTGTAGTTAGATTTACTACATGATAAGAGGCATTAGGATTAACCCATTGTTTTACACCTGTGTTTTTGTTATAATTACGTTGGCTACATTGGTCAAGTAATTCTCCCACACCCTTTGCGTTGTACTCATTTTTAGTACACGATACCTCTAGTACACCCCTCAGAGCCTATCTTTTCATTTCTAACTTTAAGCATTTTACTTAAAGTAAGAATTTGTTTACACCCCACTTAAATGTACACCCAAATCGCCTTAGCCTACCTTGTATGCACTCATTTTTAGTGCATTATTGTGACAATATTTTTTTAAACCCTAAGTTAATTATCTAATTGATTACATGGTTGCTAAGTCGAGTCATATCCTTGTACATATTGTTTTGGGACGATTGGGACTCATGGGTAAAGTACTAGTGTAATGGAGTAATGGGGAAGAACAACATTATTACCCCCATATGTGCTAAATATTTTAAAAGTACTCCAAGTGTTTCGATTATCTTAATTCGAGTCATTAGAATAGTTAATTGTAAAGTTATGTAAAAGTTCAAGTGTAAGGGGGATACAACCCCCCTACGATGTATTATTTTGGATGGTAGGGCAAGAGTGTATGAAAAAAAAAAAAAAAAAAAAAAAAGGTAGAAAAAACATACGGACTACCATCCCGTTTCATTTTATGTTTATTTTATCTTTTTGTTATTTTTTTTCATTAGCTTAAGTCGAGTCTAGTCTTGGCTTAGCAACGCCATATTGTACATGTAAATAATCAAGATCTTTAACTCGCCACCAGTAAAATATCCTTTATCCAACAAAACCGTATTTATCATATCCCTACACCTAACGTTATAACCCGTTTAAAAGCCCTCTTTGATAGTTTATCTTAGGTGCTTACGCCTAGTGGAGGAGGTTTTTGATCCTTTCCCAAGCCTATGGTAATCTATTTGCTATGACAGGTAGTGAGAGATATTATTCATTTTCATTTATGAGATATACTTTTATGACACCTGAGAGATGTGAGTATCTAAACACTACTTGTGAGGTACTAGTTTGTAATCTCCGTTCTTATTATGATTAAAGTGGAACGACTATTTGTTTTATTACTTTTATATTAGCGTTAAATGACCCCTAACTTGTATTTTGATTAGAATAAAAGTGCATTTGCTTGAGGACAAGCAAATCTCAAGTGTAAGGGTATTTGATGAAGCGAAAAGTGTACCGCTTTTAGGGGGTCATTTAAGCCCTAAATCGTATTTATTTGATCAAATATTGCCCTAAATCATTCCTTTTGTCATTTTAGGTACTTTGGAGAAGAAATCTGGAAAAGGAAGCATTTTGGACGTTTTTGGAGCGTAAAAGTGAAGAAAACGACAAAGTCTCAAAAATCTGCTGAAAAGTACCTGTGACGGCGTCAAGCCCCAGTGTGACGCCGTCAACCCTTGATAGGCCAGAGAGGATTTTGGAAGATTAAAGGGGGACGGCGTCAAGAAGGCCGTCAACCCTTGACGCGCCAGAGAGGATTTTGGAGGATTAAAAGGGGACGGCGTCAAGAAGGCCATCAAGAAACCCTAACCGCGGCGAGGTGACGGCGTCACGCTCTATAACGTGACGCCGTCAGATCTGTTTTCCTATATATATTTTCATAATTTTTAGTCATTAGTGTGCAACTTTGTGAGGAGAAACCCTAAGACGATTTTTCTGCCATTTTTAAGGGTTTTATACCCTTGGATCTCCCATGTTCAATTGAAGATAAGTAATCAATTAATCATTCAATATGTCTATGTGTTGTTTGATTATATCTTGTTCTTGTCTTTTATTTAACATGCTAGGCTAGATTTATCTTGTGTCTGCTTAGATCTAATGAAACCTAACTATTGATTATTGGTTGTTGGTGTGTTATTAATTGTATTGGATGATTGTTTATCGATGTTAGGCTTAAGAAAACTGGCTAACCTCCTATACGGTAACTTGCTTGAACGTCTTAAGAAACATGAACCAATGCGTACTATGGTTTTTATGGTTGTATTTAATGCATGAGCGAATTCTAGTGATCCCATGTTAGGAGCTTCTTAGCCGGCTCGACATAGGAGTGAAGTAGGAGCTTATAGAGTTGGGGAAGTACGTACGCCACCCCACGATTGGTATTAAGGAATACACCCGTCATCCACGCAATTAATACACACTAAACAACCGGTAAAAGATAGTTAGGGAGTAAGGAAATCTAAGTAAACACATTTCTCTCCATATAAGTTCCACAACCTTTTTATTTTCAGTTATTTTATTTTATTTGCATTTGTAGTTATTTGGGTTAGTTGACTAGCAACTAATTCCGCCCACTCCTTCAAACCCGAGATTTTACTTGCTTTCATAAAAATACAAAAAGAATCTTCCCTCACCCTTAGACCTATTAGAGTAGTTTTTCAATCCTAACGACACTATTCCCCTAGAGAACGATCAATCCCCCGGTACTTGCCACTACACTATACTACATCGGTCAGGTACACTGCCTGGTGGGGATTGCAAGCCTCTTGAGATCCCTCGAGAGGTAAAACCTGTTGTAAGGTCGCAAAACCACGCATCAGGAAAGCCATTCTTTGTGGTCTTGGTGCAGCTCACATTCCCCGATCTGATGGGGTGCCTGTTAGCGTGCCAACGGTAGCACACAAGGATGCTGAGCTGTTGCAGAGGCTTAAAGATGCTGATTATGTGGCGCGCCAAGCGGGTAGCTCAGGGCTCAGGCGTACTCGTAGCATGTCTTGGTAGTTTTGATGTAGTGATGTTGTGTGGTATGTCCACTTTTTGTTGTACATATGCTTGTTGAATATGTACTTTTTATGAACTTGTTATCCATAATAAAGTGTTGATTAGAAAAATACGATTGTACGCATATTGTATCAAGTTTGATTGTGGTTACAAGTTTTGTACTTAGTTATTTCGTCTTTGCATAAAAGATGTCTAAGAATCAAACCGTTTGTATAAACACATTTAAAGAAAGTTACAAGGATTTATAATCACTTATATCATAATCGTGTATGAAATTTATGACATAGTCGTGTATGACATGATCGTATATAACATAATTGTGTATGAAATTTACAAGTTGTTGTGTATCCATCGTGGGGTGCACAAGTGTATGGATTGCAGCGTGCTACTAATACCATATTAAGGGGTTAATTGTCTTAACTCCTAATTTGTTAAACGCGCACACTGTGCATTGATGTGTATCCGTCGTGGGGTACGCATCGAACTTACTCCAACGTCTTGAGAGTAGGGTGTTTAACAAGGATGCGTGATCCGATGTTGATGGGTTTGCAACCCTCTTACTCAACGAGTCATTTAGTAGGTTTACTCATCCTTTTACCATCGTGGGTTTTTAATTGGTGCATGCACGCCATGTAGGCACAAGATAATATATGCCATGTAGGCACAAGATAATATGACAATAGTATTGAAATATAAGTAATATGTAAACAAAGTAAAGTGTGTCGTGGAGTTAGCTAGAAACCACAACATTTTATTAATACTTGCAAGTTTTTGTTAAAAAAATAAAACATTCGTCTAAATGATAAAACAAAAATGTAAATACACGGATATTTATTGAGCACTTACTAAAGTGCGGAGGTCTCCGTGTATTGGGTCGTAACCTTTCCTAAAGATAGCATCTCTTGAGATTGCAGATATTCCATGTGCGTTGTAGCTCACGGCCATCCATGTCACGCAGCTTGTACGCGCCTTGTCCTAGTGCTTCAATGACCTCATAGGGTCCTTCCCACTTTGGTCCAAGTTTACCTGTATCTTCTGCGTGGCTTGCATCATTAGCGCGATACACAAAGTCGCCTGGTCTGAATGAGGTGATTCGAACTTTAGCATCGTAGTATCCCTTCATCTTTGACTTGGTTTTTGCCTCACGTATAGCTGCGCGCTCGCGCCTTTCTTCCAATAGGTCCAAGTCAATTCGTCGTTCGTCGTCATTGGTCGCAACGTTGACTTCCGCGGTGCGGATAGTTGGCATCCCAATTTCAGCTGGTATGACAGCTTCTGTCCCGTAGACAAGGGAAAAAGGAGTGTCTCCATTGCTAACTTTGATTGTCATGCGGTGCGCCCATAAGACATGTGACAATTCGTCCACCCATCTTCCTTTGTGTTTGTCCAGGCGCGCTTTAATTCCTTCGCCTAGACTACGATTTGCGCGCTCAACTAAACCATTGGTTTGTGGGTGTTTAACTGATGCGAAGTGTTGTGTGATATTTAGCTCTGCGCACCAGTCCTTGAACGGGTTATCACGGAATTGTTTTCCGTTGTCCGAAACAATTTCCCCAGGTAGTCCAAAGCGGCATACAATGTTTTTCCAAACGAATCGTTTTACTTGATTACCTGTGATTGTCGCAACTGCTTTTGCCTCAATCCACTTAGTGAAGTAGTCTATGGCTACGATAAGGAATTTCAATCCTCCTGCTGCGACAGGGAAGGGACCCGCAATGTCGATACCCCACTTATAGAATGGCCATGGAGAAGTGATAGGTGTTAGCTCTTGCTATGGTCTGCGTGGGATGGGTCTATGAACTTGGCAGTCATTGCATTTCTTTATCACGTCGCGCGCATCACGATGCATAGTAGGCCAGCAGTATCCTGAGCGCAATGCGCGTGCTACGACGGACCGTGGTCCTGAATGCATACTGCATGAACCAGCGTGGATCTCTCGGAGTACGTAATCCGCCTGAAGAGGTCCAACGCACCGAAGCCATGGTTGTAGGAATGAACGCCGATACAGGACACCATCTCTGAGCTCGAACCTCTGCGCTGTGCGCCGTATCCGTCGAGCGTCCTTCTGCTCGTCGGGCAGTTTGCCCTTACTTATGAATTCGATGATGGGGGTCATCCATGTAGGATCCTGCTCTTCTATCACCGTAGATATCTCCATCTCCGAGATGGATTTGTTCTGTAGGATTTCCACTAAAACTTGTTTTGACAGGTGCGCGAAGCTAGTAGATGCGATCTTACTTAGCGCATCCGCTTTCTTATTTTCACCTCTATGAACTTGCTTAATGGTAAACCTGTCAAAGCCTTGTATTAGTGATTTGGTCTTATCGAGGTATTGGACCATGTTATCCTCTTTAGCCACATATTCGCCCAACACATGGTTGGCTACCAATAAGGAGTCCACGTTTGCTTCTAGGTTACGTACACCCATTCGATTTGCAATGCGTAATCCGGCGATTAGGGCTTCATATTCTGCCTCGTTGTTCGTGGCTGTGAATTCAAAACGCAGTGTGTAAGTGAATTCCATTCCTTCTGGATTAGTGAGGATAAGGCCAGCGCCCGACCCATCCACGCATGAAGATCCATCGGTGAACAGGACCCATGGTTCTTGTAATTCTACCTTGCTCAGTGGAGGTGCGTCATCGGTATCTGGTTTTTCGATGATGAAGTCTGCTAGTATTTTCCCTTTAACCGCAGTGTGTGGTCTGTAAGAGATGTTATACTCTCCTAGTAGCACACTCCATTTTTGTAACCTCCCCGATGCATCAGGTTTAGAGATAACTTGCTTGATAGGTTGGTCTGTGATCACCGCTATTGGGTGCGCTTGAAAGTATCTACGCAACCTTTTGGCGGCGAACACTAACGCCAGGACCAACTTTTCCATTGGGCTGTAGTTAATCTCTGTCTTCTTGAGTGCTTTACTTACAAAATATACCGGCGTTTGTACAGAATTCCTATCTGTCAGTAGCACTGCGCTGACCGCTCCATGGGTCGCGGATAAGTAGACGATTAACTCCTCCCCTGGTCGGGGTGCAACTAGCTTAGGAAGCGCTGCTATATGTTGCTTAAGCTGTGTGAAAGCTTCTTCCGCTTCCGCAGTCCAACCAAAGTCTCCCTTTTTTGTACACTTCTTGAGTGTTTTAAATAAAGGAAGTGACTTATCCGCTGATTTGGTCAGGAATCTGTTCAAACCGGCTAGCTTTCCATTCAGAGATTGAACTTCTTTCAATGTGCGCGGTGAAGGAAGTTGGATGACAGCCTTTGTTTTCTCTGGGCATGGCTTAATGCCATCTGGTTCTATCAAATATCCTAGGAACATGCCCTCTGTAGCGTCAAAAGTGCATTTCTTAGGATTCAACTTCATGTTGATACTTCGTAGTGTTCTGAATGTTTCTTCAATATCGCGCACCACTTCATCTTCAGTATGGCTTTTTATAACAAGGTCGTCTACATAGACCTCTAGGTTGCGGCCCACTTGCTTTTCAAATGCATTATCTACCAGTCGCTGGTAGGTGGCGCCCGCATTCTTCAGGCCAAAAGGCATCTTTATATAACAAAAGACGCCTTGGCTTGTGTGGAAGGCTGTTTTTTCCTCGTCTTCCTTAGCCTTCTGGATTTGGTGGTACCCTTTGTATGCATCTAAGAAACATTTAAAGGGATACCCGCACAAAGATTCCACCTTCCAGTCTATTTCTGGTAGTGGGTAGCAGTCATGTGGACATGCTTTATTAAGATCAGTGAAGTCCACACACATCCGCCAACTACCATCGCTCTTCTTGACCATTACTGGATTGGAGAGCCAATCATGGTAATAGACTTCTCGCATGATGCCTGCTTCCACAAGCTTGTGTACTTCTTCCAGAATGGCTTTTGCGCGCTCTGGAGCCTGGCCGCGCTTTTTCTGCCTTACTGGGGAATATCCTTGTCGGATTTTCAGATTGTGTTCTGCAATCGAGCGTGGCACACCAGTCATGTGCTTTGGTTCCCATGCGAAGATATCCAGATTCCTTTGCAAGAGTGCGCACACGGCCGCTTTTCCTTTGTCAGACAGCGATCCCCCAATCGATACTTCTTGCTCTGGGTATTCAGGGTGAATTGCAACCTTTAGGTTTGATACTTTAGCTGCGCTTTGTTCTGGGGTGTGCGTTGTTTCGCATGTAATCGTGTTACATTCTTGAGGTGGTGAGGCGCTATTGTAGATGGTGACAATGCCACCTTCCACTGGGAATTTGAGCATCCCATGCGCTGTGGACGGTACTGCGCGTATTGCTGAGATTCCTGGTCTTCCAATAATGCCATTGTACGATGAAGGAGATCTGATCACCATAAAATTCATCCAGGCTGTCGTGGAGTGTTCCTTACTACCAACAGCGACTAGTAGGCGCAGTTGCCCCATGGGCCATATCTTTTCTCCTGTAAAGCCAGTAAGCGCAGTCGTGGCTGGACTTAACTGTCTTTGTATCTCAGGGCGCAGTCTCTTGAAACAATGTTCATACATTATATCCGCTGATGCCCCTCCATCAACATACATGCGGTGGATATCGTGACCCCCCGCATTTATCTCAATGGTGAGTGGTTCTGCCACTGCGTTGTCCGCAGCCAAGGTGGGGAAAGAGATTTCGCTTCCATGAGAAAATTTCTGGCTCACCTTTTGCCTAGTCTTTCGTTGCCATGATTGTATCATGTAGATAGTATCAGCTTTTTCCTTAGGCGCTTCCTTCTTGCCTCCAGTTTTCTGCTTGTCTTTCCCATCCTTAATATTTTTAACGAGATGGTCTAGTCTGCCTTCTTTTACTAGTTTCTCAATGAGTTGGCGCAATTGGACACACTCATTAGTGGTATGGCCCTTCTGTGCGTGATACTCGCAGTACCCGGTCCCTACGCGCTGCCCTTCTGGGGTGTGCATTGGTGGGGGTCTCGGAAAGTTCGCGCCTTCCGTTGCAAATATCTCCCTTGGAGTCTTCGTTAGTGGGGTATACTTGTCGTTTCCCCGTCCGCCCCTTTGGCTGCGATAGTTTTTGTTACGATTGCTACTCTGGTCATTGGATTGTCTCCTTGGCTCTTCTTGTGACCTATGGTTTGAGTAGCCTTTCTTGCTATCCGCAGCGGCGACTTCTCCTTGGATGAAGGACCTCGTGCGCTTCATTAGTTCATCAAAGGTTTGGGGAACCCTATCGTTTAACTTTTTTATCAGATCTGGGTTATTGATCCCGTTCATAAACCCTGAGATCTTTAGTATTTCAGGACACGCCTTGACGTGTATGCATTCGTCCTTATAGCGCTCCATGAAAGCGCTTGTGGATTCCCCTTGGCGCTGTTTTACCCTAGCGAGCTCGACAGGGTTTTTGGCGCACTTCTTCCTTTGAGTAAAGTTTAAACGAAACGCCTTTCGCAACTCTTCAAACCCACCGATGCTTCTGCGTGGAAGCTTGCTGAACCAGTTGCGCGCATTCCCTACTAATGTAGAGTTAAACATGTGGCACTGATGAACTCAAATAAGTACATTTTATTACTATCATTTATCCTATTAATTTGACTTGTTTTACTATATTATGTATGAGGATTGATACTTAATCGTTTACTTTTGTAATTCTCAGGTAAAAACAAGCATTTGGTGAAACTTAGCGATTTTGGACTAATAATGGAGCAAAACGTGCATAAAGTTGAAGGTCTACTGACATGGACAAGATCAAGTCAATTCTGCTCCAGATGCGCCGCATCTCACTCTCGACATGCGCCGCATCTCTATCAAGATATCACCAGATACGATCCAAGATACAAGAGGACATGCGCCGCATCTAATCATGGAGTTACACCGCATCTTCTGGCGGTGTACGAATATTCCTGAATATTATAATCTTGGACCCCACGCGAAGTTAAGTACATGCGCCGCATCTACTTAGTAGATGCGCCGCATCTTCCCTCAGACAGAAACTATAAATACCCCGTAGACCAGACGAATTAAAAGAGCCGGAAAACCAAAAACCGAAGTTCGAACAGGAGAAACAAAGGACGAATTCAGTCAAGGAGGCAGCACAAGACACACCCAAATCAAAGATACAAGAGCTGTAAGAAGGTGCTGCATGTGTTTAATTCATTAAGTAGTTTTGTTTTATTGTGTTAGCAAACTTTAATTCATCAGGATTGGTGGCTTGTGTAATGTGACAACGAAAGATTGCACTCCCTTTAATACTTGCTTTCCCATCAATTAAAGTTTATATGTTGATGTCTTTGGTTACTACTTATTAGTGCATTGATAACCTCTGTGTTTATTAGTGGCTTGCGGGCATTTGACTGCGGGACATAATGTGGCTCCCACGGTTGTTTCTAAATTGATCACTTAGGAATAACTTTTAGACATAAGTAATCATTAAGGGTTTACTCGCCGATAAGATTAGGACCAACGAGAAAGGGTTAACTACATACACTTCAAATAAAGCTATCAATAAAACAAGTGACAATCTACTTAATCATAAGGACAGCCCTCTTATTGTCTCGAGTATTTATCTGTGTACGTGTGTGCTACTTGCTGATTCGTGCCTATTGGTTTATTTTATTATTTAATTGCAACAAATCGTGCCAGTCTCTCAGGCTGAAACCCCCTTGCGTTAGGATATTAAAATACTGATTAGAATAACGAAATAATACGTTCCACTCTTAGTGATCGACACTCTACTTACCATTATCTTCATACTGACCGGGTACACTGCTCGTTAAGTGTGTGTGTTATTGATAAGTCGGCTAAATATAAATTTAAAACTTGAGTAGGCATTAAAACTGCTAAACCGCAACGACACATCACGCGCATCAAGTTTTTGGCGCCGCTGCCGGGGAGTGAATTGTTATTATCTGTTAATTTAATTAGTATTTTAATTAGGTTTTTCTTTTTTATTAGATTAATTGCATCATTGTACTATTTTGCATATTTGTTGTATTGTGTGTTAATTGTTTTCTTTTATTTTTGTGTGTTTATTTTTGTTTGTGTGTTTATTTTTTGTTTTTATTTTTCGTATTTTTCTGTTCTGCTATCGTTGTACTGTGCTAAATCAAACGATACGGCGCATCTGATCTCTCAGATACGGCGTATTGCGTTTAATTTTTTTTAATACAACGCGTTTAATTAATTCGATACGACGCATCTTTTCCCCAAGATACGGCGTATCTGTTTTTAATAAGAAAATTTTTCTAAGCGATAAAGTAATACGACGCATCTGCTTTTGCAGATACGGCGTATCTGTTTTTAATAAAAAAAAATTTTTAAACGTTAACGCCATACGACGCATCTGCTTTAGCAGATACGGCGTATCTATTATTTTAATTAAAAACAGTTTGCGAATTATTAAACAGATACGGCGTATCGATCTCTATCGATACGGCGCATCTTTCTGAATCAAAATTCGATATTTATTTTTAAACGTAACGAAAATACGGCGCATTAACTTTCGTTAATACGACGCATTTAATTTTAATTAGATAAGCTGATTTTTGATTAATTAATTCGATACGGCGCATTCTTAAATTCTAAAGCGGCGTATCTATTTTCTGAATAAAGTCTGATTAAATTTTAACGTATTAAGATACGGCGTATCCAACTTTTTGGATACGGCGCATCGTCTGCAGATATCAGTAACTTTAATTTTTCGTATTCCGTTTTCGTTGTTAATTTTCTGATATACTACTTTCTCGAGCATACCCTACTGATATTTTTGTGTTGATTTCAGGAAGTGCATGACCAGGAGTTCTACGAAGAACTTGATTCAACCTTTCGAAGATCCTGAACGAGCCCTACATTCGCTTAAAAGGATTTTCAACACAAGAAGCTTTGATCTTTCAAGTTCACTCGAGCTTGATTACTTTTCTGAAGAAAAAGAGGAAGTTGAAACAGAAACAATGGGCGAAAACACTACTATGGAGGAATACATGAACAATACCCGTGCTGATTACACTTCAGGAGTTGCTAGACCTAAGTTTGATGATAATTCAAAATTTGAGTTGAAGGGTCAGTTTCTCAAAGAGCTAAGAGAGAATGCTTTCAGTGGGACGGAACAAGAGGATGCTAATGAGCATGTTGAAAAGGTCCTGGAGATTGCAGATTTGTTTACTTCAGAAGGAGTCAATACCGATCAACTCATGCTAAGAATCTTTCCAATCTCACTAAAAGGAGCTGCTAACAAGTGGCTAAGGAATGAACCTGCTAGTTCAATCACTACATGGGAAGGTTTGAAGAGCAAATTCCTGAAGAGATATTGTCCACCTGCTAAGACTGCTAAAAAGATGGAGGCTATCAATAGTTTCAAGCAAGAGCCTGATGAAACCCTTTATCAAGCTTGGGAACGGTTTAAAGATTTATTGATAAAATGTCCTCAACACTATCTAACCCCTATGCAGGAAATAATATTGTTTTATCAAGGATTGGACGTGCCTACAAGACAGATTTTGGATGCTAAGGGAGCTGTACCTCAAATGAGTGCAACCAATGCTAGGAAAGCAATCCAAGATGCTGCTGATCATTCCCAAAAATGGCACGATGGGACCTCTACTAGATCTAAGAGCATCACTAATTTTGACGGGATTGCTGCTATTCAAGCTCAATTGGATAAAATTAGTAGAGAGATGAAGAAGCGAGATGAAAGAGCATATGCTGCCCAAGTTGGATGTGAAAAGTGCGAAGGACCTCACTACACTAAAGATTGCCCGAACAAGAATGAAAGTGAGACATTTGAAGAAGCATATTACACCCAATTTGGACAACCATTCCGACCTTCAGGAAGATTTAGGGAAGCTAGTCCGGGATTCTATCAAAAGAACAACTTCAATCCCGCTTATCAAGAAAGGAGGCAGACTTTAGACGATACTTTAAAGCAAATTATGGCCGATGCTGCTAAAAGACATGAAGAGAATACTGCTATGATCAAAGAAATTCGAGCTTCAACGGACACTACTACAAGAAATCAAGGAGCTTCGATCAAAGCATTGGAACAACAAATTGGTCAAATGAGCAAAGTTCTTCAAGAAAGGGGATATGGTAGTTTACCGAACTCAACTGAAACCAACCCAAGAGATCATGTCAAGGCCATAAGCACCACTGAAGAAGTCACTCCTAATATACCTAGAAGATCGATGAATGGTAATGATGGTGCAAGACCCGAATTTTTCTTTAATTCTTCAATCAGTTTAAGGAGACTACTAAAAGAAAAGGCAAAGATTGAAGAGGAGATCAAGGCAACAATGAAAGAAGAGAGCTCTGCAACCGACTTAAATGCCTTGCCTAATAAAGAAAGAGACCCAGGAAGTTTTACTCTACCTTGTTCTATTAATAATATATCTTTCAATAATGTGTTAGCTGACTTAGGAGCTAGCGTTAGTGTTATGCCTCTTAAGACATTCGCTACCCTAGGACTAGGAAAATTAGCACCAACTAAATTACTTATTGAATTGGCTGATAAAACGGTTAAAACGACCTGAAGGGATTGCTAATAATGTGCTAGTTAAGATTGAGCAGTTTATTTTTCCCGTAGACTTTGTTATACTAGACATGCCCGAGGATGTTAAGATTCCTTTAATCCTCGGAAGACCTTTCTTGTCTACTGCCCATGCTAAGATTGATGTGTTTAAAAGAAAAATCTCATTAAGGGTAGGGAATAATAAACTAGTCTATAAGTGCCAAGATCCGGTTAAAAGCATAATTAGAGGTGTTTATGTGCTAGGATTAAGAGAGCGTATGGACCTCGATCTTGAAGCTAGACTTATGGGAGAAACATTGATTCAAAACAACTCAACTAATCCTAATCATGAGAACTTTGAGGAATTCATTGACCTTAATGTACCCACCGAACTTAGACGCAATGTTGTTAATGATTCTGATGATGAGTGGTATGATTGTGTAGTAATTAATAAACGTAGGAGAGTAGTTGAGAAAACGAATTTGAACAATGATGTGTTTATTGAACTACCACCCCACCTTGCTTATTTGTGCCTATATGATAATAAGAATTTCCCGTCTATCATTTTGTCATCTCTGCCCGAAAGGGACAGGACTTTGTTCATACAGATAATGAAGAAGAACGGCGTGGAAATTAAGGACGGGCAAGGAGTGTTCAATATTACTGAATTGGCGATGAAGGAGCGCGATGTTTCCGACTCCTTCAATGATCGATATTAAAGAGCTGAACGTGAGTCTAACTTGAAGACTCTGGAATAAAGACAAGTGCTTACCGGGAGACAACCCGGATTTATCTATTTACTATTCTGTTTTCTGTGTCGAGTCAGTCCAGGCCGCATGAGGATACGGCGCATCTCAATTCTGAGATGCGACGCATCTCCTGCAATGGTCATATCTTATTTTATTTTTCTGCATTTATATTTTCGACTTTAAAACTATTTATCAGTTTATTTTAATGCGGCGCATCCCTGGTTAAGGATGCGGCGCATCTTTATTCTGATCCGTATTAATTCCAGGCTCGATACGGCGTATCTTCTTCAATAAGATACGGCGCATCGACTGACCTGATGATTTTCAGTTTTAATTTTTAAGTTTTATTTTTTCCTAACTACTAATGTATTATGCAAGTTTGAACCTTTCTTATCTTAGGTGTGTTTTAAAGTATTGGTGGTATTATAGTTTCCTGGATTTCCTGTGGATACATCAAGTATGAAGCTTTAACGTTCTAATCCACAAGAAGTTGATTTTTGCTCTTATACTAATGGAGGATCATACCGAGCAAATCTCAGGGGAGTTTTTCTGTTCTAATTCTTTTAATTTCCAGTTTTTAACCTTTTATACAAACAACGAGGACGTTGTTTAACTTAAGTGGGGGGATTGGAGAATTAGAACACTTAACAATTACTTGTCCTAAACTTTTTCAAAAATTATGCTTAAAATGTGCTTAATATATCAAACTTAAAAATTTTTTAGCATGTTTTTGTTTAAGATCTAAGTTGCATAACTGCACACATGACGTTATTTTCAAAAATTGTGATTTTTCAAAATTCACAAATCTATGAGTGTGCCGGTGACTTGTAAACTTTAGAACTTGGCTTGTATACTATTCGAGACCACCATAATAAGTATTATTTATATAATTGGAGTGACTTGTCTAAATTGGTAAAATTCTAGAATTACACCCAAATAGCCTATTATATGTTATGTGTTATTAACTAACTACACTGGTTAGTTAACCTCCGTATAAAACCTTTTGTTACTCTCATTTTTAGAGTAAGATACCCCTAGAAAAACCCTCAGAGCCATTCCTTTCGTTTCTTACACCTATGTTTAAAATGTTTCGTTACACCCTTACACCTTAGCCTACCCTGTAGATTAGAATCCGTGGTTGGTTGATTGCTATAGGCAAAGTGTGTTTCCTTACATTACCTGTGTTCGCGTGCGTAATTCATTATCTATGGTTAGGTCGGGAAATTGCACAATGCAATTGGAGTGAAAGTAAATATTGTATATTTTGGAGTTTATTTTTCGTGTGTTTACTACTTTCACTATTACCATTATTTCTGAAGTCATGAAAAGTATGGAAAAATTATCCGGAAAGAAAGTTATAGTGATGTGGTGAAATTTTACACATCTATGTTTATGTTTAAAAAAAAAAAAAAAAAAAAATCGAAAAAATGAGAAAAGAAAAAGAAAGAAAGAAAAGTTGGAAGTTAGTTTTAACCAACTTATGTAAAGTTATGTAAGTGGTCGATATCACCACTATTTGTTGTACTATATCTATGGATTGAATGGGAATTGGCAATTATGGGAACGCCAATTAAGGTTTATTCTTTGATTAAGATCTTGTTGAGTATAATTCGTGTCTACCTAAAGCGTGTGTTTCAAGTGTTAAAGCGTGAGTTATTCGATGATATGAGTCTTATTCATGGGATGGTTGGGATAGTGATTAACCACACTTAGGATTTTAATTTATTTGTTTTGTTTATTTTTATTTTTGCACCAATTTATATCCCAAATGTTATCCATGCCCTTTATTATTCTTTATCCAACCAAACCTTTGATTTATTGAGATTAGGGATTTGAGCAATCTTAAGTATCGTAGTCGTGGATTCGGCTATGTATTTATGATTTTGTCGCCCTTTTTGATATATTATTATTGGTGAAGTTTGGACCTATCTTTAGCCTATTCGAGTTAAGGATTTGAGCAATTGCAAGTATCGTGTTCGTGGATTCGATCATGTATTTGTGATTTTGTCGCCTTTTCTGGAATTTGAGATCGATAGTGATTAAGAATAATTAAACCTTAAGCCTAAAAACCCTTTTTACCGCTTTAGACTTGTTACTCCTTAGCTTTAGTGGTCTGTGATCACCGCTATTGGGTGCGCTTGAAAGTATCTACGCAACCTTTTGGCGGCGAACACTAACGCCAAGACCAACTTTTCCATTGGGCTGTAGTTAATCTCTGTCTTCTTGAGTGCTTTACTTACAAAATATACCGGCGTTTGTACAGAATTCCTATCTGTCAGTAGCACTGCGCTGACCGCTCCATGGGTCGCGGATAAGTAGACGATTAACTCCTCCCCTGGTCGGGGTGCAACTAGCTTAGGAAGCGCTGCTATATGTTGCTTAAGCTGTGTGAAAGCTTCTTCCGCTTCCGCAGTCCAACCAAAGTCTCCCTTTTTTGTACACTTCTTGAGTGTTTTAAATAAAGGAAGTGACTTATCCACTGATTTGGTCAGGAATCTGTTCAAACCGGCTAGCTTTCCATTCAGAGATTGAACTTCTTTCAATGTGCGCGGTGAAGGAAGTTGGATGACAGCCTTTGTTTTCTCTGGGCATGGCTTAATGCCATCTGGTTCTATCAAATATCCTAGGAACATGCCCTCTGTAGCGTCAAAAGTGCATTTCTTAGGATTCAACTTCATGTTGATACTTCGTAGTGTTCTGAATGTTTCTTCAATATCGCGCACCACTTCATCTTCAGTATGGCTTTTTATAACAAGGTCGTCTACATAGACCTCTAGGTTGCGGCCCACTTGCTTTTCAAATGCATTATCTACCAGTCGCTGGTAGGTGGCGCCCGCATTCTTCAGGCCAAAAGGCATCTTTATATAACAAAAGACGCCTTGGCTTGTGTGGAAGGCTGTTTTTTCCTCGTCTTCCTTAGCCATCTGGATTTGGTGGTACCCTTTGTATGCATCTAAGAAACATTTAAAGGGATACCCGCACAAAGATTCCACCTTCCAGTCTATTTCTGGTAGTGGGTATCAGTCCTGTGGACATGCTTTATTAAGATCAGTGAAGTCCACACACATCCGCCAACTACCATCGCTCTTCTTGACCATTACTGGATTGGAGAGCCAATCATGGTAATAGACTTCTCGCATGATGCCTGCTTCCACAAGCTTGTGTACTTCTTCCAGAATGACTTTTGCGCGCTCTGGAGCCTGGCCGCGCTTTTTCTGCCTTACTGGGGAATATCCTTGTCGGATTTTCAGCTTGTGTTCTGCAATCGAGCGTGGCACACCAGTCATGTGCTTTGGTTCCCATGCGAAGATATCCAGATTCCTTTGCAAGAGTGCGCACACGGCCGCTTTTCCTTTGTCAGACAGCGATCCCCCAATCGATACTTCTTGCTCTGGGTATTCAGGGTGAATTGCAACCTTTAGGTTTGATACTTTAGCTGCGCTTTGTTCTGGGGTGTGCGTTGTTTCGCATGTAATCGTGTTACATTCTTGAGGTGGTGAGGCGCTATTGTAGATGGTGACAATGCCACCTTCCACTGGGAATTTGAACATCCCATGCGCTGTGGACGGGACTGCGCGTATTGCTGAGATTCCTGGTCTTCCAATAATGCCATTGTACGATGAAGGAGATCTGATCACCATAAAATTCATCCAGGCTGTCGTGGAGTGTTCCTTACTACCAACAGCGACTAGTAGGCGCAGTTGCCCCATGGGCCATATCTTTTCTCCTGTAAAGCCAGTAAGCGCAGTCGTGGCTGGACTTAACTGTCTTTGTATCTCAGGGCGCAGTCTCTTGAAACAATGTTCATACATTATATCCGCTGATGCCCCTCCATCAACATACATGCGGTGGATATCGTGACCCCCCGCATTTATCTCAATGGTGAGTGGTTCTGCCACTGCGTTGTCCGCAGCCAAGGTGGGGAAAGAGATTTCGCTTCCATGAGAAAATTTCTGGCTCACCTTTTGCCTAGTCTTTCGTTGCCATGATTGTATCATGTAGATAGTATCAGCTTTTTCCTTAGGCGCTTCCTTCTTGCCTCCAGTTTTCTGCTTGTCTTTCCCATCCTTAATATTTTTAACGAGATGGTCTAGTCTGCCTTCTTTTACTAGTTTCTCAATGAGTTGGCGCAATTGGACACACTCATTAGTGGTATGGCCCTTCTGTGCGTGATACTCGCAGTACCCGGTCCCTACGCGCTGCCCTTCTGGGGTGTGCATTGGTGGGGGTCTCGGAAAGTTCGCGCCTTCCGTTGCAAATATCTCCCTTGGAGTCTTCGTTAGTGGGGTATACTTGTCGTTCCCCCGTCCGCCCCTTTGGCTGCGATAGTTTTTGTTACGATTGCTACTCTGGTCATTGGATTGTCTCCTTGGCTCTTCTTGTGACCTATGGTTTGAGTAGCCTTTCTTGCTATCCGCAGCGGCGACTTCTCCTTGGATGAAGGACCTCGTGCGCTTCATTAGTTCATCAAAGGTTTGGGGAACCCTATCGTTTAACTTTTTTATCAGATCTGGGTTATTGATCCCGTTCATAAACCCTGAGATCTTTAGTATTTCAGGACACGCCTTGACGTGTATGCATTCGTCCTTATAGCGCTCCATGAAAGCGCTTGTGGATTCCCCTTGGCGCTGTTTTACCCTAGCGAGCTCGACAGGGTTTTTGGCGCACTTCTTCCTTTGAGTAAAGTTTAAACGAAACGCCTTTCGCAACTCTTCAAACCCACCGATGCTTCTGCGTGGAAGCTTGCTGAACCAGTTGCGCGCATTCCCTACTAATGTAGAGTTAAACATGTGGCACTGATGAACTCAAATAAGTACATTTTATTACTATCATTTATCCTATTAATTTGACTTGTTTTACTATATTATGTATGAGGATTGATACTTAATCGTTTACTTTTGTAATTCTCAGGTAAAAACAAGCATTTGGTGAAACTTAGCGATTTTGGACTAATAATGGAGCAAAACGTGCATAAAGTTGAAGGTCTACTGACATGGACAAGATCAAGTCAATTCTGCTCCAGATGCGCCGCATCTCACTCTCGACATGCGCCGCATCTCTATCAAGATATCACCAGATACGATCCAAGATACAAGAGGACATGCGCCGCATCTAATCATGGAGTTACACCGCATCTTCTGGCGGTGTACGAATATTCCTGAATATTATAATCTTGGACCCCACGCGAAGTTAAGTACATGCGCCGCATCTACTTAGTAGATGCGCCGCATCTTCCCTCAGACAGAAACTATAAATACCCCGTAGACCAGACGAATTAAAAGAGCCGGAAAACCAAAAACCGAAGTTCGAACAGGAGAAACAAAGGACGAATTCAGTCAAGGAGGCAGCACAAGACACACCCAAATCAAAGATACAAGAGCTGTAAGAAGGTGCTGCATGTGTTTAATTCATTAAGTAGTTTTGTTTTATTGTGTTAGCAAACTTTAATTCATCAGGATTGGTGGCTTATGTAATGTGACAACGAAAGATTGCACTCCCTTTAATACTTGCTTTCCCATCAATTAAAGTTTATATGTTGATGTCTTTGGTTACTACTTATTAGTGCATTGATAACCTCTGTGTTTATTAGTGGCTTGCGGGCATTTGACTGCGGGACATAATGTGGCTCCCACGGTTGTTTCTAAATTGATCACTTAGGAATAACTTTTAGACATAAGTAATCATTAAGGGTTTACTCGCCGATAAGATTAGGACCAACGAGAAAGGGTTAACTACATACACTTCATATAAAGCTATCAATAAAACAAGTGACAATCTACTTAATCATAAGGACAAACCTCTTATTGTCTCGAGTATTTATCTGTGTACGTGTGTGCTACTTGCTGATTCGTGCCTATTGGTTTATTTTATTATTTAATTGCAACAAATCGTGCCAGTCTCTCAGGCTGAAACCCCCTTGCGTTAGGATATTAAAATACTGATTAGAATAACGAGATAATACGTTCCACTCTTAGTGATCGACACTCTACTTACCATTATCTTCATACTGACCGGGTACACTGCTCGTTAAGTGTGTGTGTTATTGATAAGTCGGCTAAATATAAATTTAAAACTTGAGTAGGCATTAAAACTGCTAAACCGCAACGACACATCACGCGCATCAGGCACCACACAGGTTGTGGCCAATTTTCGATAGTAGCTGCTGATTCGAAAATTTTTAGGTGATCATCAGGATCACCTGTCCCATCATATGTTTTGACATTAGCAGGCATGCGCCTTCTCTTATTTTCCGAAAAATCGCTGATGCGCCGAGTGAACGCATCAACTTTTTGGCGGCGCCAGGGACGAGACATGTCTTCATCTTCCTGGTCGCGGTATTTTCCTCTTGATTTCCAGTGTCCGGTTTCTTTGTCCTCGTTGTCCGAGGAATCACTTGAGGACGAGCTTACTCTTTTACGACGCTTGCGCCAACTATCATCGGAATCCAAGCTTGCTCCTTTGTGGCGCTTGCGCCGACTATCCTCGGAATCAGAGCTTGAAGGGCTTTCGCTTGGGGAGCACCGTCGCCCAAGCCTATCATGAACCCTGCGACTACCAAGCCTAGTGTGCACATTGGCGCGTCGTTCCCCATCTTCATGCTCCTCTAGATACTGAAAGTCGGCTGCTTCGTCATTCACAACCTTCTTTCCAATCCAAGTGAACACTGGGTGTTTGCGGCTATCCTTCTCGCGTATTTCCTTTCGGTAGCGCGGTGAGGATGCTTCATGCTCAGGGTCGAAGTTGAGCCTGGCGTGCAGACTTTGACTTGACCTCTTTTTCGCCTCCTCTCGCATGAGCGCAGCCAAGGTTTCGTAGTTCTGGGACACGAAATCACTTGGCGCTAGTTCAGGCGCAACTCCTTCTAGCGCGAGAGTGTCTGTTTCCAAATCGGGACCCTTGTTTCGGGTGGGCGCATTTGGTGGCTCAGTGAAGTTTACTTCTGGCATGGTGAGAGGAGTGCGCTGTAGGTCTACCGCGCTAGTACTTGTTGTAGTAGCATTGGTAGTCATAGTGAGCGGTTCTACTGGAGTAAAGAGCAGATCTGAGTACGATCCTAAGCTTCTGGGCGCACTGGTTGTCCCAGAGGCCTGCTTAGAGGCCGCATCAGTTTGCTGTTTCTTCCCTAGTAGGTCGTCATGCGTTTTCTTCGCATGCGGAGTCCGCTGATTTCCGTGCTTTGTCATTCTAGTTCTTAGCAAAGTTCTTAGTGTAGGGTCCCACGGATGGCGCCACTTGTTGATACAAAAGTTGGGCGTTCCTTGATTCCGTACCAATCAGATCTTAATGCTTGAGACCTGCGCACTAAGAAAACAAAAAGACACCGTTAGGCTTATCGTAGGATTGTCTCCCACGATTATCCTCCGGCGTGAGAGTAAGTAATCGGTTTTTAGGATTTAGTTGAAGAGTTAGGGTTGTAAGTAGTACCGTTGGTGAGAGTCGAGAGACTCTTTATATACACCCGAAACCCTAGATGGTTTCGTGTTCCTCACTCCTCATCGTATCCCGCATAGGGCGGTTATTTGATACATATCCCATAAATAAGAGATATCCTATCAAGAACATAAATAACTTTGGGTTTGGGCCAGCGTAAGCCCAAACTGTTATCACAATAGCCCATTCGTGATGGGTTTGAGCCCATTCGTGATGGACTGGAGTCCATTCGTGATGGACTTGAGTATGGGTCGGGTTTATGACCCGAATACGGACTATACGTCATAACATTGTCATTGGTTACAACACTTAGTTTAAAGAGCCCCTGATCAAGGTAACCCTTTCCAACATACACACCACCCTTAGTGATTACAAATTTATCTAATTCAATTACAAGTTTAAATCCCTTATTACTAAGAATAGGGCCAAAAATCATATTCTTGGTGATGTTAGGCACATGCAACACGTTTGAGAGTACAAGATCCTTTCCAGAAGTCAACTTCAATATGACTTTGCCTTTTCCTTCAATCTTTGAAGAAGTTCCATTCCCCATAAACATTGGTTCAGTTTCATTCACCTTTTGGTAAGATAGAAAACATCCTTCTTGAATTACATATGTGCTTTGTTGCACCAGTATCAAACAACCAATCAACATCATTCGTGGTCAAGAAGGCTTCAATTTCTCTAGCAAATTCTGTTGGAGATTCCACATGGTTTGCTTGGTTGGAATTTCCTCCAGAATTTCCTCCTCTATGTTCTTTCTTGTGGCGACAATCCTTGGCTTTATGACCAGGTTTCCCACAGACCCAACAATGATAAACTTTCTTGAAGTTATTGTTCTTTTGTCGGGTGTAATCCTTCTTCTTATCTTTGGATGAATTATGTCCAGAACCACCACCCTTTTTGTTGTTTTTGTGGTAGTTCTTTGGTTTGGAAGAGCTTTCTCCAACCACGTTTGCATTTGGTTCTATTGAATTTGCATCAGCCTTTTCTTGCATCCTGTTATCTTCCTTAACATGAATTTTAATAACAAGTTGCTCAAAACTCATATCGTCGGTCAAATGTTTAAGATATAACTAAATTTTTTTCCAGGATTAAGGCAATTTTTCAATAATAGAACCAACAAGAAAGTTAGAGTTTATACCCATGCCTTCTACTTCCAATTCATGGACTATGATTTGGAGTTCTTCCACTTGTTTCACAACAGGCTTTGCATCATTCATCTTGAAGTTCAGAAATTTTCCAACCACGAACTTCTTAGAACATGCAACTTCAGTCCTGTATTTCTTTTCCAATGATATCCATATGTCCCTTGCACTTGCAAAGGTAGAATAAATATCATACATGGAATCATCCAAGGCATTCAAAATATAATTTATGCAATTATATTCATTATGATTCCATTGTGAGGCGGCCCTTTCATATTCTGCCACTTGTGCCTCAATAGGAACATTATGTCCTTCCACATACGGATCTGTTGGTTCAGGATCCGTGAGAACATTTGACACATGCAACGTTGTCGAATAAAACAACGTCTTTTGTTGCCAACGACGAAAATATGTTCTTTTGAATTTTTCAGGTTTTTCAACATGCGGTTTCTGCATCGCTTGATCCATCTTTGAAATTTCTGTTTAAGATTGTTAGGAATAATATTACAACAATATCAAATAATACAATAGCGTGATTGAGGCCTGCGAATGCAGTGTCCTTAAACAGAAATTCGTCCTATCTAGTACGACTGTTTAGAGGATACAACAATCAATTCAAGTAATAAAACTTGAATCTAACGAATCTAATATGTTTTCATGATGGAAATGGATGAGGTTTTTGTGTTTTTGATGATCCAAAAGTGACAAATTCGTCCTCTATATATATGTACATGGTGACCGTTCAAAACAGTCACAATACCCCTTTCAATGGCCTTAGAGACACCTCTTTTCGTAACAGTCACAATGGTTCATAAAAAACTGCTCTTAGCGACGATCTAGTAACAGAATAACCGTCACTAACTGAAACTGATTCAAACAGTCGCGTTGGTTTGCTTAGTGATGCCGTTTCAACAGATATAACCGCCACCATTTTGAATAGACACGTCTTTATGATGGTGATGGTTCATTAGAGACGGTTTTGTGACGGTTATTTGACAGAAAAACTGTAATACCCAAATGTTCAAAACATGCAAAATTACCAAATTGCCCTTGTAACTTAAAATTTCACTTATTAATTATTTAAAATACCAAATTAATCCCAACTCTTGGAAACTAGTACCATATGAAGTAAAATAATTTTAGCTTGAACATTTTAACATTTTACATGTCATAAAAATGTTTTTTTTATATTAATATTAATATATAGGGCCGAATATACTTATTATATATATACATTTTATTTAATTAATTAAATCATTAAAATTAAATTAGGAAAGGATAAATACTACAAAATAAAAAGAGATCTTGGAAAATCAGAATTTTACCTTATCACAAATTACTTGGACCGAAAGTTTTCCCTCTCCTCTAATATATATTCGGTTATATATATTTTCTAAATTACATTCTTTAAAACCCTAACAAAACAAACCGATTATCAAAACAAAAACTCGCATTCGACACAAACGATTTTCTGGAGGCTGGATCATAATTTTCGTGGGTTCTCTTAAGTGCAAAGAAGGCTAGAAAAATAGGAGTTCGATTTGAATAAGCTTGATTCGCTTGGTTTTGTTTCTTGCTCGCGTTTAGTGCTTACCGAGAGGTATAAAATTCCCTCACTTCATTCGATCATTCTAATCACTAGCTGGTATTTTTGTGACTTCTGTTACATCATATATGATCCATATAAAATAGTTATCTTGATCCATGCATGGTATTCTAGCCGCTTGGAGTTAATCGATCCTTAAAACCCTAAAACGTATAAAAACTATAATCGACTCTATATGATTTTTATAAAACTCAAACTTATTTTTATAATCTGTAATATGTTATAAGTGACCAGTAAAAATATTATGAGGATTAAATTGTAACTTGATTTAATTATAAGGTTTAATTTGTAACTTAAATTAATTAAAGGGTTTAACTTGTAAAATTGTTAACATTAAAGGATTAGAGTTGTAATTATGAGAAACTTATGGGTTAAAATGAATGACTTGTAATATTTGCACTTTAGACCTTGATCTTTGGCATATTTGCATTTAAAACCCTATAATAAAGAAAGTTGTCATAACGAACCCTACACTATCATGACTTGCTAAAATAAACCCTATTTCCATAATGATACTTATTTTATAACTTAACATAAATTATAATATTTAAATCTTTCTAATTATGAAAACCTGCTAATTATGAAAACTTACTAAATAAGAACCATTAGTAATTCTGTCTTCTACTCCTTTAGGTGTGAAGAAGGAGTGACTTGATTCTTGTCCGTTTTACTATCCTTGTGTTTTGCTTGCTTGCAAATAAGGTACAGATATTCTACCCTTTCTCAGTAAGGGTGTTTTCGTTCTCTTGACTTCTGATCTTGATTCATTAGGATTCCCCAAGCCATTGCTATGTTTCCCCTTGCATCGTGAACCTTTGTTATGATCCACTTGATTTGAACCTTTGCCTTGATTTCTTGTTTTGAACCTTGCCATGTTCCCTTGATACTTGACATACTTCGTTCATCACCTTTGACCTGAATATTCAAATCCTTGGACACCTAGAAGATTTACTTGATATTAAAATGGATGTGGAAACTTTCTTACTTATATATGAAAATGTTTTGAGAAAAGCTATTTTAAAACGAGGTTGTTGAGCACCACTTTTAAATGAAATTTTACTAAAAGTTTTATGAAAATAACTTTTAAGGACTATCTTTATGAAAAACTGTTTTGAAAGACCATTGTTGTGAAAACTATTTTGAAAGATCATTTTTACTAAAACCATTATTAAAGGATTTCTTTTAAATGAACTTTTAAATTGAACCTTTGCTATGATCTCTTGTCTTGAACCTTCTTGAATGATACACTTGAATTGGAAACTTGACTTGAACCACTTGAATGGGAAACTTGACTTGAACAACTTGATATGGAACTTGAACTTGAACTTGATACTTGATACTTGACCCTTGACCCACAGTTTGAGATTACGAGCCATAACTAGGCATGAGGGTTTCATGTCCATGTCATTGATGCACCGATGGCATGACTCTAGGGCAGGAGAGTGATGACCTGTCCCGTCCCTGACTTGATACTTGACTTGTTACGTAGAGGAAGACATTGTGGCCTACTGGGGCGTATGGATGCATCCTAGATTTGACTTGACTTGACTTGACTTGTTACTTGTTATACTTGGTGACTGATGGGTGTGTGCGATACACGTCTTTCACATCTTGGGAGTTAGCTACTCCAACCCCTTGGAGGTATCCCCTCACCTTGTACTTGGTACCGAGGACTCCCCTCCGTACACCTTGCTATTTGATATTTGATTTGGGCTCGTAGTGGATTACTGTTTTTCCCTTTACCTTATAACCTTGTACTTAGTATCCCGAGGTCACCCCTCCAGATACATACTTGACCTGACACTTGACTTAATACTTGACTTGACTTGATTCGACTTGGGCTCGGGTTGGGATTACTTTTCCCTTTACTCTTATCTATGGTAACTATTCCTTAACTCTTGGTATATCTGCATAACCTTTTATCTTTCTTTCTATCCTAACTCTTGTTACATCTTGCATTGTTTCACTTACCTCACTATCCCTTTATTACTGCTTTGTTACCTTTATATCTGTTCACTGAGCTTTCGTAGCTCAGCCGCATTTCTTTTCCTGCGGCAGGTTTTAGTTTGGAAGCTGGGTATGAGTGGAGAGTACCTTGGACTTAGAAGACCTTACTAGCTATTGAAGATGAATAGAAGAATTTATATTTAGACTTAGAAATTATTGTATTATAACCTTGTAGTTTTAGATTTTCCATTGTAACCCTTGAAATTCTATTGTATTATTTATGTTATATGCTTGTGTTTGTTCTGATATGAAACCATTATTGTGACATCTTTACCCTTATCGGGTCGGGGTGTTACAAAAACTGTCACTAATCTCCATTTCGTAGCAACACTAAAAACAACAAAACCATTAATAAGTAATGTTCAACACTTGGTCAAAGTAGAATGTTTTGCGCAACAAAAGATTAAAGACGTGAATGAGATCTTAACAACTGTTCAAACTAAGATGTCAAGACACCGTAATTTGATTATATTTTTTAGGTAGAAAAACTTAAAAAACCATAAAAAAAAAAAAAAAAAAAAGAAAAAAAAAGGAAGATATAACCGACTAATAAAAGCGATGGTTTGTTTTGGTTTTTGTCCAAACTGACGTAAATCAAACCAAACCGAGTTATGAACTATATATTTACATATATAAAAATAACTAAATAGCTCGGTGACTTCATATTCTGTTATTGGTGGATCTATGTATATTTTTCTTAACATTTATGAGTGTGGTTGATAGTATGTCTTTCGTCTTGCAATTATAATATGTATTCGACAATTATAATTATGACTAGTGTGTTTGACTTGCATGTAGTGTATGTTTGTTTGCATTGTGTTGCTTTATCTATATGTGTGATATGTTAACAAGTATGGTAACATTATCTTACGTAAACAAGTTTGTTGGTACAATTAGGCACACCGGCAACTATAACAGTTAAAAACTAAAATCGATGAAACGATAAAAAAACCTAAAAACACAAACCGACATAAACCTTGTTTCGGTTTTCTAAACCGAATATTTCGGTTCGTTTTGATTTTGGAAAAAACGACCCAACCGAATTGGTCACCTTGTTTACGCAGTTTGCACAATATCTATACTATAATGACCGAAAAGGCATATTGCACCTTTGTCATTGTATGTTGCGACTTTTTTTTTTGATTGGACAAACTTTTCAAAATCGTGTTTGTGGGGTTGTGTGACCATTTTAATTCAGATTTGAAAAAAGTAATTAAATATTTCATGCTTGAATAGTCACACGAAAATACACGATTATTAAAATTTGTAAAACAAATAAAAAAATCCAACATACAATGACAAAATTGGCAAGTACCTTTGATGTAAATTATAAATATTTACTAACATTTTCTTAACTTTAATTTGAAAATAAAAAAATTATTTCTATCACTAAAATACGTTGATTAAAAATAATAGCAACATTAACTATTAAATTAATAATTTAAATATTGTTTAATCCTCAAACTTTTATCATTTCTCACAATGACAATATATTGAACTCGTAAGTTGCATCAAAGGTCACCCAAAACACAAGTTCGCAAGTATAATTATTTGTTGTTATGCTCCGTCGCTTTGCTTGGATATTCGTCTAGTATTGTCTAAACCGTACAAAATGATGTATGAATCAATTAAAATTAAAATGATGTACAAATCATCTCTAATTACCATTTAATCAAAGTAATTAAACAAAGATTGCCAAATAGTGTTTGCCTTTATGACTTTGAGAGTTTGAGTGACCCGTCAACTAAAATATTGCGAGTTTAAGTGTCGTTTGAACTTTGAAACATATGTTATGTGAATAATTTGTCTTTGTAAAAGTTAAACAAATATCTATCCATAGTTTCAAGCATAATTGGTGTTCCTACAACTAACACCTTCTACGTTAATCCTTCCAGCGCGATTACAAAACAACAAACCATTGTACGGCCATGTTACGTGCTTACGTCCCCAACGATAACAAAAACAACAAATGATGCTTTAAACCCAATCAAGTACTGTAATTGACTAACGTAAACATTAATTTAGGTAGTCATGCTATGCGACTTGAGCTTCTTGCACCTACGACAAGTCAGGTGTATCAAAGTATTGATATCAACACACTTTTCCTTGTAGGTTTGGTCCAATGTATCTAATGCAGTATCAAGATATGAAAATAATGATTTTTCTATTATAATTGATTGATTGTTTAGAGACCAGGAGTGTTGTGATGTCTAGAAATGCATATATCGCAACTATGTAAGTATTCTAATCATACATAACAATGCATGGCAAATAAAGGATGGAACGTGATAATCTATAAAATGGATCCAATGTGATTAGCATATATGTATATATGCTAATAGTATCATTATCAACATAGGAACCAACTTTATTGAGCTCGGCTCATAACTGAACACAAACATGGTCATGATTTCACATATGTCCCTAGATCACATTTGGCACACTAAACATCACCACCAGTGGCGGATCTTGAAGTTTTTAGTAGGGGGGGCCGGAAATTTTTTTGTCCTATCATTATATTAGGGTCTTCTAATTCGGGTGGGCCGACTTAGTAAATATAATTTTTTTCGGATGAAATACGGATAAATTAACACTACGGAGCGAAAAACCAGGGCCCCCCCTGGCCCTCAAATAGATCCGCCCCTGGCACACTAAACATCACCATCTCCACAAATTTGGACACAAGGTGTTCCGAATTAATCCATCTCGTTGTGACCAGTGTAAGATTTTGCAGTGACCCGTTACCCAACCCGCCCATTTTACCACCTCCAATTTTTTTTGGATACGAAAGATGGATGTAAGAATTTGGAATAGGAAAACTATTAGATGCATGTATAAGATAAGTCTAAATTTAGAATTTCTGTAATTTCTTTCAGAGTATCTCAGAAACCACAGACAAGTAGCTGACCTTTTGCCACCTGTTCATTTCCACACTCCTAGTATTTCAAGATAATATTAATACCCAAGTATGACTGGAACTCGCGGCCTCTAGTTAGAACCTTAATCGCTTGGAAAAGCCCAGTTAGGCCTATTAAACTCGATAATTGATGTTTGCTTGACAGAGACCTATTCACTATAATATCTATCGTGGTATTCTGTCCACAGGTTACGGACTTGAAAGCAGAATACTTTTCTACCTAAGGATGAAGTTACTCTAAACCAACAGATTTCTTTATCACAGATGCCAAAGATAATAAAAGAGCCCATTTCATGTTTACTTCTGATAGGAAAAAGACCTTATCCGCTTTCATCACCATTGGACTAAAGTCAGTTCAAAGATGTCAGAGGTCAAAACCTTCGATCTTAATTGTTAAAACCTACCTGCATATTATCTACATATTGGCCAAACCGCTAAAGGATTGGGTTAACCTTATTATACACCCCCAAAACCTGGGTTAAAGACGACATGATCAATCATTTCTGTCCAAACTGTGTCAATTATCCAAGTGGGAGCCTATGTTGTGTATCAGAGGTTTTGTTTCGCACATATGACGCCCATGTTGTGTATCAGAGATTTTGTATCACGAATAAGCATGTAGAACATAACTGATAATATGTTGATTTCAAAAACTGAGTAACACTGCATTTGAGCTACAGAAATAAAGCATATTAGGATATGTTAGATATATGCGTATCATTATTTCCCTCCAACATTTAAAAAAAGGAAACCGTAGGACGTAGGTTTTGAATACTAATATTGTACTAACTAGTTGATAACCTTGTGACGTTGGTTTCTAAGTAATGCTTCTTGCTAGGATGTGCGGGTCTACAGGAGGAATGGTACCTGAAAGAAAAGGCATAATAAGTCGAAATATATTCAAATTTCAGATTTTAAGATAACTAGAAAATTTCTCATTACCATTTTAAGGGCAATTTAGCAAATGCTATATATATTTTACTTAAATGATGAACAAAACCTTAACAATATGCTATAAGAATCCGAGTGGTTGCCTTAGAGTAAAAGATAACATGTTATATGTATTTAACTTATATCACACCAATATATCGTGCTAGATCAAAAGATGTTTAGCAAATTCCCTGTTTTTCTCCGAAGGGGTATGCGGTCGACAAGTACCAGAACAACATTGAGGTCATTTCCTCACACAAATTGTATTTCCTTTTGGCCTATGATTCTTCTTTTAGTGTTACAATTTACAAATATGAAAATGTAAGTTGTTGTTATCCTTCAAGCTGTGACTGATTTTTCAGCTGATAATAGCAGGTTCTTGTTATTTTCTAAGCTGTGAGCATGTGATTGCTAAAATTCCGTAAATCAATCCATCTAACCATACCCAATTTAGCTGCTCGTATCATACATAGCATATTGAAAGCATCTTTGAGAAGTATTAGCAACCAGATTAGGCTGTAAACTATTCATAATTGTTCGAGCTCTGACAAACTAATTCAATCTGACCAAGTTTCAGCAATTATAGAATCACAACCTTGCTCAAATTTGTTATGCAATTGGGAATGATCTGTAATATATCATTACTACTATTAGTTAAGGCATTGATTTTATTTCTAGATATCTTGTTTTGCCAATCTGAGTTAATAACTCTTTCCAATTGGAGTGGAATGTTTTGGTTCCGCGCAAGATGAGCATCAAGACAGATTTTGAAAAGATGCTCATTTCTGTAATAAACTAATAATGGCCCAAAATGTTTCAAATCTCATGTCAATCAGGACGTATATTATCTACGAGTATTTATTAGGTATTTAGGTGTCAAAACAGATTGACACACAAGTTGCAACCTTGAAGAGGGTGGCATTACAAGCTGTCCAACCTTAATGAAGTGTGGCAGAACAAGCATTCATCAAACTCAACCGGTTTGACCTACCCATTTTGCCACCTCTACTAAACATAGGTTTACACTCTTAGTCTGCTCCAACTAGTTTGGGATAAAAAAGTCAGCTCAACAACCTACTGAATTATGTTAAATATGTCTAATATCAGCACTATGGGAAGCCCATAAAAAGGCTTACCGAGTTTGTTAGTATAATATTGACATTTTATAGTCACTAGAAAGTATTTTAACTTCTTCATTCTGTACCTGTGAAGTCGAAATCGTGTCTTTTTCACATCTGGCTAGTGTGTCATTTTCAATCTAAAGTGCAGATTAAATATCCTAATGTTTGATTATATCTATGACTTAATAGTATTTGAAAGCAAAATAGCTAATGTGTGAAAGCTTAACAGCAGGCCTGACCGTTCACAAACCAACAAAAGGTGAGATGCATATGTTCCAGCACGATTTGAAGTTCACAGCTATTTGTAATAGACAGCATGTTTGCAAGGGGCATTTTATAAAGGCATCATACTTGTCAAATATTTGTTTCGCCTGGCGAACAAAATTTGTGTAGAAAATGAGTATACAAGTTACATAAATGGACTCTTTTTAAGTACTAAAGACAAAAAAAAAATATATATAAAAATTTATATATGTAATGAACATTTTACCCTAGATTATTTAAAAATTGAATCCTCCGTCATTACGCTAAATTACATAAATGGTCCATGTCCTTACGCTAAATTGCGTCCAACGTCCCTATTTTTTTTCGAATTCTTTTTTCCAACTTTTTTTTTTTGAAAATATTTTTTTTTCCGAAATTATTTTTTTCTGAAATTATTTTTTTTAGAATTTTTTTTTTCGTGAAAATTTTTTTTTAGAATTTTTTTTTCTGAAACAATTTTTTTAGATTTTTTTTTTCGAATTTTTTTTCCATTTATTTTGTCTGAAAAAATATTTTTTAGAAACTTTTTTCCAAAAAAAATTTTTTTTTACAAATTTTTTTTAGAAATTTTTTTCTTGAAATAATTTTTTTAGAAAAATATTTTTTTTCCATTAAATATTTCTGAAAAAAAAAATTATTTCACAAAAAAAAAATTTCCTAAAAAAAATTATTTCGAAAAAACATTTATGAAAAAAAAGATTTTCGAAGAAAACATGCTTGGAAAAAAAATTCAAAAAAATAAAATAAAAATAGAGACCTTGGACGCAATTTAGCGCAAGGACATGGACCATTTATGTAATTTAGTGTAAGGACGGTGGATGCAATTTTCGCAAACCCACATGGACCATTTATGTAACTTGAAAGGTTAAAATGGTTATAATGACTATCATTTTCTACAGGATTTTTGTTCGCAACGCGAAACACAGGATTTTATTTGTGACAAGTGACAAGTATGATCTTTATAAAAGACACCCGGTATATACAGTAATATTAATAAGAAGCAGAATAATGCATAACATAAAAAGGGAAGACGTGTGTACCTACCCCGTGTGGATCAGGCGATGGTGTGAGTGAAGAAGGGGCAACCTAGGCTGAGGACGTTTTCATAGCCTCCAAAATCGGAGGTGTGGGTACTCCGGTTTTCATTTCGCGAATCACAACGATAATGAGTAATGCCCCATCTTTTAGTGTAGACTACGAGTCCGATGTTGACATACTGAAGCGTTTGTTAAATCTGGACGACTTCAACATAGGTAATCTCATCGTATTATGAGATGAAGTCGGGAGGTAGTCTGGTAGGAAACTGTGGATTCATACAGGCTACCAGGAGCATTTGAAGGTATGAGAGATCCTCTCGCCCTGCTTCGGTTCCCGCAGATCTTGCCATAAATGCAGTCAAGTAAACGGATGCAAGACAGAGGTAAAAAGGGTTTAATGGTGTAAAACCAGAGAAAGGAAGGGGTGTTGGATGATGCTCAGCAGATCTTGCCATAAAAAGTATGGTCTTCATTTGTAAAAACAGTCGAAAATATATAGAAGTGCATATCTATAGAAAGATGGTTTAATTCTCGTCGCGATGGTATGATTTTTTTGGCGTAACGATTAACGGTTTGCGAGATATTTAATTTTTTAAAAATGGTGAAAGTTTATTTTTTTTGTTTTGATCAAAAAATGAATGGACATTATTGGTTCATTGTATCTATGGCAAATATGTGATCTATATTGATCTTTTCTCGTTCACATCCCATCATGATCAATTTTGTGCACAATGGGGAAGATATTGATCTGTTGGCTTCCTATGGTGTTTACTTTTTATATAGGGTTGTACAAAAGTGCATTAGGCTTTTGATGGTTAACATTTTAAATGCGACTGCCACCCCATAGCAAAACATGATGATTTGCACTTTACACATGATTTTGATGTAAGCATGGTAACCTACCGCCCCAATTCCAAACTTTTAAGGTATAGTATAATCTATGTCAGTTTAACCACACAAACCAGCCATTCTTTTCGCTCTTCACATCCAAGAATCATGAGTGGGAAGACGTATTGCTTCCCCGCCATCCTAGTTCCTAGGGGTTAGCGGTTAGAAAAAAATGATGGTGGAGCTATGATGATGATGCATAGCCACGATTTGATAACCAAACTTTCTTTCCAATTTATTAACAAACTAGCCCTACCAATCACATGAGATAAATAAGATTTGTATACCTGCAATTGAGCGTCATCCAACACCCCTTCCTTTCCCTCGTTTTACACCATCAAAATCTCTAGCACCGAACCAGGGCGAGAGGATCTCTCGTACCTTCAAATACTCCTAGTAGTCCGTATGAATCCGCATTTGGATGCCTACGAGTTTATTACCAGACTGCCTCTCGACTTCATCTCAGAATATGATGAGATTACCTATGTTCAACAAACACTTCATTATGTCAACATTGGACTCATACTTTAATACTTCCATTCCATTTCATTTCATCATAATATTTGTTTTCTTTTGTGACTTGACTTTAATCGACTCGAACTCAAGCTTTCCTTATTCAACTTTTATTTAACTATACAACAAATCCAATCCCTAGAACAAAGATCCACACTAGAACCCCACTGTTGGTCCGATTCAACTTGAGCAACTCATGAATTGATAGAATAATCATAAACAAGTGACGTTTTGACATTGAGAGAAGAACAAGTTTATGATACATGATGGGCAAAATTATAAGATTACTCAAGAACCCACTTAGACACAATAATAACACTTGGGTGGCTTTTCAAGGGGATAGTTGCAAACGGCTATCCCCGTTGAGTGACAAAATGGAATCACAAAGATTCAAGCTAAGCTTGAATTCTAAATGTTGAGGATTCTAACACTATAACACTTTTGTATTACACTTTGTCTCGAATTCTCACTTGTCACTCTTGTTGAATGCCCACATTTCTCTTTATTGAAACGGATTTTATAGCGGGGAAGTTACTATTGCTTCACGTGGAAATAGTGATTTTGTCAACTGTTCGTAGATAGGCACTTGCCTAGTCTTCTAGCTTAAATGTCCTTTTGGTTTACCTGAGTTGACAGTAACGAGTACCCTGAGTTGACAGTAACGAGTACCCGTGAGCCACTTTAGTGCCTTGGGAAGGAGCAATGGTTATCTTCCCAAGGGTTTTCCCGCTTAAACGTGTTTGTAAAATCCCACCTAGCACAAGAGTTATGCTCTGTTGGTATTGTTCAGACAACTGAGAGATCATCAAGGTATTGCTACTGATGCGTGGTTTTGCGACCTTACAACAGGTTTTACCTCTCGAGGGATCTCAAGAGGCTTGCAATCCCCACCAGGCAGTGTACCTGATCGATGTAGTATAGTGAAGTGGCAAGTACCGGGGGATTGATCGTTCTCTAGGGGAATAGTGTCGTTAGGATTGAAAAACTACTCTAATAGGTCTAAGGGTGAGGGAAGATTCTTTTTGTATTTTTTTTATATATTTATGAAAGCAAGTAAAATCTCGGGTTTGAAGGAGTGGGCGAAATTAGTTGCTAGTCAACTAACCCAAATAACTACAAATGCAAATAAAATAAAATAACTGAAAATAAAAATGTTGTGGAACTTATATGGAGAGAAATGTGTTTACTTAGATTTCCTTACTCCCTAACTATCTTTTACCGGTTGATTAGTGTGTATTAATTGCGTGGATGACGGGTGTATTCCTTAATACCAATTGTGGGGTGGCGTACATACTTCCCCAACTCTACAAGCTCCTACTTCACTCCTATGTCGAGCCGGCTAAGAAGCTCCTAACATGGGATCACTAGAATTCGCTCATGCATTAAATACAACCATAATAACCTTAGTACGCATTGGTTCATGTTTCTTAAGACGTTCAAGCAAGTTACCGTATAGGAGGTTAGCCAGTTTTCTTAAGCCTAACATCGATAAACAATCATCCAATACAATTAATAACACACCAACAACCAATAATCAATAGTTAGGTTTCATTAGATCTAAGCAAACACAAGATAAATCTAGCCTAGCATGTTAAATAAAAGACAAGAACAAGATATAATCAAACAACACATAGACATATTGAATGATTAATTGATTACTTATCTTCAATTGAACATGGGAGATCCAAGGGTATAAAACCCTTAAAAATGGTAGAAAAATCGTCTAGGGTTTCTCCTCACAAAGTTGCACACTAATGACTAAAAATTATGAAAGTATATATAGGAAAACAGATCTGACGGCGTCACCCTTTGGGTCGTGACGCCGTCACCTCGCCGCGTTAGGGTTTCTTGATGGCCTTCTGACGCCGTCCCCTTTAATCTTCAAAATCCTCTCTGGCTTATCAAGGGTTGACGGCGTCACATTGGGTCTTGACGCCGTCACAGGTACTTTCCAGCAGATTTTTGAGACTTTGTCGTTTTCTTCACTTTTATGCTCCAAAAACGTCCAAAATGCTTCCTTTTCCAGATTTCTTCTCCAAAGTACCTAAAATGACAAAAGGAACGATTTAGGGCAATATTTGATCAAATAAATACGATTTAGGGCTTAAATGACCCCCTAAAAGCGGTACACTTTTCGCTTCATCAAATACCCTTACACTTGAGATTTGCTTGTCCTCAAGCAAATGCGCTTTTATTCTAATCAAAATACAAGTTAGGGGTCATTTAACGCTAATATAAAAGTAATTACAACAAATAGTCGTTCCACTTTAATCATAATAAGCACGGAGATTACACACTAGCACCTCACAAGTAGTGTTTAGATACTCACATCTCTCAGGTGTCATAAAAGTATATCTTATAAATGAAAATGGATAATATCTCTCACTACCTGTCATAGCAAATAGATTACCATAGGCTTGAGAAAGGGTCAAAAACCTCCTCCACTAGGCGTAAGCACCTAAGATAAACTATCAAAGAGGGCTTTTAAATGGGTTATAACGTTAGGTGTAGGGATATGATAAACACGGTTTTGTTGGATAAGGGATATTTTACTGGTGGCGAGTTAAAGATCTTGATTAATTACATGTACAATATGGCGTTGCTAAGCCAAGACTAGACTCGACTTAAGCTAATGAAAGAAATAACAAAAAGATAAAATGAAACGGGATGGTAGTCCGTATGTTTTTTTTTCTACTTTTCTTTTCTCCATTTTTTTTTTTTTTTTTTTGGCATACACTCTTGCCCTACCATCCAAGATAATACATCATAGGGGCCTCGGTTCTCCCCTTACACTTGAACTTTTACATAACTTTACAATTAACTATTCTATCGACTCGAATTAAGATAATCGAAACACTTGGAGTACTTTTAAAATATTTAGCACATATGGGGGTGATAATGTTGTTCTTCCCCATTACTCCATTACACTAGTACTTTACCCATGAGTCCCAATCGTCCCAAAACAATATGTACAAGGATATGACTCGACTTAGCAACCATGTAATCAATTAGATAATTAACTTGGGGTTTAAACAAATGTTGTCACAATAATGCACTAAAAATGAGTGCATACAAGGTAGGCTAAGGTGATTTGGGTGTACATTTAAGTGGGGTGTAAACAAATTCTTATTTTAAGTAAAATGCTTAAAGTTAGAAACGAAAAGATAGGCTCTGATGGGTGTACTAGGGGTATCGTGTACTAAAAATGAGTACAACGCAAAGGGTGTGGGAGAATTACTTGACCAATGTAGCCAAAGTAATTATAACAAAAACACAGGTGTAAAACAATGGGTTAATCCTAATGCCTCTTATCATGTAGTAAATCTAACTACACGAATGTAGTCTCACTTGTGGCCTCGGAATGGTCCTAACGCAAGTTCTAGAATCTAAGTGCTACCGGTACACACATCATAGCATAAATGCTTTTCCTACCAATTCTAGGGGCGAACCTCACATATTTGGGGGTGGAAATTTTTTTAGTGGTACGGTTTTGTGCTAGTCATATAACTCCTATCCGTGAGACGCTCATTAAGACCAAAGTTTCACTCCTATATGTTGCAAAAAATTTTAAATTTGGCACTAAAATTGCCCTAACCAATATTTCTCTTGGCTTTATTACACATTCACTATTAAACAAAACAAAAATCAAGCGAAGTAGCATTCTCTAAGGTATCGTACTTTACCCCCCCTTACACTTAAGATGAACATTGTCCCCAATGTTCAAATAACAAGATGTAAAAGTAAATAAGGTAAAAGAATGAAATCAAATACTCCCCTGATTCGCTCGGCGGATAAAGGGGTAACATGGTTAGATCTTCTTCCAAGAGAATGTAGAAGCTCCAAGACTAAAGCAGCGCCAAAAGCTTGATTCCACATACATCTCCTTGTCCAAAATAACCTGTTAAACCTGAGAAAACAAACAAGAAAACCTGCATAACATCGGCGGGATAAATCTATATAAGGATATAATGCTTGTGGAATGATTATTTTGCAGATTCCTGGAGTTTATAAGTTAGAGATTTAATAAAAACTTTTTATGAAAACAAAACTTTTAAAAATTTCAGAAAATTAAAACCTGACTCCGTCAAGTTGTAAGGCCTGACGCCGTCAGAAATGATCTGACAGAATTCTCATGTTAAGTTTCCGGAAAATTTCTGGAAAAACCTATACCTTACTTCCTGGAAATCCTACAAAATACCATTATGACTCGATACAAGCATTTGACTCAAACAATTACTAATATGCATGTTAATTTAATATTGTTATGATTCATGTTCATTTGTTCTAATAAACCGATTTGGATTTCCCTTACACTTAACTTTTGCAAAATACCTTTATATGTAGTTAAGACGAAGTTAAAAACAAGATAAAGCATTTTCCCAATCTAGTTTCGAACATAAATCAATAAAAATAAAAATTAAACATACATTCGGAAGCAAATAAAATCAAACAAACAAATAAATAAACACATAAAGCAAATAAAGCTTGGGTTGCCTCCCAAGAAGCGCTTTTCTTTATTAACGAGTCTTGTAGCTAGACTCAAAGTCCTTTTAACCTATGTAAGTGAGATCGTCATCGAGGACGTCTTTAGGGTTAAGCTTGGATTGAAGTTTCCTATTGGTCCGCTTAGTACAATATATCTTTTCAAACTTCTCTCCATCCGGGTCATACAATGTCATCTTAATATGCCATGACCCATCTCCATCTTTGGGTGGTTTGTCCCAATCCCATTTATGATCATCTTCCTCACGAGTCCACTTATTCATTCCTAGGTTAATTGGCAAAACTCCTAGGAAATCAATCATCTTCCTAAAAACTAGAGGGTCCTTCAAATGGATCCAATTCGGTGTCCCTAGCCAAGAGTTGCTCTACCGTATGTGTTCGGCTCACAAAGTCCTCTTCTAGGTAAAATGGGCGTTGGGGTCCTATGAAGTCTCTATCAATCCAAGTTCCATATCTAGATGGTCTCCTATTTAATTCTAACCAATGGGGTGTTGGTTCCTCACTAGTATCAAAAGCATGTTTCTTCAACATCATAGACTGACCAAGTATCACCTTCTCCTACCGCTATCTTAGATTCCTTACAATCAATCATAGCTACTAGCGGTCGCCAAAAATCCTCTACCTATCAACAAGGGGAATGTAGGGTCGCTAACCATATCAAGGACGTGGAAATCGGCTAAAATGGTTAGTTTTCCTATGTGTACTAACACGTCCTTGACTACTCCAACTGGGTAAGCAACACTCCCATCCGCTAAGCCTATTATCACCTCGGTTTCTTCAAGTTTTCCTAGTTTTAGAGAGGTGTAGAGAGGTAACGGAAATAGGTTAAGGCTTGATCCAAGATCGGCTAATGTGTCATAAGCCTCCAAATTACCGATCTTGCAAGGTAGAACAAATAAGCCCGGATCATCTAACTTCTTAGGTAGCTTGTTTTGAATGAAGGATGTCCCTTTTTCACCTAACTTGAGCCTCTTCTCATCCAACACATCAATAACCGGACTTTCAAGGTGGAGCTCCTTGAATTCATTGTCAAGGTTTTGAGTGGGAGGTGTTTCAACTATGTTGTTGACCAATTTAGTGTTGGATATCATAACTTCTTGGTCATTTTGAACGACTTGGGTTTGTTTGAAACACGTGCTCATGGAATTGACCGAATAATATTGTGGACAAGAACTAGGAGACGAAACCGATGAAATGGCGTTGACATTTAGTTTCGGGTTCTTGACTGTGTTGCTAGGGAGTGCTCCCATTTCTCGGTCATTGAGGGCTTTCAACAAAGTGTCAATCTTATTGGTCATCTCGCTTTGTTTTTGTTTGAAATCGGCTTCAAACTTTGCTAAACGAGCTTCTTGAGATGTCACGAAGTTGGACATCAATCCTTCAAGATTATTGGTACTACCATAGTTGGAAGGATTGTTGTTGAAAGTACGGTTCGAGGATGAACCGCTTGATTGAAAACGATTAGGTGGGTTGGAAGAATTGGTTTGTTGTGCGTTTTGGTTTTGTTTCCACCTAAGGTTTGGGTGATTTTTCCATGAGGGGTTGTATGAATCACCGTAGGGGTTTAGGCTCGGGTTTGAAAGTGTACCACTTGTCTCCCGCTCCGTCGGTACGCGAGGATGCGTAGTCCGCAAAAGCTTGTTCGGGGAGTTCCATGCAATCACGAGTGTCGTGGGGACCACTACATAATTCACACGAAGAAGTGATTTTGTTCACTTGGCTTGAAAGTTTAGGAGCCTCGTAGGATTTCATAAGAAACTTGACTTGGTCTTCAAGTTCTATGATCCTACGGTCGGAAGTGCTTAAATTGTTCGAAGGCAAGGATATTGCCTTGACCGTTTTATTCAAATCACGGGGATCATTCCAACTTTCGTTGTCATAAAGAGCAAGATCTTCTAGGAGAGCCCATGATTGTTCCGCACTTAGATCACGTAGCTTACCACCGGCCGATTGGTCAATGGTTTGCCTCGTGGAGAGATTGATGTGGTCATAGAAGATTTGGACTTGGAGCCAAAGTTCTATGCCATGGTGAGGGACTTTTTGGAGTAAGTCCTTGAATCGAGTCCATGCCTCGTAGAGGGTTTCGCCTTGACGTTGTTGGAACATCAAGATATCATTCCTTAGCTTGGTAGTTCTTCCTGGTGGGAAAAACTGAGCAAGGAAACGAGTGGTGAGATCATCCCAAGAGGTGATGGATCCTGCGGGTAGACGCTCTAGCCATTGACTAGCTTGGTCCCGCAGAGAGAATTGAAAGAGACGCAGTCGGGTCGTCTCTCGAGTGGCAACATCAAGGTCTATGGAATCAACGATTTTGAGAAAGTCCTTGAGATGTTGATTAGGATCTTCGGAACGAAGTCCATGGAATGCGCATCCACTTTGCACCAACCGGATGGTGTGGATCGCAAGGGAGTGACATTGGCTCCTTGAGTGAGCTCAATGGTGTTTCGATAGCCATGGTGGTTAGGACGAGAGTAGTCTCCTAAGGTACGGGCTCTAGGAGGTAGGTGTTGTTGTGGTGGTGGGTTGTTGGGATCGAGGATATTACCACCTTCCATGATGTCGGATGGTAATGGTTACGAACAAAGAAACGAAGAAAAAAGATAGACTAAAGAAAACCTAGAAAAATAAAATAAAAATCTCACTAGAAAGGAATCTAGTGAGTAAACATAATAAAATAAAAATTCAACCTAAACAATAACTATTCCCCGGCAGCGGCGCCAAAAACTTGATGCGTGGTTTTGCGACCTTACAACAGGTTTTACCTCTCGAGGGATCTCAAGAGGCTTGCAATCCCCACCAGGCAGTGTACCTGACCGATGTAGTATAGTGTAGTGGCAAGTACCGGGGGATTGATCGTTCTCTAGGGGAATAGTGTCGTTAGGATTGAAAAACTACTCTAATAGGTCTAAGGGTGAGGGAAGATTCTTTTTGTATTTTTTTATATATTTATGAAAGCAAGTAAAATCTCGGGTTTGAAGGAGTGGGCGGAATTAGTTGCTAGTCAATTAACCCAAATAACTACAAATGCAAATAAAATAAAATAACTGAAAATAAAAAGGTTGTGGAACTTATATGGAGAGAAATGTGTTTACTTAGATTTTCTTACTCCCTAACTATCTTTTACCGGTTGATTAGTGTGTATTAATTGCGTGGATGACGGGTGTATTCCTTAATACCAATCGTGGGGTGGCGTACATACTTCCCCAACTCTACAAGCTCCTACTTCACTCCTATGTCGAGCCGGCTAAGAAGCTCCTAACATGGGATCACTAGAATTCGCTCATGCATTAAATACAACCATAATAACCTTAGTACGCATTGGTTCATGTTTCTTAAGACATTCAAGCAAGTTACCGTATAGGAGGTTAGCCAGTTTTCTTAAGCCTAACATCGGTAAACAATCATCCAATACAATTAATAACACACCAACAACCAATAATCAATAGTTAGGTTTCATTAGATCTAAGCAAACACAAGATAAATCTAGCCTAGCATGTTAAATAAAAGACAAGAACAAGATATAATCAAACAACACATAGACATATTGAATGATTAATTGATTACTTATCTTCAATTGAACATGGGAGATCCAAGGGTATAAAACCCTTAAAAATGGCAGAAAAATCGTCTAGGGTTTCTCCTCACAAAGTTGCACACTAATGACTAAAAATTATGAAAGTATATATAGGAAAACAGATCTGACGGCGTCACCCTTTGGGTCGTGACGCCGTCACCTCGCCGCGGTTAGGGTTTCTTGATGGCCTTCTTGACACCGTCCCCCTTTAATCTTCCAAAATCCTCTCTGGCTTATCAAGGGTTGACGGCGTCACATTGGGTCTTGACGCCGTCACAGGTACTTTCCAGCAGATTTTAGAGACTTTGTCGTTTTCTTCACTTTTATGCTCCAAAAACGTCCAAAATGCTTCCTTTTCCAGATTTCTTCTCCAAAGTACCTAAAATGACAAAAGGAACGATTTAGGGCAATATTTGATCAAATAAATACGATTTAGGGCTTAAATGACCCTCTAAAAGCGGTACACTTTTCGCTTCATCAGCTACCCTTGATGATCCCTTATACCTGAGCTAAAGTTCCTTGTACATACTGGCTCACATGCATTAGTAAGTTCACAAGTTAACTTTGACGATATCTAAGACTTGAACATTTGTTGGAGCTGCTCGCTGATTTTATCTTCTTGAACTATTCTTCAAGTAATCTTAGATTTAATAATGTCTCTGGATCTTGAACCTTGATGAAGTTGCTCACTGATTCTACCAGCAGCGAGACTTCTTGATCAGTTAGTCTTTATATAGCTAGGTGAGGTGTTCATTATCTTATGAGAAAGGTGGTCAGGGATAATGAGACATTTTTCAGATCTCAGTGTCCCTGATGTTGCTCAGATACTTTCTTCACTGATTCTGCATCAGTGAGGTAAAGTGCATCTTCAGTTGGTCTTTGACATCTTTGAAGCATGCTGTTTAAGCTTCTCCTTATATTAGAGAGTGACATACTCACTGATTTATCAGAGAGTGTGTGCTCACTGATTTTATCAGTGAGTGACTTGGCTATTTCATGTTCAAATACTTTCCAGGGACATTTGGGTCAAATATTGACCCAACACCCGCACACATAAAAACACAAATCCCTCCAAAATACAAGTCATCTATTTTGTTTTACAATGATAACAAAAACCATAGGAGTCATCTGATTTTTGTTGTATATGAAGATGAGGTGGTTGGTGGTTGGCCGAGGTCGCAGGTGAGTGGTGGTGTTTGGATCTGGTCGTGAGTGACTGATTCAGGCCGCATATTGTTTTAATGTGTGCAATTTTAGGGTTCTAGTGTGTATCTTTAAGATAAAGTGTGCTTGTGTGGTTGAATTTGTTGTTGAATGTGTTTGTGTGTGGTGGTGTTTGACCGTTTGTGATAGGGAGAAGATTCTAGATCTGGACTTTATTTTCTTTACACTGTGTTCTTGAGTTTTTTATTTTAAAGAAAGGAAAAGAACAGAAAGGGAAACTGAAAAAATGGTGTTCTTGAGTTTTTTCTAGTCTAGAAGGGAAAAGAATGGAATGAGGAGGGGAAAGGGGAAAGGAAGGGATGCTCAATATATTTTGTTACCAAAGTGGTCCGTCCAAAATTGGGCGGATAGGTGAGGAAAGCAGTTTAGCAAAGTCAACAATTATGTAAAATTACAATTATAACCATGTCAATCGCTTTTTCCAACCACAACCTGCAACATACCTGACGCATCCTTTTACTCCTTCACGACAGCCAATATCATTCAAGTTTTTATCACAGTGAATATAAAAACAATTAAACAAATAATGAATGGTGCGTGATTTTAATTTTAATAACTCCAATTAATGTAAAATAGAAATTAACTAATGCTTTATTCTTCACACTGATTGGTACACAGAGAATATAAAAACAATTAAAGTATGCATTTATTGGATATTATGATTGGCATAAGTGGGTTTTGGTTAATCGTTTACACTATCAAACTAAAAATTTCTGATTCTGTAGAACCGTAGGAGGGGGGGGGGTGAATACGGTCTTTTCGGCTTCTTAAATGTTTAAAAACTTTTCAAGCCTTAAAGGGTAATATGTGGTTGTACAATAACAAACACAACCACAAGCACAACCAAAGTATATAAAGCAAGTAAAGAACACCACGATATATACTGGTTCGGGATGGGGGGTTTATACCATCCGTACGTCCAGTTGCGAATCCACGACACTATACTATTCACTAATTATAATCCTTTCGGTAGACTACAAACCGTTACAAATTCACTCCACCGATATGCACAAAGATCGGAGCCATAGTTTTGAAAGGCTCAAGGCGCACTAAGGCGCAAAGGGAGGCAAAGAGCCTCGAGGCGAGGCGCACCAAGGCGCGGGATTCATGAATACGAGGCGCACTAAATACATTATGTTTTTTATAACATATGTGACCATTTATGTAGCTTAAATAACACAAAATAACATTAAAATACTTAATACATGACACATATTGCCATTATAAAGATTAAAATGGATCAGTTGTCACTTCTTAAATGGATCAATTCTTTCGCTCAATGACCTATATAGAGATTAAATCCATATCAGACTAAATACACTTGTGTCCTACACTTGTAGACTTACATCTAACAAAGCTCACAATTTAACCCAAAATATCAAGCAAGCAACGTATTAAAATTTAAGGCATAATGCCACATTTTCATGATAATATGTCATAAAGAAAATAATTAATGAAACAAAGTAACTGCTTAAAGAAAATTTCAATCAATAAAATAAACATAAAATCATTTCAAATTTACAAATCATACAAATACTTACCATATGACTTAAAAGGCCCACGTATATAACTTATAAGACAATGTATCTTATCTTAATATTTAGAATAAAAATCCCAAAAACCTTTAGATCTCCGAGGCGCAAAAATCCCCAAGGCGCAAAGGCGCAAAAAGCCCCAAGGCGCTGCGCTTTTTGTGGGATTCATGCATGTCGTGAGCCTCGATCTAAAAAAATCCCAAAGGCTAGAGCCTCATGCGCCTTAGCGCCTAGGCGTGATTTTTAAAACTTTGATTTGCGCTCACTAAGAAGAGCTACTCCCCAACGGTATTCCGCCCTCGCAAACCACCCTAAAGGACTCGTGATTCGACTTAACCACAAAGATCACAAAGACCACTAAGACTTCCCACCGGAAGTATCAAACCCCAACTAGATCCCCAATGATCTAGGCTTGGTCACCAAGACACAAGACTTCCCTTACAATCAAATAGAATGAATAAATATTTGATTGTCAATCAAGCCCTAACCTAACCTAGAGACTCAATTGTAATAGAAAGGGTATAGAGAAGAAGACCCTCGACATAATCGCAAGAGTGGATTAGGTTCTTGTGATTCTTCCCTTGCAAGAATGTGTTCTTTCAAAGAAAGGGGTGAGGAATACAAGAGGCAAGGGTGGGTATTTATAGGCCAAAATCCAAAATGAGAAAAAATGTTAACGAGGCTTGTGCGCTGCTGGCGTGTCGAAGGCCCTTCGCCGCGCCAGGGCATGGCATGGTCATAGAAGACTCTGATATATTCGGGACCACTTGAAATCTTTTGTGGGCTTATATTTCCGCACTAATTTTTTTTAGATGTTGTAAATGAATCACTTTTCAATATGGAATCAATTTTAAATGGTTGAGATAAAATATGCCCTCTTTACTCCGTGTTACGGTACCAATTTCGTAGCACCCCAGCGACATGTATGCTTCTGCTGGACCCGATTTTGGGGGTGTTACATTTGCGCAGGGGTTCTCTCAATTTACGAACTCCTACTCGTGCTTTCCTATGAACTTGCTCAAGAATAATATGAAGGAGTGCCCTGCTAGAGTTTTTGTTACACCTCTTAAAAGCATAATGATTTTCAATTAGTAACACCTTTACTTGTGTTTTCCCTTTTGTATAAGTTGAATCGCTCACACCAACTTTCTTGATTAATACTTGAGGCACATGTGGTGGGTTTGGGTCGATACGGGGGCCCTCGACTTCTTCTTCATTGCGATATTGTTGTTCTTTCAATGAAATTGAACACTCATCATCATATAGCGAATGAGCGAACAAGTCCTCATCTTCTTTTGATTTTGTATCATCAATTGATGAAAGTGTTGGTTCATTTAAAGTTGGGAGATAAGGTGTGGTATTAGTCTCCACAACTCCCTCCCCAACTTTAGGAGGAACCAATTCTTCACAATGAACTTTTACCGGCAAAATGAGGTCATCAAATGAATTCTTATTAACATCAATATTATATCCATCTTCTTCATCTTCATCTTCATCATCAAAATCAAACATGGTGACGCCCTGAGATTCATATGTTTCTTGCCTATTAAATTGATCTGCCAACGGATCCACATGTGTCTCAAGAGCTGCAATACTAGCGTATCTTTGATTTGCCTCTCTGTTGGATTCTATCATTGAAAAGAGCTTATCCAATTTTTGGTCAAGACACGAGAGGTGGTTATCACCTTGACCTTCGCCTTGATGGTCATATTGTTGAGTCAGTCTCTGTGGTTGATCGAATAAACTAGAGCTCTCATATGAAGGATGATAATATTGACCACCATATTCCCCTCGATACCTCGTGTAATCTTCCATCTCAATATTGTAATTAGTATGATATGTGTTATGCTCATAATCATCATATTGAGATTGATAGTCATATGTCTCAAGTACTCGCTCCTTCCTACTTGCTTTCTCCTCCGGACAATTTTCATAAGAATGAAATGGATTCCCACAAGTCCAGCATGAATCCATAGAAGCTCTAGGTTAAACAAATGATGAAATTGACCATGCAAGATTACCTAGAAATATCGGGATCGTAAACTAACGGTGATGTACGTCCTGATCTATGCGTGCGCATACACTAACCTGCACACTCACAATCAACAAAACAAACAAGCAAACAAAACAAGAGAAAAAGAAAACCTTTTTGTATTTTTGATTTTTAAAACTATTAACAAAAACTTAAACCAAAAGCGCACTCACTCCCCGGCAACGGCGCCAAAATTTGACCGATATCGTTGTACCGATCAAAAATAAACCTAATTACCTTATGCTAGATAGGGCAAGCGGGTATCGTATCCACGAGGAGTATGTGGTTCTAATTTAAGTTTTTGGGTGATCACTGATCAATAAAAGTTTTGGTTTGTTTAAAACTTAATAATAAAACTACTAATTAACTACTCCTCCGTCCCACTATAAGTGTCCACAATGGAATATTCAAAGTCTTTGTTTTTCAACTTTGACCGTAAATATTTTTGTTTGTGTTATATAATACTTGATGAAAAGTATACCAATGAAAACACATCTAAAACTAAATCAATTCATATAACTTTCATCAAGTATTATATAACACAAACAAAAATATTTATGGTCAAAGTTGAAAAACAAAGACTTTGAATATTCCATTGTGGACACTTATAGTGGGACGGAGGGAGTAGAAAGCGAATAAGCAATAAAAAGTAAATAAACAAATAAAAATTAAAAAAGCAAATAAAAATAAGATTCATAAATAGTTGAGTAAAAAGCAATCCCTCCCGGCTCCAGATATATTGATATGACTAATTTACAGATTATTACTAATGTTTGCCTCAAACCACATAGACATGGTTTGTATTAATTGACAAGGACAATTTTGGGCACAAGTTATATTCACCACATGAATCGTCTTAATCCTTAAACTAGTTAGACTCGGCACGACTCATTGACTAGCAATAACATGACTTGCAATCATTCAATCAAATAATTTTACTAAAACATTAAAATTAAACAAATGATATGCATTAAAATTATATGAATTAATGTTTGACAAACAAAATAAAATTCGTAAACATGATTAAACCAAATATCTTTTACCGGGAGAGATTACTAAAGCTTAGCCGCACATCACAATCGTAAACATCAAAGACATCATATTAATTATACCATAAGGAATTAAATCCTTTTCTCCCATTGCACGTTCGTCGAGAAGGAACAACATATATTCTCTAGGCGACTCTGCTGGGAACAATATATGCATTCAAATCATGAAAGTGGCGGCTGGGACTTTTTGCTTTCTCTGGTCCCACCTACAAAAAGAATGATGGCTGAATTCTTATATGAATTTGTCGAAGTGTGATAATAAAAAGGGCTACACCTCTTTTTCTCTTCTGTTTGTTGTAGCCCGACTTTTTACTACAATCTGGGACCACCCATTTTTTTTCTCTGCCCTGCCGAATGTATATAAAGGGATGAAACCCTCACTTCCTTCTTTTCTTCCCTGCGTCCAAGTCTAGGCCAAAAAAATCTATTGCGCCTTTCTTCCATTTAATAGATTTGAGCCCAATTTGTTGGGAATTAAATATTATGAAGATTAAGTATCGAGAAATTCTCTAAGTGATTAAGTCTGGTGGTTAAGTCTACTAGTGTTAATCGTGGTTAAGTCTGCTACCTGGTTAATTCTGGTTGTGGAAGATTAAGTCTGCTAGTGTTAATTCTGGTGAATACAGAATTAAGTCTGCTCGTTCAAGGTTAAGTCTGGTTGACTAAAGTCAAATATACACGGTAGATAATATCTTATCCCATGTGTTCAATCCTTATCTTATACTCACAGAACAAGTTGTAAACATAGATACATGTTGTATCTTAGTTACTTACACACATAAGATAAGATAGCAAGTAGTTCGATTAGATTTGATGTGACTTAACAATATATTGTAAAGATCTTCTTGTTCTATAAAAGAAGATCTTAGCTTAGTAGTCAAGTGTGCTTACTTAGAACTTGATAGAACTTCTCTAAAACTTACAACAAAAACAACATCAAACCTTTGTATCATTATCAATAATATTAATCGTTTGGTGAAATACTTTTTGTGTTCTTTGTTAATCTCATAAGCATCACTGTTCCATTTCCGTACAACAAATTACCTTCTAAGTGTGATTAAGTAAATTCCGCGTACTTGATCATATTAACTCAAGTATCACATACACAAAGCGACAAAGGTTTAACCACCTTAATAGTGTATCGATCGAATCCTAACAAGTGGTATCAGAGCTCAGGCTGATATTTGATTTAGAAGAAGAAAGAAGAAGAAATGGACGTTGAATCTATTCAGGCGAATGTTGCTGCAAAGATACCCATTCTCAAACAGAATGAGTTTGAGATGTGGAGGCTAAGAATAGAGCAATATTTCCAAGTGCAAGATTATACACTATGGGAAATTATTGAAGATGGAGACTCTTTCAAGCCTACCACCACTACATCAACAGCGGACGGCAAAGTGGTGTCAACTCTGCAGACAAAGCCAACAACTGCAGAAGATAGAATAAAGAAGAAAAATGACTTAAAGGCAAGAAGCATGCTGATGATGACCCTTCCCAATGATCAACTTTTAAACTTCAGCAAGTTCAAAGATGCCAAGTCATTATTTGAAGTATTATTGCCAGATATGGTGGAAATGAAGCCACCAAGAAAACCCACAAGACACTGCTCAAGCAGCAGTTTGAAAACTTCTCCTCTACATACAATGAATCTCTTGACCATATGTTTAATAGGCTTCAGAATATTGTGAGCCAACTTGATATTCTTGGGGTTGAAATACCTCAAGAAGATTTGAACTCAAAATTTCTGAGAAGCTTACCAGAAGAGTGGGCTATGCATGTTGTTGTCTGGAAGAACAAGCCAGACCTAGACACCATGGAACTGATGGACTTGTATAGCAACTTCAAGATTGTGGAACATGATTTGAAGAAAACTGGAGGTACTAGTTCAAGTACTGGGAACTTGGCATTTATGTCATCTCCTAGTACTTCAAAATCAGTTGAAGAGGTGAAAGTTGTTGGTGGTGTTGGTGCTGCTAGTTCATCAAGCAGTACCATGGGTATTTTGGATGAAAAGACTTGTTGTGCATTTCTTACAAGTCAAAATAATGGGTCCATGCTCACCTATGAAGACCTCCAAGAGATCAATGATGATGATCTGGAGGAAATGGACCTAAAATGACAAATTTCTCTTCTTAGCATGAGAGCCAAGAAGTTCTATCAAAGGACGGGGAAGAAGCTCGTAATCAGCAACACTGATGCTGCTGGTTTTGATAAGTCAAAGATAGAGTGCTATAACTGTCACATGATGGGTCACTTCTCAAGAGAATGTAGAAGGACAAGGCAGCAAGATAGCAAGAACAAAGGTTTTGGAAGCACATCCAAAACAAGGGAGGTTTCTGAGCCAAAAGCTATGGTAGCTATTGATGGTTTAGGTTTTGATTGGAGCTTCATGGCAGATGAAGAAGAAACTCCTACTCAGATGGCACTTATGGCTTTTTCTACTACTGAGGTACAAACTCATAAAGCTTGTTCAAATGCTTGTACTGCTCTTAAAGAATTACAAACTTTAATCAAACATTATGATGAACAAAAGAAAGAGCTAAGCAAAACTCATCAAAACTACATTAATTATAAGTGTGGTTTAGAATCAACAGAAAAGCAGATCTTATACTACAAAGAAAATGAACTTGCTTTTTCTGATGACAAAGCTCTCCTAAGACAGGACATATTCTTTAAAGATGCTGAAATTAAGCTTTTAAGAGAGGCCTTTGATAGGGTCAAAAAGGAAAATGGAAACATTCATTTGACTACACAGACACTAGAACATGCATCTAGAGGTGTCACCAACATGATAGAATGTCAAGTGATTAATAGAGCCAAGTCAGGGTTAGGATATAAGAGTGTCCCACCTCCATACAGAGGTATCCCTAAACCCCTAGGGATTGACCTAGAACACTCAGGCTTACCAGAATTTCAACTACCAAAGCTACAATATGGTGTACAGCCAAAAACAAAGCTAGTTGTTGATGAGCCTAAGGAGTTAAGTGAAAGTTTAAGTAAAACTTCACTCTCTAAGGACAAGGTGTCCTCTGATAGAAGATCAGATAAAGTAGTCATTGAAGACTGGACATCTGATGATGAAGAAGATGAACAGGTTATGTCTAAACCTGAAGTGGTTAAGAAAGTAGGAACAAGTGTTCCTAAGTTGGTTAGAAATCATACTGATAGGCCTAAGTCTAATGTAAAACATGTTAGGCAACCAGTAAGATATTGTGAACAATATAGTTCCACAAACAAGCCCAAAGGTGACCATAGAAAATGGAATACCTTTAAGTCTCACCAAAATGATGACTTTGGATTTTACAACAAAGCTTGTTTCACTTGTGGAAGTTTTGACCATCTTACAGCTTTCTGCAACCAATGGGTATCTGGGTATGAAAACAATAGAGTGAATTTCAAAAGGCAAACTCCTCAAACTCACTTTCACTCTAGTTCTAATCTTAACAGAACTAAACCCAAAACAGACTTAATTAAGTCTGGCTTAAAACAAGTTAAGTCTGTTCGACCACTTAAGTCTGTTTACCCAAAACCAGCAGTTAAAAATGCAAAATCAACGTTTAAATATGCATTAAAAATTACTAGAAGGCCTTTTCAATCAAAAGCAGTGATTCAAAAACAAATTTGGAAACCTAAAGGTTCTACTGCTAGGGAAAAGAAGGCAAATATTGTTAATTCCTCAGCATGTTGGGTTTGGAGACCAATTAAACCCAATGGTGCATCAATCATTTTCAAAAGGATTGATTACATTGATGCAAGAGGCAGATCCAAGTCAGTAATGGCTTGGATCACCAAAGAAAACTAATTTCTTTATACATGTGCAGGAACATTCAAATGCTAAACAAGGATATCATGGATACTCAAATAATGAATGTTCAAGACACATAACTGACAACATATCACATTTTTAAATCATTGGATATGTTAACATCAAAGAAGAATAGGTTTCAGAATTACTGGTAATGATACTAGTAAATTGCAAAAGTTTATTCTGTTAGTCATATGATAATGCTGCTATAAGACATATGCTTTGCATATTGTTTCTTGGTTTTGGACTAACATTTTCAGGAATGAACTTTGAGCAAAAAGGATGTTTCAAGTGAAATGGAAGCAGCAAAATGTTATACAAAGTTGCTAACATAATAGGTTTATGATAGAAAGAGTTTGGGAATTTCAAACCTCCTTAAAACTTCTTTCTTGAAGCTTGATTATGATATTTCACATTGAATTGATGACTTAGTTGGTCAGAAAGTAACTGACTCAACTCACTTTCTATCATTTTATGCTTTTAAGTATAATGAGCAAGTCTAAGGACATCTGATAGAAAGAACAGCTAGTAAAAGTGAATCTAACACTTGTGTTAGAGGCAACAATTACTATGAGCTGGAAACCCTGTCAAGAAAGCCTTTTGAATAGGTTTATCTTTACACAGGCAGTTATTTATAACTGAAAAACATTGGTTCTCACACAACCAGAGGTTGCTTTAAACCGAAATTTTGATTAAGTGTCTGTTACACACTTAATCCCTTCAAAATGGTTGAAAGCAGTATGATTTTTCAATTCTAAAATCATGAACATACTGCTAAGTCAAATAATTTCTTAAACAAGGATTTTCAAAGGATTCAGAAAAACCATCCATTGATGGATCATGAGTCAAATGTCCAATGAATCACCTCTCATAGGAGTTAACACACCTAGAAGTGATGAGGGCAGCAACTTAAACTCTTAAGGAATTGATGGCTTCATGTACAACATTGTCTGAAAACAAGTTCTAATTGGTAGATCAGATGATGATGGGATGATGGTGAGAAATCTTCCAAACAGGGGAGGAAAGACACTCACTGGGGAGGAAATGTTATACTCAGGGGAGGAATATCTCAAGGAAGATTAACCAATGAAAGAGAGGAAAAGACAAGAGCATACAAGATGATGATATGGAAGTTGAAAATGACAAGAACAGAAAGTTCACCATTCTGGTGTATTTTATATATTCAGAAGGGATGAAGCATTTCAAAGGAGAAAGTTCTATCTAGGAGCTTTCAGTTTCAATTTCAGTTCACTACGTTTGTTCATCACTTGCAAAGGCATGCTGAAAGATGATTTCACTTGTTGAAACAAGCATCCAAGATACACAGCACCATTGCCTCTTATAATTCCTCCATCCAAGGAAATTGCACCATCTTTTAGGTCAATTTTTGAAGACTAAAGATGTGTATTGATATTGTTAAAGTCAAAGAACAGAAAGCAGATGAGTTACTGATCTCTCAGAACAGAGAGTTTTTGAAAGATCCTCACAATCAGAAATTCAATTCAGAAAAACATGTTGGAAAGGGTTCATATGTTTAGGGGAGGATTGTTGGGAATTAAATATTCTGAAGATTAAGTATCGGGAAATTCTCTAAGTGATTAAGTCTGGTGGTTAAGTCTGCTAGTGTTAATCGTGGTTAAGTCTGCTACCTGGTTAAGTCTGGTCGTTGAAGATTAAGTCTGCTAGTGTTAATTCTGGTGAATACAGAATTAAGTCTGCTTGTTCAAGGTTAAGTCTGGTTGACTAAAGTCAAATATACACGGTAGATAATATCTTATCCCATGTGCTCAGTCCTTATCTTATACTCACAGAACAAGTTGTAAACATAGATACATGTTGTATCTTAGTTACTTACACACATAAGATAAGATAGCAAGTAGTTCGATTAGATTTGATGTGACTTAACAATATATTGTAAAGATCTTCTTGTTCTATAAAAGAAGATCTTAGCTTAGTAGTCAAGTGTGCTTACTTAGAACTTGATAGAACTTCTCTAAAACTTACAACAAAAACAACATCAAACCTTTGTATCATTATCAATAATATTAATCTTTTGGTGAAATACTTTTTGTGTTCTTTGTTAATCTCATAAGCATCACTGTTCCATTTCCATGCAACAAATTACCTTCTAAGTGTGATTAAGTAAATTCCGCGTACTTGATCATATTAACTCAAGTATCACATACACAAAGCGACAAAGGTTTAACTACCTTAATAGTGTATCGATCGAATCCTAACACAATTCTTAAATAATAAGCCAAACCACGAGCCGTTTTTTCCAATAGATAAACTCACGAGCAAACTCCATATTTTTGGGTATTTTATCACATGAAAATAAACATCTCTTTTTTTTTTTCTTTCCGTGACCTTTTGAATCATCTAAAACAGAGTTCGGACGAAAAAGTTATGACCAAAACACTGCGACAATGTCCAAATCTCTCTTGTCTTCATTTTAAACTTGTAATATCGCAATTTTAGCTCCTTTGTGTGCATAGCCTACATAACCACAAAACACCCTCAAAGTACATGTATAACAACGAATAACAATGCAACAATGCGTAATTAACATGTTATGATGTGTATGTAAAATACACCGATCGTTGTAGTATAGTGGTAAGTATTCCCGCCTGTCACGCGGGTGACCCAGGGTTCGTTCCCCGGCAGCGGCGCCAAAATTTGACCGATGTCGTTGTACCAATCAAAAATAAACCTAATTACCTTATGCTAGATAGGGCAAGCGGGTATCGTATCCACGAGGGGTATGTGGTTCTAATTTAAGATTTGGGGTGATCACTGATCAATAAAAGTTTTGGTTTGTTTAAAACTTAATAATAAAACTACTAATTAACTAGAAAGCGAATAAGCAATAAAAAGTAAATAAACAAATAAAAATTAAAGAAGCGAATAAAAATAAGATTCGTAAACAGTTGAGTAAAAAGCAATCCCTCCCGGCTCCAGATATATTGATATGACTATTTTACGAATTATTACTAATGTTTGCCTAAACCACATAGACATGGTTTGTATTAATTGAAAAGGACAATTTTGGGCACAAGTTATATTCACCACATGAATCGTCTTAATCCCTAAACTAGTTAGACTCGGCATAACTCATTGACTAGCAATAACATGACTTGAAATCATTCAATCAAATAATTTTACTAAAACATTAAAATTAAACAAATGATATGCAGTAAAATGATATGAATTAATGTTTGACAAACAAAATAAAATTCGTAAACATGATTAAACCAAATATCTTTTACCGGGAGAGATTACTAAAGCTTAGCCGCACATCACAATCGTAAACATCAAAGACATCATATTAATTATACCATAAGGAATTAAATCCTTTTCTCCCATTGCACGTTCGTCGAGAAGGAACAACATATATTCTCTCGGCGACTCTGCTGGGAACAATATATGCATTCAAATCATGAAAGTGGCGGCTGGGACTTTTTGCTTTCTCTGGTCCCACCTACAAAAAGAATGATGGCTGAATTCTTATATGAATTTGTCGAAGTTTGATAATAAAAAGGGCTACACCTCTTTTTCTCTTCTGTTTGTTGTAGCCTGACTTTTTACTACAATCTGGGACCCCCCTTTTTTTTTCTCTGCCTTGCCAAATGTATATAAAGGGATGAAACCCTCGCTTCCTTCTTTTCTTCCCGCGTCCAAGTCTAGGCCAAAAAAATCTATTGGGCCTTTTTTCTATTTAATAGAGTTGAGCCCAATTCTTAAATAATAAGCCAAAACCACGAGCTGTCTTTTCCAGCAGATAAACTAAAGAGCTAACTCCAGATTTTTGGGTATTTTATCACATAAAAATAAATAACTATTTTTTTCCTTTCTGTGACCTTTTGAATCATCAAAAACAGAGTTCGGACGAAAAAGTTATGACCAAAACACTGCGACAATGTCCAAATCTCTCTTGTCTTCATTTTAAACTTGTAATATCGTAATTTTAGCTCCTTTATGTGCATAGCCTACGTAACCACAAAACACCCTCAAAGTACATGTATAACAACGAATAACAATGAAACAATGCATAATTAATATGCTATGAGGTGTATGTAAAATACACCAATCAAGACTGGCGCGCTGCTGGCGTGTCAGAGCGCCAGCGACACGCCAGAGTACATGGACATTTTTCTCTTTTGGATCTTGGTCTTTTAAATACCCAACCTTGCTAAACCCCTAATTGTACTTCACACATTTAGACCTTTACATCATTCATCCTTAAGGTCTACCAACTCAAATAGCCAATTTGGAAAAATGTTTTGTAAGTGTTTAAATGAAACCAACTATCAAAGAGAGAAGGGTAGAAGGGATAATTGGATAGCGCTAGTTTCGGTATTCCTCACCTGGCATAGAAAAGAGAGAAAGAATATGCCATGGGATATTCCTTTGCTTGGAAAGGAAGTGTGGATGTTAGAGAGGGAAGATTTGAATTTGAAATTCAAATGGTGTGAGAGGGAAGTGAGAGAGAGAGAGGTTGGGTTAAGGTGAACCATGGTTGAGTTAGAAGAGAGTAACCATGGTTGGGTAAGAAGAGAATATCCAAAGGAATATCCTATCCTTGGAGAGAAAGGTGAGATGAAGGGTTGAGATGAGTTTGGGTGAGTTGGAAGTGATGTGATGGAAGGGAGCCTAAGGTTTGAAATTCAAATTTGAATTAGAATGTTGGAGTGAAGGGAATTTCCCAAGTGGTGAAATAAGAAGGTGTGAGTTGGATTGGATGTGATGGGGAGCCTAAGGTGAGAATTCAAATTTGAATTGCCATGTGATGAAATGAGAAAGAGTGAGTTGGTAAGTGTGTGAAAGATGGAAAGGTTTGTGAGAGGTGTGTGTGTAATTTGAATTTGAAGTGATGAAGAAAGTGTAAGAGAGTGAGTTGGAATGATGGGATGTTGAAGTGATGGGGAGCCTATGTGTTGAGATTCAAATTTGAAATTTGAATGTTAGAGAGTAGGAAGTGAGGTGGTTTGTAAGGAAGGTTTATTTGTTTAGAAATGAATGGTTAGATGAAGAGGATGATAAGGTGGTGAAATATTAGTGGTTGGATTGAAATGTTGAGAAGGGAATGTTTGAAATATATGGTGTGGGTATGTAGGAGACAAGAAGTACATGAAGGTACCATGGAGTGCAAGGGAATATTAAGAGAATGTTGGGGATAAGATTTTGGGAGGATTTTAAAATGGTTGGAGGGTTTGTTTGGTGTAGAGAATAATCAAAGGATTGATTATGGCTTAATCATAATTTCATTAAGAAAGAAAAGAGTTGAGAATTATGATTATGGGTTAAGAAAATCAAAGGTTACTTATAATCTCAAGTAACTCAATGTCGAGTACTCATAATCTCATAATACGTGAATTTCCACGACTCAACGTAATCAAAAATCACCTTGATGCAAACAAGCTAAGTTCTTTGCATCATTGTAAAGCATATCCCATAATGGGAAAGGATGCATTTACGCAAAGGGACCTTTGACTTAGTTTGACCAATAAGGAGTAAACCCGTTACGTGATTAGAGAAAACGTAAACACGGATTATGGCCATATGAATACTTTCACTTGATGTCACGTGAAATATATAAGCTCCCTAGGTTTAGAAAGGCCTTGGCTAGAGGCGTTTATCAAAATACTTGAGTTGGCGTTTTGCCAAAAATGGGAGGTTGTAAATTTGGATCCCTCTAATTCTAAAACTCGTTTCGAGTGTTCCCAATGAAGCACATAACATATTCATACCTGTATTGAAAGATCCACATTTTTCGGGTAAGGGGAAAGCCGACTTTCAAAATTCGTCCCGATCAATACAGCGGGCTGGCGCGTCGAAGCGCCGGCAGCGCGCCAGGCCTAGTTCTTGGGTCGGGAAGATTTTGCCTAACGTTTGTGATTTTATGTGTTTCGAAGGTTTATTTGTCATCATTAAAACATAAGGAGATCTAACTAATGTTGTCCCAACAATCTCCCCCTTTTTTATGATGACAAATAAATTCCGAAAGCAAATAAAATTACAAATCGTAGCGAAGATTAAGAATGTATTTGGTGTAGCTTGTGTCTTGACCTTGCCTTGTAATTTGGTGAAGCCTTGATCTTTATCTTGAATAGGTCTTCACTCTATGCTCATTGCTTTCTTTCTCCCCCTTTTGTTGAATAAAAAATGCGGGACTACATATCAAGCCAGGTTTCGAACTTGGGTCTGTGGGATATTGTGAAGCTCATCTATTTGGCTGAACGTGCTCCCCCTTAATCATGGCTCCCCTTAGATCGTTGCTCCTCCTTGTTCCAAGGCGGGGATCCATGTGACAAGAGCCTCACCTTTGCGATGGCCTAGTTACACAAGAAACAACCAACAAGAAACATAGAAACAATCCTCACTTGTGGAAGTCCAAAATGGGTTAGGTGACAATTTGGATACTTCCAACATGGATTATTCCACAACAATATATATTATTAATCCGTTATGACTCCAATAACCATTTGTTGAACATGACATCAAGAGGGAAAATGCATTTTTATTATCATAGGAAACTTAAGCAAGAAGTACAATTAGAACTTGTCAACATGGACAATAGAGCAACAAAACATATGCTAAACACTTTCAAAACAATCATAACCAACTAACATTCAAGACATTAATTCTTGTGATTTTCTAAATTATCATCACATGTATCATCTCCCCTATCATTATGCACTAGGCATGATATGTTGGAAGCCAATGCTTGTAGCATTTTAACTCCGTCATGAAGGGATTTTTACATTTCTCAATTTTCTTCCCTATTATCCTTAATAGCATTGAGCATATCTATTGTGTTTTCACAACAAATATAATTTTTGCTCTCACGAAGTTTTGGGCTTAAGGGCTTCCTTATCTTTTCCCAAACTTTTTCTTCTTCAAGACAACTAAATGGAGATGTTGTGACTTAAGTATTATCAAGATTGTTCCAAATTTCATCTTGCATCATTTCTTCTAGATTAGCCCTAGGAAATTGTTGGTCATTATGCAAAAACCATCCATCTCCGATCCCAACATCCTCATTTGGAGTTTGAGGAGTCACAATGTTGTTCCTGACTTCTTGATTGCCATTGTTGGCATTCAAAGAATTAGTGTCACTACTTAAAAAGATGTGGTTGTCAAGAACATTGTTTGGTGAGATTGGCTGGTTATCCATGTTGTTGGGTAGAAAGGAAGTATAAGATTTTGGAGACACTATCCTCTAATACACTTATTCCTTAAATAATGATAAGTTGAGAGTTAGGTAGGGGTAATAGATATCTAAGTATCCGTTGGATAATATGTATTAGTAATTGATTCCTTATTGTTTGTACTAAGTGAGAAGTTTAAAAAGAATATATGGGAAAACTAATTGGTTTCATGGAAAGTAGTTTGGTTTCTTTTGAGTTGAGATTGGATGATCTAGTTTCTCATGCTAGTTCCCATAATTTATCATGCATGCACCATAATTTGTTAGGCCATGCATGATACTCCCAATTATGGTTGGATGAAAAAGGTTCCTAGATCATCATTTTGGAGTTAAATGATTCTATTAAACACAATTTAGAACCTACTTCTCATCATACATGAACCAAGTGCAAGTATTTCATGTAAGTCATCTCAAGAATGTAGTTGGTTGTGTGTAGAAATCAAGTGTATTAATGAATACACAAACTAGATCCTATAAACCATCACACATTGTATAGATAGTCAACATACAATGCAAGATATCTCCGATTTATAGTTTGTTGTGTAATGTGTCGACATTGATAATCCTAGATTGTCACTTGCATTGACAAAATGAGTTTCTAAGTTTTCGGATGAAACCTTAGTTTATCAAGTATATATAATTGGGTATTTTAGTTTGTTATGCAATATCATACCGAATTCAGACCACGGGAATTCTCTTCAACTACGTAAGTGGTTTCTATGTTTGCATAAAAAAAATTATTTTCTTTTCTACCCTATACACATAGCATGCAATTTTCACATAAATTGAACAAGTTAACATAAATATAAAATCTTCAACACAAGTGTAAATTGTGATCCGAAATTATATCTAGTCTTGGTAATTTGACACAAGTGACTTTCAACTCAAATGTAGAAAAATATTTTGTGTCAAATTTTCTTGTTCATCACACATAGTATAGACATGTAGGATCTAGAATATTATCAATCATCGTTTGAATAATGTATTGATAGATATCTTTCCTCTCGGAAATCATTTATATGAATTTCCTTCCATGCCTTTACATAAATCCTAGTCACATAAGCACATAAGCTCTAAGAGCACCTAAAGGACTTTGCAAACGACTATCTAGACCTCAAACTCGATCTAAGAGATTGTTCTTCTAAGATGCATGTCAACCATGATCATCTAAACCTATCCCAAAAACAACTTGGATTTTTGAAAAATGTCATGCCAAAACCTAGTCTTGTTTAGTTTGTAACCTAAGTGTCCTTTTATTCAAGTCACCAATGACTTGTTGTATAGGATGACCCCTCGCTTCTCTTACTATCTTAGGATTGCCTTCATCTGAAACATTAACATGTAATGACGGCGACCTTTCTTGATCTTGAACTATTTGTTCGTTGATCACATCATCTTCTACCGAAGAAGATGATTTAGGCTCGGGCATGCTCTCATCAAAGGTTACATTGAGAGATTCCTCAATCCTCATTGTTTCTTTATTAAGCACTATGTATGCTTTACTAGTTTGAGAGTATCCTAAGAACACACCTTCATACGACTTTGGGTCGAATTTGGTGAGATATTCTTTGGTGTTAAGTATGAATACTTTACAACCAAACACCCTAAAGTATTCTATCGAAGGCTTCCTATTTCTAAGTATCTCGTAAGGTGTTTTATTAATTACCTTCCTAATGTAAACTCTATGAAAGATATAGCATGCGGTATCTAGGGCATGACACCAAAAATTTTGTGGAATGGATTGCTCGTCAAGCATTGCACGACTCATCTTTCGTAACTTACGATGTGTTCTTTCAACAATCTCAAGCGATTGAGAAGTGAACGGGCCCGATAACTTATAAGATATTCCATGTTGTTCACAAAAGCTACCAAATTGAAATTTATCAAATTCACTACTATGATTTGTTTTTATTGAAACAATAGAACAATCAAGTAGGTTTTCAAGCTTTTTCCTTAATATATCAAATTTTTCTAAGACTCCATCCTTAGACACTAAAAATAACAACCAAGTGTAGTTTGAATTGTCATCAACCATTATCAAACTGTAGAAGTTTCCTCCATATCTTTGGATTGGGGATGGACCATACAAATCTAAGTGTAACAACTCTAAAACCCTATTAGTTGACACTTCATTCCTATTCCTATTTTTGCATGTCCTTGATTCCCTAGACTACACGTATCACAATAATGTCTTTCAAAACTCAACTTTGGTAAATTCCTTACTAGCTCGTTCGAAGCTAGACTTTGGACTAACCTCATATTGGCGTGACCTAACCTCCTATGCCAAAGCGTTGAGTTATCCACCATGGATGTAAGACATATGTGATGTTTGGAGTTATCTCCCAACTTGCACGTATACAAGTTATTTCTCCTATGACCTCTAGCTAATACTACACCATTTTTACTAATAGTACAATCTACTTTAGTAAACTTAACCTCACAATTATCATCACTTAATTGGCTAACACTAATCAAGTTAAAGTTTAAATCACTAACATGCTCAACATTGGTAATTTCTATGGAATCATGAAGGACATTACCTTTACCGATGATTTTCCCACAAAGTTTGCTTCCAAATAGGACTTGATTGCTGTCATATGCCTTGTATGATGTGAACAATCTCCTATTCCCGGTCATGTGTTTAGTGCAACCGCTATCCACTATCCACTCATCCGGTTGTAGATCACATTTGAGACAAACCTACATCCAATATTGCAATTCAAGTTTTTGGTACCCGTTTTGGTTAGCATTTAACGTGCACAAGTTAAACATTCTTGGGTCTTAAAGCAAGACACATAATTTCTCAATACCAAATCTAGAGAAGGTAGACCAAGGGTTGTTTTGAAAATCATTTTGGTTTTGATAGCTTGGTCTATAGCTTTGATGAGTTTAAGGTCTAAAGAATCTTTGGTTTGGGTAGGAGTTGTCTCTCCTTTGGTATGAGTTATATTGATAGTGTGAGGACCTTTGATTATTGTTATAAAAATTTCATCATGGAAATGATTGATTATATTGGAAAGAAGATCTTTGGTTGTATGTTGATGAAGGTCTCACATTGGGTATGTGTAAGAGTGGTCTATGATTGACTCGAGTTTGTGTGTAACCAAAACCATTACGAGAACCCGAATTAAAAGATTATTTTGGGTTTCCTCTCCTTGTAATGGGTGCTTGATTAACTCGTGTATTTGCAAAAGGAGCTTGAGGATTAATTGGTTTAACAAAAATAATTGTCGAAACTCCAATTTCCCTCAGAGACTTGGCGCGTCGGCGCGTCACCCAGCGCGTCAGGCTCGGAAATTTTTCGAGTTTCATTTTGACTTGCTTTTACAAACACTATTGGTTTGGTTAGACTCTCGGAAGTGGTTTTCCAATGTTTTGAAAATCCAAGACCTTCCTTACCTTGGGACACTTTTTGACGACTTATCATATCGTCTAAATCATTGCTACTCTTTTTATATTTTGAAAAGTTTAGAGACCCCTTTTGAAATTTAGATACCTTATCATTCAAAGAGTCAACCTCGAGTGTGAGTGTCTCACATCTTTTACATGGTTCAACCGCCTCTTTGCGATGATTTCGGGTCTTAGCCTCTTTTTCAAGTTCATAAACTTTTTCATTAAGTTTAGCACGTTCTTGTTCAAGAAGACGTTTTTCTTTAAGAATATTTTCTAAAGTTTTCCTAAAATCCTCATCAAATTTAACTAGTTTCTCATTCTCTTTTTGCAATTCATTAACATTTAATTTATTATTTGAAGTAGAAGGGTTTTGTGGTACCTCTAGTTTTTCTAGCGCCATGAGACAAGTAGCTTCCTTGTTTGGTTGGTCTTCGTCCTCACTATCATTCCGAGCTCCACCAACGAATGTTTTGTTTTCTTTTGGCTCCGGACAATCACTTATGAAGTGACCCTTTTCACCGCAATTATAGCACCCGCGATTACGCCTGGAGCTTTTGCCAACCTTGTTGTCGAAACCTCGACCTTTTCCAAACTTGTTCCTTCCATCACTTCCTCGGTTACTAAACCAATTTCCACGCCTAAAGTTACTACCTCTTCTAAAGAACTTTCTAAAATTCTTAAGCCATTAGATTGAACTCTTCATCGTCTTCGTCACTTTCATCATCACTTCCTTCTTGACTATCGCTATCGTCACTAGCTTGGTTCTTAGTGACTTTAGCTTTGAGGGCCAAAGACTTCACCTTCTCCTTCTTGTCTTTGGAGACAACCTTGTCATTTTCAAGGATCATTTCATACACTTTAAGGTTACCGATTAGTTCATCAAGAGGAAGTTCCGCCAAATTCTTGGCTTCTTCAATAGCCGTCACCTTCGGCCGCCACTTTACCGGAAGAGCTCGAAGAAACTTTCTAACATATTTCCTGTTGCTAAAGCTATGATCTAGAGTTGTTGAGCTTGTGATGATAGCATTGAACCGTGTGAAACCATTATCAATGGTTTCTTCATCCGAGATCGAGAACTTCTCATATTGTTGGATGAGTAAGTCGATCTTGCAATCTTTGACTTGTGAGTTCCCTTGATGGGTAATGATGAGTGTATGCCAAATCTCCTTGGCAGTCTTGCACGTGTACACCCTCTCGAACTCCCTTCGAGGTAAAGCATTGTAAATAGTCATCTTGGCTTCTTCATTCTTGCCAAGCTTTTTCTTCTCATCATTTTTAACTCCAAATACGGCTTTTCAACCATCAACTTTGTTTCGGGATCTTGCATCATGAAAACAAAGTTGCTATTTTGGATGATCTCCTACAAGTCAATATCATTCGACCTAACATAGGTCTCAAACCGGGTTTTCCGAAAACAAAACCCATCGGATTCTAGCAAAGGTGGTCTTTGCATAGAACACCCCTCAACATAGTTCTCTTGAGCCATGGATCTATACTCAACTTTTCCAAAAATTTCGTTAGGTATTTAAAATTTTTGAAAAAGAAGTTTTTGACTTAAGACGACTTCTCGGGAAGGTTTTAATGCTCAAAAACTTGTGTATACCGCTCTGATACCAATTGTAGAACCGTAGAGGGGGGGGTGTGAATACGGTCTTTTCGGCTTCTTAGATGTTTAAAAACTTTTCAACCTCAAAGAGTAATATGTGGTTGTACAATAACAAACACAACCAAAGTATATCAAGCACAACCAAAGTATATAAAGCAAGTAAAGAACACCACGATATATACTGGTTCGGGATGGGGGGTTTATACCATTCGTACGTCCAGTTGCGAATCAACGGCACTATACTATTCACTAAGTATAATCCTTTCGGTGGACTACAAACCATTACAACTTCACTCCACCAATATGCACAAAGATCGGCACTCACTAAGAAGAGCTACTCCCCAACGGTATTCCGCCCTCGGAAATCACCCTAAAGGACTCCTGATTCGACTTAACCACAAAGACCACTAAGACTTCCCACCAGAAGTATCAAACCCCAACTAGATCCCCAATGATCTAGGCTTGGTCACAAAGACACAAGACTTCCTTTACAATCAAATAGAATGAATAAATGTTTGATTGTTAATCAAGCTAACCTAACCTAGAGACTCGATTGTAATAGAAAGGGTATAGAGAAGAAGACCCTCGACACAATCATCAGAGTGGATTAGGTTCTTGTGATTCTTCCCTTGCAAGAATGTGTACTTTCAAAGAATGTTAAGTGATATATTAAGAACAAAAGATAGAAATAGAGGATTGAGAGAAAAGAAATAAGAGAGAAAGAATAATGGCAAGGGGTGAAGAATACAAGAGGCAAGGGTGGGTATTTGTAGGCCAAAATCCAAAATGAGAAAAAATGTTAACGAGGCTGGCGCGCTGCTGGCGTGTCGGAGCGCCAGCGACACGCCAGAGTACCTAGACATTTTTCACTTTTCGATCTTGGTCTTTTAAATACCCAACCTTGCTAAACCCCCAATTGTACTTCACACATTTAGACCTTTACATCATTCATCCTCAAGGTCTACCAACTCAAATAACCAATTTAGAAAAATGTTTTGTGAAGTGTTTAAGTGAAACCAATTATCAAAGAGAGAAAGGTAGAAGGGATAATTGAATAGGGGTAGTTTGGGTATTCCTCACATGGGATAGAAAAGAGAGAAAGAATATGCCAGGGGATATTCCTTTGCTTGGGAAGGAAGTGTGGATGTTAGAGAGAGAAGATTTGAATTTGAAATTCAAATGGCGTGAGAGAGAGGTTGGGTTAAGGTGAACCATGGTTGAGTTAGAAGAGAGTAACCATGGTTTGGTGAGAAGAGAATATCCAAGGGAATATCCTATCCTTGGAGAGAAAGGTGAGATGAAGGGTTGAGATGAGTTTGGGTGAGTTGGAAGTGATGTGATGGAAGGGAGCCTAAGGTTTGAAAGTCAAATTTGAATTTGAATGTTGGAGTGAAGGGAGTTTCCCTTGTGGTGAAATGAGAAGGTGTGAGTTGGATTGGATGTGATATGGATGTGATGAGGAGCCTAAGGTGAGAATTCAAATTTGAATTGCCATGTGATGAAATGAGAAGGAGTGAGTTGGCAAGTGTGTGAAAGATGGAAAGAGTTGTGAAGGGAGTGTGTGTAATTTGAATTTGAAGTGAGGAAGAGAGTGTAAGAGAGTGAGTTGGAAGATGGGATGTTGAAGTGCTGGGGAGCCTATGTGTTGAGATTCAAATTTGAAATTTGAATGTTGGAGAGTTGGAAGTGAGGTGGTTTGTGAGGAAGGTTTATTTGTTTAGAAATGAATGGTTAGATGAAGAGGATGATAAGGTGGTGAAATCTTAGTGGTTGGATTGAAATGATGAGAAGGGAATGTTTGGAAGATATTGTGTGGGTATGTAGGAGACAAGAAGTACATGAAGGTACCATGGAGTGCAAGAGAATATTAAGAGAATGCTGGGGATAAGATTTTGGGAGGATTTTGAAATGGTTGGAGGGTTTGTTTGGTGTAGAGAATAATCAAAGGATTGATTATTGCTTAATCATAATGTCATTAAGAAAGAAAAGAGTGAGAATTATGATTATGGGTTGAGAAAATCAAAGGTTACTTATAATCTCAAGTAACTCAACGTCGAGTATTCATAATCTCATAATACGTGAATTTTCAAGACTCGACGTAATCAAAAATCACCTTGATGCAAACAAGCTAAGTGCTTTGCATCATTGTAAAGCATATCCCATAACAGGAAAGGATGCGTTTACGCAAAGGGACCTTTGACTTAGTTTGACCAATAAGGGAGTAAACCCGTTACGTGATTAGAGAAAACGTAAACACGGATTATGGCCATATGAATAGTTTCACATGATGTCACGCGAAATATATAAGCTCCCTAGGTTTAGAAAGGCCTTGGGTAGAGGCGTTTATCAATATACTTGAGTTGGCGTTTTGCCAAAAACGAGAGGTTGTAAATTTGGATCCCTCTAATTTTAAAACTCGTTTCGAGTGTTTCCAATGAAACACATAACATATTCATACCTGTATTGAAAGATCCACATTTTTCGGGTAAGGGGAAAGCCGACTTTCAAAATTCGTCCCGATCAATACAGTGGACTGGCGCGTCGGAGCGCCGGCAGCACGCCAAGCCCAGTTCTTGGGTCGTGAAAATTTAGGCTAACGTTTGTGATTTTATGTGTTTCTAAGTTTCCTTACAAATTCTTTTAATTTTATTTCGTATGTGACCTAAAATTATCATACTATGTTCATTTAATTAAAATGGTATAATTTTAAATGCTATCTTCCTTCCTTTTGGTTTCCTCACGACTCGAGAACATGAAACAAAATAACAAATTTTACTTATAATCTATTCCCCTTCTCCACCTTACTGTCCCGACCCCTCCGTTCCTTTAAAAAAATAACTCAAGAACAGAGCGTTAGAGCGTCTTTAGACGTCCTAGAGCTTTCCAATATAATTAATTCGAGGCTTTAGGATGCGTTTGGAATTAGGTATGATTTTGATATGAGAATAGTATGAAATTAAAGCCAATGCTAATAGCTTGGTTGGTTGCCATTGCCACTAGCCCAACCGAGTGTGACCGATCAAAACCCCACACTTTTCATTGTTTCTGTTTGTCAGCCAACCGAAATAATTGCACATCTCCCCATTTATTTTCTAGCCGTTGGGTGCAACATATCACAAACAACTGTCCTTTCTCCAAACCAAAAATATATTCGAATCATTCTTCCTTTCAAGAAGCGATCTACAAAGATGTCACAACAACCCATCATCGATCTTTTAAATTAAAAACAAAAACAGAAAACAACCTACCCGAGACCTCTCTAATGAGATATTGGCGACATGCTGAGCTTCAGTTGATGTCTTGCTGCTTTTTTTTATGGAGAAATAAGGGTGGTTATGCGTTTGGTTCTAGATTTCATATCAAGAAAGATAAGTTTTGTTTTGTGGTTGTGTTGTATCGTTGTTGTGATAAGGTTTTGAATGGGAATAACAAGAAAGGTGCTGCGTATGTGTGTATGTAAAATGTGGTTTGTGATGATTTTTTTTCTTTGTGGCTAGAAAATAAATGGGGAGATGTTCAATAAAATTAAGAGTAAATTGCTAAAATCGTCCTTGTGGTTTGGCCAAATTGCACGTTTCGTCCTTGTGGTTCAATAAGTGCAAAGATCGTCCTTATTTTGTACTGTTACGTGCACTTTTGTTTCTTCAACAGTGAAAATTGGCAAACCACAAGGACGATTTTTGCAATGATGGAGGACCAAAAGTGCACGTAACAGTGCAAAATAAGGACGATCTTTGCACTTAATGAACCATAATGACGAAACGTGCAATTTGGCCAAACCACAAGGATGATTTTTGCAATTTACTCTAAAATTAATGTGTTGTATTGTCGAGAATAAATGAGAACATTGGATGTGGTTTGAATGAGAATAAAAGGAGTTAATTTTATAAATGGTCTTTGTGGTTTGTCGGGTTTAACGGGTTTAGTTCTTAAACTTTTTTTAACGGATCCAGTCCCTGTGGTTGCGACCCATAACGGGTTTGGTCCTTGAGACTAACTGTCGTTAGTTTTTTCCGTTAGCTAACGACCGTCTTCAACAAACATTTGCATCGTTAGTCCTTTATACTAACGACCGTTTATACTTAACTCAAAATTTTTTTTTTTTTTTTTTTTTTTTTTTTTTTTTTTTTTTTTTTTTAAATTTAAAAAAAATGGTTTTCTTATATTTTTTTTTCTAAGTATCTTTAAAATTTATACACTATTTTTATACACGTTTTCATACACACCTTTTTATACACACATTTTTTATACACACGTTTTTATACACGTTTTTATACATGTTTTTATACACACGTTTTTATACACACATTTATACACATATTTTTATACACGTTTTTATACACATGTTTTTTATGAACATGTTTTTATACACACATTTTTATACACATTTTTATGCACATATTTTTATACACCTTTTTATACACATGTTTTTTTATACACATGTTTTTATATACATGCTTTTATACACATGCTTTTATATACACGTTTTTATACACACATTTATACGAACATTTATACACACATTTTTATACACACATTTATACACATATTATTATACACGTTTTTATACACACGTTTATAAACACACATGTGTATAAAAACATGTATAAAAATGTGTGTATAAATGTGTGTATAAAATGTGCGTATAAATGTGTGTATAAAAAGTATGTGTATAAAAACATGTGTATAAAAACATGTGTATAAAAAACATGTGTATAAAAACGTGTATAAAAAAATGTGTATAAATTTGTATAAATTTGTGTATAAAAACGACCGTATTGAAAGATCGTTAGTATAAAGGACTAACGGTGCAAATTTTTGTTGCAAACGGTCGTTAGCTAACGGAAAAAACTAACGACAGTTAGTCTCAGGGACCAAACCCGTTATGGGTCGCAACCACAGGGACTAGATCCGTTATTAAAAAAGTTTAGGGACTATACCCGTTAAACCCGACAGACCATAGGGACCATTTATGAAATTAACTCAGAATAAAAGAGTGCAGCCTTTTTTTTTTTTTTTTTTTTTTTTTTTTTTTTTTTTTTTTAAATGTGATGATTTTTGGACATTGGAATATTGGATACCAATAAATTTATACTCTGTTCTCAAGATTAGTTTTGGAAAGAATGAAAGTGAAATGGAGTGGTACTAAAAATTATGTGTGTTCTCAAGATATGTTTAAGAAAGAAGGGAAAGGGAATGGAAGAAAAAGGAAGGGGCACGTGAGTGTTTTTTGTTTCAAAACTTTCATCTCATATATGAGATGAAAGTGAAGGAAAGTGTGTATATTGACCATATTGACCCTTCATCATTGTATACAAATTTTGTGTGGATATTTTGAAAGGGTGAATCTGTAAATTAACAACCCTATCTTTTACTCATTCCTTCCTTTTACTTCAAATTCCTTCCTTTTACTTCAAACTCAAGAACACAAAATACATCACTAACTTTCTTTCATTTTCTTTACCTTTCTTTCACTTACTTTTCCTTTTTTTCATTTCCCCTCTTGTAATAACTCTAGAACACAGTGTTAATGTGTTGTATTGTCGAGAATAAGTGAGAACATAGGATGTGGTTTGAATGAGAATAAAAGTGTGTGCAACTTTTTTTTTTTTTAATGTGATGATTTTTGAATATTTGATACCCACAAAGCGATAAAATTAATGTGTTGCATTTTCGAACTGATAAAATAAATGTGGTACTATAGCAACATTAATGGCACAAATAAAATAAATGTGATTGTTTTGTTGAACGTATGATACCCACTGTTGCATTAACAAAAAGCCAACAACCCTTTTTGATACTATATCAACATTAATGGCACAAACAAAGCATATGCATAATTCAGATATGTAAAACAGATTACAGTAATTAAAAAAAAAAAGTATGGACATTGCCGTCAACAGCCCACTGTTGCATTAACAAAAAGAAAATAGTCAACAGCTTTTTTTTGTAATGTTTTTTAATTATAAATGAAAATTTAATTTAAAAAGTCGCAATCGTGGTCATCACTAGCAGGTTATGGTTGGGTGTAGTATTAGAGAGAGAAAACTAATGTGACACTGATGTGGCAGAGGGTGACCACAATATTTGTGGTTGTGATTAGTATAGGCCTAAATATATCACTGTCAATTTTTTTGTTTGGTACGAGTTTTTATGTATGCTTATCAAATAAAAGTAGATCCACCATATGTTGCAAAAATATTATAATATCCTATAAAAATTCTAAAAAATAATCACATGAACAAAATTTAATTAAGTATAAATAAAAAGAAAATAAGATATATTTTGTGGCTGAAAAAAGGTTCAATGGTCCCGCGGGAATGATTTGAGAAAAGTAACCTCCTCCCCCTACTATGAGTTTATTACTAATAATACATGATTAGATTCCAAATTTATTAACCAAACACTTGCAAAAGGTTTGATTGTGATTCTTTTATTTCTATACCCATGTACCAAACACACCTTGTATCTGTGTTTTAAAGTTTTATCTTTTATTTGGGTTTCATTACCTATAGGTTTTACCTTGTTTATCAACCCTTGTATTAGGGTTACAAAATTCGCTTTGCATCATGCGTCATTTGTGTGTGTTTAATCTTTATATTTATCTTTAATCTTTATCTTTAACTACTTGAAAGCTTTAATATCTTTCTACTAATAGAAGTATTCAAAAATTTAATTTTACAATCTTTCCTATTTGTATACTTTATTTTTGAAATATTGTAACATATACTAATTTAATGCGATTAATTAAATTTACTAATGACAATTAACATCATATTGTTATTAAATACTCCCTCCGTCCCACATTAAATGTCATGTTTTGACTTTTCCAGTATTTGTTTTTCAACTTTGACTATAAATATTTTTGTTTGTGTTATGTAATACTTGATGAAAATTAAACTAAAGAAAATACATTTAAAACTCAATTTATTCATATATTTTTCATCAAGTATTATATAATACAAAATAAAAAAGTTAAGTTCAAAGTAGAAAAAGATTGACTTCAAAAAGTCAAACAGGACATTTAATATAGGACAGAAGGAGTATAACTTATAGTTATTCACTTAAACTTTAGCTTATATTATGACTTCTAAAACTTACGGGGTGTTTATTATCCGGTTTTTTAAGCATGGTTTAGGATGATGCCCAAAATTTATTGAATCCATTGGGGTAAAATAAAGGAGACATCCTCAAAGTCAAAAGTAGATCAACTTGGTGGTGTTTGAACCTTACTTTTTAATGCTATGAATTGTACCCACATGTTACTTGTAATTAATCATTGTCTCATTCTTTTTCTATGTTTTTTTTATTAAAATAGTATAATAAATTTTAATATAAAATCAATAAAGTACACTTAAATAATTATAAAATATATTTAAATAATTATAATTTCTATTTCCTAAACCTAATCCAAATTCAAATCCTATACCAAATCTAAATTTTAATCCAACCCCACTTATAAACCAAAAGGACCCTTAGGCTGCATGCAGTAGAGGAGAGGGTCGACTAAACGATCGATCGCCCCTATTGTGGGTGTCGATCGCCTAGCGATTGATCGTCACTTTTTCACTCATTTGGACCGTCCCTGCGATCTAAATCGTCCAAGTTATTTGTTTTGTGTTTTGTTTATTTCAACCAAGTTTTGTTCATTTCGTTTACTTCCTTTTTTTTCAACAAACATAATTCATACACTATAAAACTTGCAATGTTTTTTAAATTTGGTATTGTAATGTTAAAATATTTAAATCCTATTTGATACGTAAGTGAATATACATTAAAAATTGAATTGAAAATACAAAATACAGATTAATACAAACTACGATACATAAATGAAAATGAAAATACAAATTACGATACAGAAAATAAAACACATAGATTAATATATGTTATAACCCTCGTCGTAAGAAGAATACCCGTCCGCAAACCTGCCCTCTTCGTACTCTCTTTCCAAAATGTCGAACAAGTTGTCTCTACGCTCTTGTTCTTCCCTTGCTTCCTGCTCCCTACGAGCTGCTTCCTCCCGTGCTTGTTCTTCTTCCATTTCTCTCAATGCTTCTTCATCCTGAGGAAGTAGTCGTTGCTCTTCCTCAGTAAGCTGAAACGGATTGTCTTCTTGTTCCTCAACCGATTCCTCTTCCGTTTGGAAAAACGGAATGATATCTGTTGGTGGAGTGTTAACCATGTTTTCGTAAAATTGTTGGGAGAAATATTTGGGAGAATGATTATTGGGATTGTTTTCGTGAGATATTCTTGAGAGAATTTGATAAGAAGTTGTATGTGTGTGAGTTGTGTGTGTGATAATTTGAAGCAGATAGTGGGTATATATTGGGAAATTTTGAATTTGAAATTGAATTTGACTTTTGATTTTGAATTTGAATCCTCCCACTCGTACTGTAACTTTTAGTTTGAATTTGACTTTTGAAATTGAATTTGAAAGTGAATTTGAAATTGATGAAAATGTAGTGAATATATATATATATAATATATATATATATATATATATATATATATATATATATATATATATAATATAGGGAAAAAGGATAGGGTTTGTTTTGAAAATATAAAAAGATAGTTTTTTTTTTGAAAATAAAAATGAAGATCGCCCTTACTGTGGCAACCAATCGCATGTAAGTCGCCGGAGAGAGAAAGTTGACGTGACGGATAAAATAAAGGTCAATCGCCATTCTTACTGTGTCCAGCCTTATAACTTTTTGTTATTTCCTTCATAAACAACCATGACACCACTTGAAATTTTCACCAAATTAGTCCAAAATATATATATATATATATATATATATATATATATATATATATATATATATATATATATATATATATATATATATATATATATATATATATATATATAACAATTAAATGAAAATATATTTTTACGAATTTATTCAAGATAAATGATGCAAACATGCAAAGTGCTAAGTATATGATATAAATAAGTATAATATTAATATATTTATCTCTTAGTCATCTCACATGATTTATTGAGCATTACTGGAGTATTTAAACACTTTTTTTTTACTTATACTTCACACCTGTGTGGACTAATAAAATGCAAAAAATTGTTGGTAATAGTAAAAATTTATATGAATGTAAGTTTAGAAGATGCATATTTGTACATTCTTTATTAAGATGATGCAAATACTTTTTTTAAATTCGGTAAAAACATTCAAAAAATAAAATATCACATTTTGTGATTGGGAGGTGTAACTTGTTTGGCGTATAAAATGTAATTAAGTTTATCACAACGTTTATTAACTATTTGTGAATATAAGCCGTTACCAACCACTTTAACTTTCTATCTTTTAATAATACTCACTACTGACTATAAATAGCTGCTATTCCGCATGGGTATATTACATGAAATTATTTCCCATTGCTTAAAGTTATCTTAACCTAAACTTTTTTTCATGTCAAGTTATTGTTATAAAAGTCACATAATTAAAAAAACATTGGTCGCTAAAGCTTCTAATTATAGGGTACCCGCCACTGTAATGCGCGGATATTCTACTAGTGTTGTTATATTGGTTGTTCAATGCTTCAATTTTGTTCAAGAAAATGGAAAACAAGAAAATGGAAATAGTTATTATTATATGTCTAATTTGAGTTTTGAGAGTACTAAATAACCATTGTTTACGTGATTTTTGTGTTACATAGTTGTACACTTGTACTAAGGTCTAGAGTTGGCCATCAGAACCGGTTCCTGAACCGGAACTGAAAAAAATCCGAATCCGAATCCGGTCAAAGCCGGTTCCTCCAAGATCCGGTCCAGTTCCTGCAAAATCCGGTGGTTCCTATCCGGTTCCATGTTTCTAGCGCTAGAACCGGTTCGGAACCGGATATTTCCACATCAGTTCGAGATCCGGTTCTTGGGAACCGGTTCCGAACCGGATCCAACGGTAACATAGCCATTTTCTGCAATTTCTGGACAGTAGCAATAATAGAGCCGTTTGGCTTGTTTTTTGCCCGTTTTCTAACGGGAATATCCCACCTTTTGTCCCATTTTGACCTCCTAATCTTCCCTATAAATACCAAGGTTGATTTTGGTTGAATCACAACAATCAAACACACTAAAAACACTTAAAAAAAACGCTCACAAACTTGATAAAAAACGCTCACAATGTCTAAAAACCGAGTTTCTCAAAACTCAACATCAAATACCGGTAATCCCACCGCTCAAGGTTCTACAAATGAACCGATTGAAGTTGGGATTGTACCAACAACCCGAAACAACGAAATTTGGTGTAATTTCGACATGGTTAAGTTCTCGGATGGATAAAAAAAGGCTAGATGTAAAGCTTGTAACACTTATATCCGATCCGACGGGAACTCTACGTTGAAGAAGCACACGACTCTACATTGTAAAGCAAAAAGAGGCGTTTCGGGATCGGAACAAAGTACTATGGGACGAGATGGGAGTATTTTTGTATATGACGAGAGGGCGCTTCGACAAGATTTAGCACACTTTGTGATTCAAGAGGGTTTGCCGTTCAACCACTTCGACAACCCTCGGTTAACGAGGTTGATTCAACAAAGGCTTCAACCACGATACACTCATGTAAGTCGTCAAACTCTTAAACGTGATTGTATTAAATATTGGGTAAGGGTTAAAAAGGAATTAATACTTGGTTTTCATGCTTTAAAAACTAGTGTAAACTTAACAACCGATGTTTGGTCGGCGGGTCATGGTTTGCCCAGTTCGTACATTTGTGTTACCGCACATTGGGTTGATCCCGTTACTTGGAAAATGATGAAACGTACTATTGCTTTTGAAATCTTTGCATATCCGCACACGGGTGAAAATTTAAGTATGATGTTGAGATGTGTTATGAAAACGTTTAAAATAGAAAAAAAAAAGTTTTTTCAATATCATTTGATAACGCTTCTAATAATACAAATGCGATGTCTAGGTTAATACTAAATTATCGACCACCTCTTGATGGCATGTTTTATCATAGTCGATGTGTTGCACACATCATTAACTTGGTTGGCCCGGGATTTACTAAGCGTACAAGCTTCTACCGTTGCTTCGGAATCCGCTTTTTCTACTAGTGGAAGGGTATTGTCGATAAGAAGAACAAGACTCACACCTTTATCTTTGGAGATGTGTATTTGCTTGAAGGATTATTTAGATGGGAATGAACGTATACAACACGTTTCAATACTTGAAGAACCGATGGAATACGAGAAACAATTACAAGAGGTCGAGGTGGAAGAGGGTTATGTAATCCATCTCTCCGAAGAAGAAGTCGCTTACGATGAAGCTACAAGCGCCGCAAGGTCCGCCGTTGAAGTTGAAGATGAAGATGGAGATGAAACGAACTGAATAAGAATAAGTAGTCGAAATGTAATAAATTTGTGATTCAAGTACTTTGTGTGTGACGTTTATGAGTTTTTTTAATAAAAGTCGAAGTTTATTAAGTTTATTGTGTGGAAAACGCGAACGAAAAAGAACCCAAAAACTCGAAACATGACATGCCCACTGTTAGTTTTTGGCCACCGGTTCGACCGGTTCTTAGGAACCGAACCAGAACCGGTGCTACCGGTCCGGGTATTTTAGAGGCTGGATCCGAAAATATCCGATCCGGTTCCTTGACTTTGACTATTATCCGATCCGGTTCTTTTTTTTGGATCCGAGTTTTGGCCACCTCTACTAAGGTCTAATGAAATGCCTATAAAGAGATAAGCCTTCTGAACAGTTTTTTGGAATAGATGTACGGCAATGCTAGATAGAATCGCTTTTGGCATGTCGTCTAGAACTTCTTCTTGCTGTAACTATGTGTTCTAAACTTGGCATGTGTGCTAACCGCCTACCCACCTTAACAATGGGTCGAAATGTAGCATTTTAGGAGAGCTGAAGATTGAGTTTATTTACCATGACAAAAGCTGTAACAACACTATGGATGACTAGATTTGTCATGTTTCTAATTAGATTAGAAGTGAACCCGATGGTGAACAACAGATAGAAGATATTGAACACCTCGTCCCTGGATTTACTGCGTGCAAGTTTCTATAGCTGACTGCTGTAAGGGTCACAACTCACAATTGTAAATACATTGAATAGGCATATCCCAGCCAAATACTTCAGTTGGTGTATGTGTCCGGACGACACGACGTCGTCCGGACTATTCTTATGTGTTCTGATGCGTGGTTTTGCAACCTTACAACAGGTTTTACCTCTCGAGGGATCTCAAGAGGCTTACAACCCCACCAGGCAGTGTACCTGACCGATGTAGTATAGTGTAGTGGTAAGTACGGGGGATTGATCGTTCTCCACAGGGAATAGTGTTCGTTAGGTATGAAAAATTACTCTAATAGGTCTATGGGTGAGAGAAGATTCTTTTTATGTTTTTATATTTTTTTATGAAAGCAAGTAAAATCTCGGGTTTGAAAGAGTGGGCGGAATTAGTTGCTAGTCAACTAACCCAAGTTACTACAAATGCAAATAAAATAAAATAACAGAAAATGAAAAGGTTGGTGAAAACTTATGTGGAGGGAAATGTGTTTACTTAGATTTCCTTACTCCCTAACTATCTTTTACCGGTTGATTAGTGTGTATTAGTTGCGTGGATGACGGGTGTATTCCTTAATACCAATTGTGAGGTGGCGTACGTACTTCCCCAACTCTACAAGCTCCTACTTCACTCCTATGTCGAGCCGGCTAGGAAGCTCCTAACATGGGATCACTAGAATTCGCTTGTGCATTAAATACAACCATAAAAACCTTTAGTACGCATTGGTTCATGTTTCTTAAGACATTCAAGCAAGTTACCGAATAGGAAGTTAGCCAGTTTTCTTAAGCCTAACATAGATGAACAATCATCCAATACAACTAACAACACACTAATAACCAATAATCAATAGCTAGGTTTCATTAGATCTAAGCAAACACAAAATAAATCTAGCCTAGCATGTTAAACAAAAGACAAGAACAAGATAGAATCAAACAACACATAGACATATTGAATGATTAATTGATAACTTATCTTCAATGTAACATGGAAGATCTCAAGGCAAAAAGCCTTGAAAAAGCTGCCAAATTCGTCCTAGGGTTTTCACACACAAAGTTCCCCAATAAGTTCCACAATAAGTTCCACCCTAATGACAAAGAATTGCAAAACTATATATAGATTTTCAGATCTGACGGCGTCACGTTATGGAGTGTGACGCCGTCACCTCGCCGCTTTTAGGGTTCCCGGATGACCATCTTGACGCCGTCCCTCTTTAGCTCTCCAAAATCCGTTCTGGCTTATCAGGGGTTGACGCCGTCAGAATTAGGGGTGACGCCGTCCCTCTTTAAATTAAGCCTTGACGACCTTGATCATATTAAAGCGTGACGCCGTCAGAATTTCATGCAAATTTCACTGGCTTATCATGAGTAAATTTCACATCCACCTTTTCTTGCCAAGCCATGACACCGTCCAGGGATAATCCTGACGCCGTCAAAGGTAACTTTTAGCATGATTTTGAGACTTTGTCGTTTTCTTCACTTTTATGCTCCAAAAACGTCCAAAATGCTTCCTTTTCCAGATTTCTTCTCAAAAGTACCTAAAATGACAAAAGGAACGATTTAGGGCAATACTTGATCAAATAAATACGATTTAGGACTTAAATGACCCCTTAAAAGCGGTACACTTTTCGCTTCATCAAATACCCTTACACTTGAGATTTGCTTGTCCTCAAGCAAATGTGCTTTTATTCTAATCAAAATACAAGTTAGGGGTCATTTAATGCTAACATAAAAGTAATTACAACAAATAATTGTTCCACTTTAATCATAATAAGCACGGAGATTACAAACTAGCACCTCACAAGTAGTGTTTAGATACTCACATCTCTCAAGTGTCATCAAAATAAATCTCAAAAAATGAAAACGGATAATATCTCTCACTACCTGTCATAGCAAATAGACTACCATAGGCTTGGGAAAGGATCGAAAACCTCCTCCACTAGGCATAAGCACCTAAGATAAACTATCAAAGAGGGCTTTTAAACGGGTTATAACGTTAGGTGTAAGGAAAAGGAAAACACGGTTTTGTTGGATAAAGAATATTTTACTGGTGGCGAGTTAAAGATCTTGATCAATTACATGTACTATACAATGTTGCTAAGCCAAGACTCGACTCGATCTTAAGCTAGAAACAAAATAACAAAAAACATAAAACAAACATAAAATGAAACGGGATGGTAGTCCGTATGTTTTTTCTATTTTTCTTTTTCTCATTTTTTTTTTGTATTTTTCTTGATTTTTTTTTTTTTTTTTTTTTTTTTTTTTTTTTTTTTTTTTTTTTGCATACACTTTTGCCCTACCATCCAAAATAATACATCAAAGGGGCGTTGCATTCCCCTTACACTTAAACTTTTACATAACTTTACAATTAACTAATCTAATGACTCGAATTAAGATAATCAAAACACTTGGAGTACTTTTAAAATATTTAGCACATATGGGGGTAATAAATGATGTTCTTCCCTATTACTCCATTACACTAGTACTTTACCCATGAGTCTCAATCGTCCCAAAACAATATGTACAAGGATATGACTCGACTTAGCAACCATGTAATCAATTAGATAATTAACTTGGGTTTAAACAAATGTTGTCACAATAATGCACTAAAGATAAGTGCATACAAGGTAGGCTAAGGCGATTTGGGTGTACATTTTAGTGGGGTGTAAACAAATTCTTCCTTTAATTAAAATGCTTAAAGGTCGAAACGAAAAGATAGGCTCTGAGGGGTGTACTAGGGGTATCGTGTACTAAAAATGAGTACAACGCCAAGGGTGTGGGAGAATTACTTGACCAATGTAGCCAATGTAATTATAACAAAAACACAGGTGTAAAACAATGGGTTAATCCTAATGCCTCTTATCATGTAGTAAATCTAACTACACGAATGTAGTCTCACTTGTGGCCTCGGAATGGTCCTAACGCAAGTTCTAGAATCTAAGTGCTACCGGTACACACATCATAGCATAAATGCTTTTCCTACCAATTCTAGGGGCGAACCTCACATATTTGGGGGTGGAAAAATTTTTACTGGTACGGTTTTTGTGCTAGTCATATAACTCCTATCCGTGAGACGCTCATTAAGATCAAAGTTTCACTCCTATATGTTGTAAAAAATTTAAATTTGGCACTAAAATTGCCCGATCAGGTATTTATCTCAGTTTTATTACACATCTACTATTAAACAAACAAAAATCAAGCGTAATAGCATTCTCTAAAATCGTACTTTTACCCCCCCCCCCCCCCCTTACACTTAAGATGAACATTGTCCCTAATGTTCAAATAACAAGATGTAAAAGAAAAAAGTAAAAGAATGAAATCAAATACTCCCCTGATTCGCTCGGTGGATAAAGAAATAACATGGTTAGATCTTCTTCCAAAGTAATGTTGAAGCTCCATGACTAATGCATCGCCATAAGCTTGATCCAACAAACATTTCCTTGTCCAAAATAACCTGTTAAACATGAGAAAACAAACACGAAAACCTGCATAACATCGGCGGGATAAACTCTATATATAAGGATATAATGCTTGTGGAATGATAATTTTGCAGATTCCTGGAGATTATAAGTTAGAGATTTAATAAAAACTTTTTATGAAAACAAAACTTTCAAAAATTTTCAGAAAATTAAACCTGACGCCGTCAGGTTGTAAAGCCTGACGCCGTCAGAAATGATCTGACAGAATTCTCATGTTACGTTTCCGGAAAATTTTTGGAAAAACCTATACCTTACTTCCTGGAAATCCTGCAAAACATCATTATGACTCGATACAAGCATTTGACTCAAACAAATACTAATATGTATGTTAATTTATTATTACTACGATTCATGTTCATTTGTGTTCTAATGAACCGGTTTGGATTTCCCTTACACTTATCTTTTGCAAAATACCTTTATATGTAGTTAAGACGAAGTTAAAAACAGGATAAAGCATTTTCACAAATTACTTTTGAACATGAATCAATAATAATAAAACTTAAACACACATACGGAAACAAATAAAATCAAACAAGCAAATAAACACACAAAGCAAATAAAACTTGGGTTGCCTCCCAAGAAGCGCTTTTCTTTATTAACGAGTCTTGTAGCTAGACTCAAAGTCACGCTACCCTATGTAAGTAAGCTCATCATCGAGGACGTCTTTAGGGTTAAGCTTGGTTTGAAGTTTCCTATTGGTCCGCTTAGTACGATATATCTTTTCAAACTTCTCTCCATCCGGGTCATACAATGTCATCTTAATATGCCATGACCCATCTCCATCTTTGGGTGGTTTGTCCCAATCCCATTTATGATCATCTTCCTCACGAGTCCACTTATTCATTCCTAGGTTAATTGGCAAAACTCCTAGGAAATCAATCATCTTCCTAAAAACTAGAGGGTCCTCAAATGGATCCAATTCGGTGTCCCTAGCTAAGAGTTGCTCTACCGTATGTGTTCGGCTCACAAAGTCCTCTTCTAGGTAAAATGGGCGTTGGGGTCCTATGAAGTCTCTATCAATCCAAGGTCCATATCTAGATGGTCTCCTATTTGATTCTAACCAATGGGGTGTCGGTTCCTCACTAGTATCATAGGCATGTTTCTTAACATCATAGACTGACCAAGTATCACCTTCTCCTACCGCTATCTTAGATTCCTTACAATCAATCATAGCACTAGCGGTCGCCAAAAATCCTCTACCTATTAACAAGGGGCATGTAGGGTCGCTAACCATATCAAGGACGTGGAAATCGGCTAAAATGGTTAGTTTTCCTATGTGTACTAACACGTCTTTGACTACTCCAACCGGGTAAGCAACACTTCCATCCGCTAAACCAATTATTGCCTCGGTTTCTTCAAGTTTTCCAAGTTTTAGAGAAGTGTAAAGAGGTAACGGAAGTAGGTTAAGGCTTGATCCAAGATCGGCTAATGTGTCATAAGCCTCCGAATTACCGATCTTGCAAGGTAGGACAAATAAGCCCGGATCATCTAATTTCTTAGGTAGCTTGTTTCGAACAAAGGCAGTCCCTTTTTCGCCTAACTTGAGCTTCTTCTCATCCAACACATCCACAACCGGACTTTCAAGGTGGAGCTCCTTGAATTCTTCGTCAAGGTTTTGAGTGGGAGGTGTTTCAACTATGTTGTTGACCAATTTGGATGTCATAACTTCTTGGTCATTTGGAACGACTTGGGTTTGTTTGAAACACGTGCTCATGGAATTGACCGAATAATATTGTGGATAAGAACTAGGAGACGAAACTGATGAAATGGCGTTGACGTTTAGTTTCGGGTTCTTGACCGTGTTGCTAGGGAGTGCTCCCATTTCTCGGTCATTAAGGGCTTTCAACAAAGTGTCAATCTTATTGGTCATCTCGCTTTGTTTTTGTTTGAAATCGGCTTCAAACTTGGCTAAACGAGCTTCTTGAGATGCCATAAATTGGGACATCAATCCTTCAAAGTTATTGGTACTACCATTGCCGGAAGGATTGTTGTTGAAAGTACGGTTCGAGTTGGAACCGCTTGATTGTAAACGATTAGGTGGGTTGGAATAATTGGTTTGTTGTGTGTTTTGGTTTTGCTTCCACCTAAGGTTTGGGTGATTTTTCCATGAGGGGTTGTATGAATCACCGTAGTGTTTTGGCTCGGGTTTGAAAGTGTACCACTTGTCTCCCGCTCCGTCGGTACGCGAGGATGCGTAGTCCACAAAAGCTTGTTCGGGGAGTTCCATGCAATCACGAGTGTCGTGGGGACCACTACATAATTCACATGAAGAAGTGATTTTGTTCACTTGGCTTGAAGGTTTAGGAGCCTCATAGGATTTCATGAGAAACTTGACTTGGTCTTCAAGTTCTATGATCCTACGGTCGGAAGTGCTTGAATTGTTCGAAGGCAAAGATATTGCCTTGACCGTTTTATTCAAATCACGGGGATCACTCCAACTTTCGTTGTCATAAAGAGCAAGATCCTCTAGGAGAGCCCATGATTGTTCCGCACTTAGATCACGTAGCTTACCACCGGCCGATTGGTCAATGGTTTGCCTCGTGTAGAGATTGATATGGTCATAGAAGATTTGGACTTGGAGCCAAAGTTCTATGCCATGATGAGGGACTTTTTGGAGTAAGTCCTTGAATCGAGTCCATGCCTCGTAGAGGGTTTCGCCTTGACGTTGTTGGAACATCAAGATATCATTCCTTAGCTTGGTAGTTCTTCCCGGTGGGAAAAACTGAGCAAGGAAACGAGTGGTGAGATCATCCCAAGAGGTGATGGATCCTGCGGGTTGACGCTCTAGCCATTGACTAGCTTGGTCCCGCAGAGAGTATTGAAAGAGACGCAATCGGGTCGTCTCTCGAGTGGCAACATCAAGGTCTATAGAATCAACGATTTTGAGAAAGTCCTTGAGATGTTGGTTAGGATCTTCAGAACGAAGTCCATGGAATGCGCATCCGCTTTGCACCAACCGGATGGTGTCGGATCGCAAGGGTGTGACATTGGCTCCTTGAGTGAGCTCAATGGTGTTTCGATAGCCATGGTGGCTAGGACGGGAGTATTCTCCTAAAGTACGGGCTCTAGGAGGTGGTGGTGGTTGTTGTGGTGGTGGGTTGTTGGGATTAAGGATATTACCATCTTCCATGATGTCTAATGGTAATGGTTACGAACAAATAAACGAAGAAAATAGATAGACTAAAGAAAACCTAGAAAAATAAAATAAAAATCTCACTAGAAAGGAATCTAGTGAGTAGACCTATAAAATAAAGATTCAACCTAAACAATAACTATTCCCCGGCAGCGGCGCCAAAAACTTGATGCGTGGTTTTGCAACCTTACAACAGGTTTTACCTCTCGAGGGATCTCAAGAGGCTTACAACCCCACCAGGCAGTGTACCTGACCGATGTAGTATAGTGTAGTGGTAAGTACGGGGGATTGATCGCTCTCCACAGGGAATAGTGTTCGTTAGGTATGAAAAATTACTCTAATAGGTCTAAGGGTGAGAGAAGATTCTTTTTATGTTTTTGTATTTTTTTATGAAAGCAAGTAAAATCTCGGGTTTGAAAGAGTGGGTGGAATTAGTTGCTAGTCAACTAACCCAAGTTACTACAAATGCAAATAAAATAAAATAACAGAAAATGAAAAGGTTGGTGAAAACTTATGTGGAGGGAAATGTGTTTACTTAGATTTCCTTACTCCCTAACTATCTTTTACCGGTTGATTAGTGTGTATTAGTTGCGTGGATGACGGGTGTATTCCTTAATACCAATTGTGGGGTGGCGTACGTACTTCCCCAATTCTACAAGCTCCTACTTCACTCCTATGTCGAGCCGGCTAGGAAGCTCCTAACATGGGATCACTAGAATTCGCTTGTGCATTAAATACAACCATAAAAACCTTTAGTACGCATTGGTTCATGTTTCTTAAGACGTTCAAGCAAGTTACCGAATAGGAAGTTAGCCAGTTTTCTTAAGCCTAACATAGATGAACAATCATCCAATACAACTAACAACACACTAATAACCAATAATCAATAGCTAGGTTTCATTAGATCTAAGCAAACACAAGATAAATCTAGCCTAGCATGTTAAACAAAAGACAAGAACAAGATAGAATCAAACAACACATAGACATATTGAATGATTAATTGATAACTTATCTTCAATGTAACATGGAAGATCTCAAGGCAAAAAGCCTTGAAAAAGCTGCCAAATTCGTCCTAGGGTTTTCACACACAAAGTTCCCCAATAAGTTCCACAATAAGTTCCACCCTAATGACAAAGAATTGCAAAACTATATATAGATTTTCAGATCTGACGGCGTCACGTTATGGAGTGTGACGCCGTCACCTCGCCGCTTTTAGGGTTCCCGGATGACCATTGATGAACTCAAATAAGTACATTTTATTACTATCATTTATCCTATTAAATTGACTTGTTTTACTATATTATGTATGAGGATTGATACTTAATCGTTTACTTTTGTAATTCTCAGGTAAAAACAAGCATTTGGTGAAACTTAGCGATTTTGGACTAATAATGGAGCAAAACATGCATAAAGTTAAGAGTCTACTGAAATGAAGAAGATCAAGACTAATCTGCTCCAGATGCGCCGCATCTCACTCATGACATGCGCCGCATCTCTATCAAGATATCACCAGATACGATCCAAGATACAAGAGGACATGCGCCGCATCTAATCATGGAGTTACGCCGCATCTTCTGGCGGTGTACGAATATTCCTGAATATTATAATCTTGGACCCCACGCGAAGTTAAGTAGATGCGCCGCATCTTCCCTCAGACAGAAACTATAAATACCCCGTAGACCAGACGAATTAAAGGGTTCCGAACATTATAACCTAAGACCGAACAGGAGAAACCAAGGACGAATTCAGTCAAGGAGGCAGCACAAGACACACCCAAATCAAAGATACAAGAGCTGTAAGAAGGTGCTGCATGTGTTTAATTCATTAAGTAGTTTTGTTTTATTGTGTTAGCAAACTTTAATTCATCAGGATTGGTGGCTTGTGTAATGTGACAACGAAAGATTGCACTCCCTTTAATACTTGCTTTCCCATCAATTAAAGTTTATATGTTGATGTCTTTGGTTACTACTTATTAGTGCATTGATAACCTCTGTGTCTATTAGTGGCTTGCGGGCATTTGACTGCGGGACATAATGTGGCTCCCACGGTTATTACTAAATTGATCACTTAGGAATAACTTTTAGACATAAGTAATCATTAAGGGTTTACTCGCCGATAAGAATAGGACCAACGAGAAAGGGTTAATTACATACACTTCATATAAAGCTATCAATAAAACAAGTGACAATCTACTTAATCATAAGGACAGCCCTCTTATTGTCTCAAGTATCTATCTGTGTACGTGTGTGCTACTTGCTGATTCGTGCCTATTGGTTTATTTTATTATTTAATTGCAAACAAACCGTGCCAGTCTCTCAGGCTGAAACCCCCTTGCGTTAGGATATTAAAATACTGATTAGAATAACGAGATAATACGTTCCACTCTTAGTGATCGACACTCTACTTACCATTATATTCATACTGACCGGGTACACTGCTCGTTAAGTGTGTGTGTTATTGATAAGTCGGCTAAATATAAATTTAAAACTTGAGTAGGCATTAAAACTGCTAAACCGCAACGACACATCACGCGCATCAAGTTTTTGGCGCCGTTGCCGGGGAGTGAATTGTTATTATCTGTTAATTTGATTAGTATTTTAATTAGGTTTTTCTTTTTATTAGATTAATTGCATCATTGTACTATTTTGCATATTTGTTGTATTGTGTGTTAATTGTTTTCTTTTATTTTTGTGTGTTTTATTTTCGTTGTGTGTTTTTATTTGTTTTTATTTTTCGTATTTTTTCTGTTCTGCTATCGTTGTACTGTGCTAAATCAAACGATACGGCGCATCTGATCTCTCAGATACGGCGTATTGCGTTTAATTTTTTTAAAATACAACGCGTTTAATTAATTCGATACGACGCATCTGCTTTTGCAGATACGGCGTATCTGTTTTTGATAAAAAAATTTCTAAACGTTAACGCCATACGACGCATCTGCTTTCGCAGATACGGCGTATCTATTATTTTAATTAAAAACAGTTTGCGAATTATTAAACAGATACGGCGTATCGATCTTTGTCGATACGGCGCATTCTTCTGAATCAAAAATCTTGTATTTTTAAACGTAACGAAAGTACGGCGCATTAACTTTTGTTAATACGACGAATATAATTTGATAAATATAGTTGATTTTTGATATTTACCTTGATCGGTCAGCTACTCTCGTTTGCAAGTTGTTTATTTTCAGGATAAATGATGACTCAAGCATCACCAAGAAGGATTACATTCTGAACCAAACCAAGAGACGCTAGCTGAAGTGACCGAACATAAGACGACAAGAGTGGAGGAAAACTCAGTACTGGTAACATTGAACTTCTTAAATTCTTGAAATAGAATCCCAGGTAAACTCTACGATAATTCAACTACCCAAAGGAAAGTTCTCTACATTATAATCTCAGTTTTATTATCCATGTTATACATCTGATTCAAGTCGTAATCTTAATTTTGTATGCTTAAAAACGATATTTGTTCCTAACCTCGGAATAAATCCTTATCCACTAAACAATAAGATTACAATTATTAATGAAACGTTTATGCCTATTGCTCTTATTTTGAATTCATCTATATGGTGTGCCGTTTAACCCAAATTTGATGTATAAGGAACTGTGTTGCGGAGGCCAAGGTACGTTCTTCATTTAAATTTCGTTAACTAACATAGAGATACGGCGGATCTAAATATCCAAAGCGCCGTATCCCTGACCAACTAGGACTTATTGACTAGTCAACGAAATTAAATAGATACGGCGCATCCCAATTTTCTAATACGGCGCATCGTGTCGCCCTATAAATACGACGGGAATGCGCCGCATAAACACACACAGTTAAGAACTTTCACGCACTAAAATTATACTCGAATCCCGATCGTTCTTTTTTAATCCACCTTTAATCCGATCTAGAATCTTCCTCCTAATCATCAAATCAAGGTAATTACTCCATTTCGATTTAATCTTGATTAATACAAAAATTAGGGTTTATATGATTGAATCGATTCGTGCTTAAATGATATAGAGATATGATTAGGACTTGCTCTAGATGATTTCCCCCGTATTTAATTTGCATAAGTAATTGAACTTATAACCTAATTTGATCTAACCGAAAATTTAGGTTTTGGGTTCGATTTTGAATATTTAGCGGGAAGGCGAATTAGTAGTGGTGGAATGAGATATTAGAACTGATATAAGGAGAATATGATACTGTGATATTTAGTGGTAGTTTACGTCACGGATACGGATTCTTGAAAAACGTGCCTGACCCTTTATTTTATACTGATATGCTTTTAGATGCGGCGCATCTAGGTTGATTAATGCGGCGTAACGACCTATTTCAAAATTGATAAAATTCTAGATACGCCGTATTGATTAATCTAGATACGACGCATCATCATACGCCGTATCTATTGTCTTGCACCGCATCTCTTATACTTTATATAGATACGCCGCACTGATTAAATCAGATGCGCCGTATCTACCTTATTTGCAGACTGTTTACTGACTGTGAATATCTATTTCAGATGGCATTACCAGAGGTCACATTTAGGCATCAGTGGCTACAATTTGAGAACATGGGACTAACTCCTGCCACTCTGGAAGATTACTTGCGTAGGCTTGACTCGATTTACTTCAAGAAAATATTCAGAGTCCAGGTTTTGAGTTTTGATGATGTAGGGTTGATTGGTGGTGGACATGCAGCTGAGAGTTTACAGCATCGGATGGAGATGGTAGTTGCTGGAGATGATGAGGAGGTGGTGTTTAGGTCTAGTGCTTGGGAGAGACTATTTAGGATTGACGAGCCTCTGATTAGGGAGCTCATGCTGGAGTTCTTTAGCACGATTCATTACAGGGAGACGGATTTGGAGATTGATACAGCTGACACTCTGGTATTCAGGTTAGGAGGTGTGCATAGGCAGATGTCGATGAGGCAGTTTATTTTGGCCATGGGGCTACACACTGAGGAGGAGCTTGGATCTGCTGGGTTTGCCAGGTACTGGGCTGAGAGTTTACGGATTGTCCCTGACAGAGGATTATTCAGTGATTACTGGGACCGGATTTCTTCATTGGGTGATATTACTACTTCCACCCCCTCATATACTTTGATCAGGGAGCCGATGAGGAGGCTGTGCCACAGGCTGATTGCACTTACTATTGCTGGGAGGGGTCAGTCACCTGAAAAGGTGACTACTCTGGACCTCTTCCTCCTTAGGAGTATGGATGAGGGGTTGTCGGTGAACATCCCCCACTTTTTAGCGCACTACCTCCACCGATCTGCTGCAGGGAGAGATCGGAGGAGCCAGATGACTGGCGGGCATTTTGTTTCGAGGCTGGCCCGCCATTTTGGAGTTATTGGAGCAGAGATCCCAGCGGGGCTGGAGGTTATTGTGGCCCGTCTCCCGGTTATCGATAGGGACTATTTGGTTAGACTCGGGATCTGCCAGGTGGCTGCGAGAGGCCACTTTTGGGCAGCATTAGGGCCCGCCAGAGCTGCAGGGCCAGAGGCGGAGCAGGGAGGACCTCAGGGACCTCCGGCTGCTGCTCCTGCCGACGAGGAGGTGCCTCAGGCACCAGTACCCCCACGCACCATTGGTCAGAGACATGAGGCAGTCGAGGGAGAGTTGAGAGCCCTGAGGAGGGACTCTGAGTGGGTGGTTAGGAGTGTGAGCAGACTTTTAGAGCATCAGGGTATTACCCACACCCGTCCTGATGGTACTGAGGTTGCGGGAGTGACACGTGCATACGAGCGCAGAGTCCGCCAGAGGACTGATGGAGCCAGCACTTCCGGGACCCATCCAGACGACCTTGCTCACCCATGATCTTACTCTCTTGATTTTACAGACATTGTTCCACACATTATTATTATTATTTGGATTGTACTGATCACTATTCTCATGTATATATTTAATGTTTCAGTTTATATTTCTTGTTATATCTGATGAAGACTGGCATTAAGTTCAGCATGAGAGTAAGAGAGGACGTGAGAGATTAAACCGTGGAAAGAGTCATTTTACAACAGACTGTTAACAGTCTGTTTGGTATCTACATGCGCCGCATCTGGTTAACAGATGCGACGCATCCTATCCTTTATTTTGTTTTATTTTTGTTTCAGGCCGCATGAGGATACGGCGCATCTCAATTCTGAGATGCGACGCATCTCCTGCAATGGTCATATCTTATTTTAATTTTTCTGCATTTTTATTTTCGACTTTAAAACTTTTTATCAGTTTATTTTTAAATGCGGCGCATCCCTGGTTAAGGATGCGGTGCATCTTTATTCTGATCCGTATTAATTCCAGGCTTGATACGGCGTATCTTCTTCCATAAGATACGGCGCATCGACTGACCTGATGATTTTCAGTTTTTATTTTTTTTAAGTTTTATTTTTCCTAACTACTAATGTATTATGCAAGTTGAACCTTTCTTATCTTAGGTGTGTTTTAAAGTGTTGGTGGTATTATAGTTTCCTGGATTTCCTGTGGATACATCAAGTATGAAGCTTTAACGTTCTAATCCACAAGAAGTTGATTTTTGCTCTTATACTAATGGAGGATCATACCGAGCAAATCTCAGGGGAGTTTTCCTGTTCTAATTCTTTTAATTTCCAGTTTTTAACCTTTTATACAAACAACGAGGACGTTGTTTAACTTAAGTGGGGGGATTGGAGAATTAGAACACTTAACAATTACTTGTCCTAAAACTTTTTCAAAAATTATGCTTAAAATGTGCTTAATATATCAAACTTAAAATTTTTTTTAGCATGTTTTTGTTTAAGATCTAAGTTGCATAGCTGCACACATGACGTTATTTTCAAAAATTGTGATTTTCCAAAATTCACAAATCTATGAGTGTGCCGGTGACTTGTAAACTTTAGAACTTGGCTTGTATACTATTCGAGACCACCATAATAAGTATTATTTTATATAATTGGAATGACTTGTCTAAATTGGTAAATTTCTAGGATTACACCCAAAAAGCCGTTATATGTTTTGTGTTATTAACTAACTACACTGGTTAGTTAACCCCCGTATAAACCCTTTTGTTACTCTCATTTTTAGAGTAAGATACCCCTAGAAAACACTCAGAGCCATTCCTTTCGTTTCTTACACCTATGTTTAAAATGTTTCGTTACACCCTTACACCTTAGCCTACCCTGTAGATTAGAATCCGTGGTTGGTTAATTGCTATAGGCAAAGTGTGTTTCCTTACATTACCTGTGTTCGTGTGCGTAATTCATTATCTTTGGTTAGGTCGGGAAATTGCACAATGCAATTGGAGTGAAAGTAAATATTGTATATCTTTGAGTTTATTTTTCGTGTGTTTACTACTTTCACTATTACCATTATTTCTGAAGTTATGAAAAGTATGGAAAAATTATCCGGAAAGAAAGTTGTAGTGATGTGGTGAAATTTTACACATCTATATTTATGTTTCAAGTTTACAAAAAAAAAAAAAAAAAAAAAAAAAAAAAATCGAAAAGAAAAAAAAAAGTTGGATGTTTGTTAAACCAACGATGTAAAGTTATGTAAGTGGTTCATATGGCCACTATTTGTTGTACTATATTTATGGATTGAATGGGAATTGGCAGTTATGGGAACGCCAATTAAGGTTTATTCTTTGATTAAGATCTTGTTGAGTATAATTCGTGTCTACCTAAAGCGTGTGTTTCAAGTGTTAAAGCGTGAGTTATTCGATGATATGAGTCTTATTCATGGGATGGTTGGGATAGTGATTAACCACACTTAGGATTTTAATTTATTTGTTTTGTTTATTTTTATTTTTACACCAATTTATATCCCAAATGTTATCCATACCCTTTATTATTCTTTATCCAACCAAACCTTTGATTTATTGAGATTAGGGATTTGAGCAATCTTAAGTATCGTAGTCGTGGATTCGGCTATGTATTTATGATTTTGTCGCCCTTTTTGATATATTATTATTGGTGAAGTTTGGACCTATCTTTAGCCTATTCGAGTTAAGGATTTGAGCAATTGCAAGTATCGTGTTCGTGGATTCGATCATGTATTTGTGATTTTGTCGCCTTTTCTGGAATTTGAGATCGATAGTGAAAGAGAATAATTAACCCTTAAGCCTAAAAACCCTTTTTACCGCTTTAGACTTGTTATTCCTTAGCTTTAGTGGTGGAGATGTGTATACTTGCCAAGCTTATGATAGAATATTCGTCACGACTGGACAGTTAAACGATTAGATTTGATTTTATCAACTTATTTTATTTTACTTCTAATTCGTTAAGTGTTTAGTTGTGTGATTATGAAATAAACGAATACATGCTTAAACATAAAAATAAATCCTAACATCTTTTAGGATACATTTTCATAAAAGAAATTTTAAGGTTTACTTGGGGACAAGTAAAGTTCAAGTGGGGGGATATTTGATGAACTCAAATAAGTACATTTTATTACTATCATTTATCCTATTAAATTGACTTGTTTTACTATATTATGTATGAGGATTGATACTTAATCGTTTACTTTTGTAATTCTCAGGTAAAAACAAGCATTTGGTGAAACTTAGCGATTTTGGACTAATAATGGAGCAAAACATGCATAAAGTAAAGAGTCTACTGAAATGAAGAAGATCAAGACTAATCTGCTCCAGATGCGCCGCATCTCACTCATGACATGCGCCGCATCTCTATCAAGATATCACCAGATACAATCCAAGATACAAGAGGACATGCGCCGCATCTAATCATGGAGTTACGCCGCATCTTCTGGCGGTGTACGAATATTCCTGAATATTATAATCTTGGACCCCACGCGAAGTTAAGTACATGCGCCGCATCTACTTAGTAGATGCGCCGCATCTTCCCTCAGACAGAAACTATAAATACCCCGTAGACCAGACGAATTAAAGGGCCGAACATTATAACCTAAGACCGAACAGGAGAAACCAAGGACGAATTCAGTCAAGGAGGCAGCACAAGACACACCCAAATCAAAGATACAAGAGCTGTAAGAAGGTGCTGCATGTGTTTAATTCATTAAGTAGTTTTGTTTTATTGTGTTAGCAAACTTTAATTCATCAGGATTGGTGGCTTGTGTAATGTGACAACGAAAGATTGCACTCCCTTTAATACTTGCTTTCCCATCAATTAAAGTTTATATGTTGATGTCTTTGGTTACTACTTATTAGTGCATTGATAACCTCTGTGTCTATTAGTGGCTTGCGGGCATTTGACTGCGGGACATAATGTGGCTCCCACGGTTATTACTAAATTGATCACTTAGGAATAACTTTTAGACATAAGTAATCATTAAGGGTTTACTCGCCGATAAGAATAGGACCAACGAGAAAGGGTTAATTACATACACTTCATATAAAGCTATCAATAAAACAAGTGACAATCTACTTAATCATAAGGACAGCCCTCTTATTGTCTCAAGTATCTATCTGTGTACGTGTGTGCTACTTGCTGATTCGTGCCTATTGGTTTATTTTATTATTTAATTGCAAACAAACCGTGCCAGTCTCTCAGGCTGAAACCCCCTTGCGTTAGGATATTAAAATACTGATTAGAATAACGAGATAATACGTTCCACTCTTAGTGATCGACACTCTACTTACCATTATATTCATACTGACCGGGTACACTGCTCGTTAAGTGTGTGTGTTATTGATAAGTCGGCTAAATATAAATTTAAAACTTGAGTAGGCATTAAAACTGCTAAACCGCAACGACACATCACGCGCATCAACCATCTTGACGCCGTCCCTCTTTAGCTCTCCAAAATCCGTTCTGGCTTATCAGGGGTTGACGCCGTCAGAATTAGGGGTGACGCCGTCCCTCTTTAAATTAAGCCTTGACGACCTTGATCATATTAAAGCGTGACACCGTCAGAATTTCATGCGAATTTCACTGGCTTATCATGAGTAAATTTCACATCCACCTTTTCTTGCCAAGCCATGACGCCGTCCAGGGATAATCCTGACGCCGTCAAAGGTAACTTTTAGCATGATTTTGAGACTTTGTCGTTTTCTTCACTTTTATGCTCCAAAAACGTCCAAAATGCTTCCTTTTCTAGATTTCTTCTCAAAAGTACCTAAAATGACAAAAGGAACGATTTAGGGCAATATTTGATCAAATAAATACGATTTAGGGCTTAAATGACCCCTTAAAAGCGGTACACTTTTCGCTTCATCATGTTCGGACGTTCGTTTCTTCCGGACTCCTCTCTCATCTCCAGACGCGCCTACTGACAGGCCCTGCCGACAGTTATACTGTATAGTCCCATCAACCGACACCTCTCCAGATTTCACGGGATTGTGTTCCCCACGTGGCCTGACACCTACTCACTAGGTCAGACATAGGTCAACTCGCTTAGTCCCGAGGTAAGTAGGTACAGTAGGTGTGGGTAGTATAAATACCCACACCTCATTTATGAGATGTATTGAATTCTTACACCTACTACTGTTACTCTCATATTACTGTTCAAACTATAACCGCCCGATATTTATTCTCACGTTGGAGGTGGGCCTTGGGATAAAACCCGGGGCGAGCCTAACGCGTGTGTCTCTTGTGTGTAGGAGTTAGCAAGGTCCGAAGGAATCACCCCGAAGGACGATACATAGAAGTGGGACCCACTCGCAAGGTTTTACCTCAACAAATTGGCGCCATCCGTGGGACCCGCTATTCAATCTACCTGAGCATTGAAATGGCTGGTTCCTCTTTTCATTCCCTACGTCTCGATGACAGGGAAGACGAAACCAACAATCACAACGTAAACGAACCTAACAACAACCGTGACCAGCACGAAACCGATAATCACGACCAACACGAAACCAATAACCATGACCAATACGAACCCAACAACAATCACAACCGATACGAGCCCGACAACAATCGCAACCAGTTCGAAGCTGGTAATAATCAAAACCGCAACCGGTATGAAACCAACAACCACCAAAACCAGCATGACAATTCGGCCGAGGACTCTCCCAGTCTCCAAGACATAATTGTTAGCCGAGTTGCGTCACTAACGGAACTAATCAAAAAGCACAATGCACAAAGCGGAAGCGCTCTTAAACCGCTTCGGCTAAATTTCGAAGAAGAAGGGAATACGAGTCAGGGAAAGGAAAAGGTAGGCGAAGAAAAGGACGATGACCTGCACAAACCTTTTAAAGAGACGTCAAGGTCACCGTTCACTCGCCGCATTGTTGAGTTCTCCGGTCCGGCCCATGTGATGCCGCTCAACATGAGATTCTATGACGGGTCAACGGATCCGAACGATCATCTCACCAGGTTCACTGGAGCCGCCAATCAAGGGGAATGGCCTATGCCGGTATGGTGCCGCATGTTTCAGCAAACCCTGGACGGAGCAGCAGGTGGGTGGTTTGAAAGGTTGGAACCCGGAAGCATTGACAGCTGGAATGAATTAAGGGAGCAATTCTCGACGAGATTCGCCCTTCGAAAGAAATGTACGAAGGACCCCACGGAGATTACCAAAATCACCCGACGAGCTCACGAATCCCTTCCGGATTTTAAGGAAAGATGGACTGACGAGGCGAGTTACATCAGCGGTGTACCAGAAATTATGAGAATCTCCGCCTTCATGAGTGCACACAAATGTCCATCTCTCGCCAAAAAATTTTCCGACAGAGTACCGCGCACGGTTACGGAAATGTTCACTAGAGTGGACGACTTCATAAGGTCGGAAGAAGCATACCGTAATACAGAATTACCGAAGGGCGAGGGATTCGATTCAAACAGGAAAGGAGGTCAAGGGTTCAAGAATGATAGGCCAAGAGGGGAACGTCGAAACGATTATCTCCAGAGGGACGTCTACCACCCTTATGTCACCCCAAAAAGAAGCTACAATCGAAACAACTACCCCCTTCCGGAATACCGCCGAAATGACGCTCCTAAACCGGCGGTCCCCCGCGCAGGTCTGAGGTCGTTGGTAAAACCCCAAAGAGAAATTTTAGCCACAGAACATCATCTGAACCTACCCACCCCTCCCCTGACAAGAAATAGACCGAAAAAGAGGATCTGGATAAGTACTGAGAGTACCACAGGGAAAAGGGGCATATCACCGATGATTGTTTCCAATTAAAGAGACAACTGGCATTTGCATTAGAGTCCGGCAAGCTAGATCACCTCGTGAAAGGTTTCAGACAGCAGGATGGTGGTAAAGGCATCGATCAGCAGAAAAGGAATGACACGGGAAAGGCCAAAGTAATTAACATGATAAGGAGTTTACCGGCCACACGGAACGAAGGGTGTGAAGAACACGATCAGGAATGGATGAACATTCCAATAGTCTTCCCTCCCATTGCGACACGATGCTTGTCAACCGAACCCCTCATCATCAAAGGTGAAGTCGAAGGGTACCTAATCCGGACAATACATGTGGATGAAGGGTCGTCTGTAAACCTCATGTACGAGCACCTTTTCGATAAACTCAGTACAAAGATAAAAGCCAAGATAGAAACGACAAAAACTTCCCTAATGGGTTTCTCCGGAAAAGCAAGTAAGCCGAAGGGAAAGATCAACCTAGAAGTGTGCTTTGGCAATCGGCCCAGGATCAGAAGAACAACCATGAAGTTCTATGTGGTGAGGTCTTCATCACCCTACGACATAATATTGGGAAGAGCCGGACTGGGAGAACTGAGGGCAATCTCTTCAACCATACATTCTATGATAAAATTTCCCACGCCCGAAGGGATAGTCACCCTAACGGCATAACCCGAGAAAAGACAGATGAAGACCACCGGACACCATCCAGCCGTTGATATTTCAAGTACGTCGAAAGACCAGAAGGAAGCAATCCAGCAGTACAAAAATAGTCAGCAAGTAACTGAGATCTGAAAGTACCGGGCCAAACCGATGCACCACTCTGCTCGGACCCAGCAGAGTCTGGAACATAATAAATCCGTGAAGTTGTCTTTTGTAAAATTGTAAACCGAAGCTTATTAGTATTTATGGCAGTTTATAGTTTCCCATGTTACAGAGGAACAATTTTCCAATTTGATTGCATGACGCATTCCACGGTTGCACCGCAAAAGTAAATTAAACGGATTGAGGAAAACACTCCCTCCCTCGTGAGCGGATCGTGAAAACTCTCCGTCTGTAAATTAAACGGATTGAGGAAAACACTCCCTCCCTCGTGAGCGGATCGTGAAAACTCTCCGTCTGTAAATTAAACGGATTGAGGAAAACACTCCCTCCCTCGTGAGCGGATCGTGAAAACTCTCCATCTGTAAATTAAACGGATTGAGGAAAACACTCCCTCCCTCGTGAGCGGATCGTGAAAACTCTTCGTCTGTAAATTAAACGGATTGAGGAAAACACTCCATCCCTCGTGAGCGGATCGTGAAAACTCTCCGTCTGTAAATTAAACGGATTGAGGAAAACACTCCCTCCCTCGTGAGCGGATCGTGAAAACTCTCCGTCTGTAAATTAAACGGATTGAGGAAAACACTCCCTCCCTCGTGAGCGGATCGTGAAAACTCTCCGTCTGTAAATTAAACGGATTGAGGAAAACACTCCCTCCCTTGTGAGCGGATCGTAAAAACTCTCCGTCTGTAAATTAAACGGATCATGAAAACACTCCGTCGGCAAACTAGATGCATTATGAAAAACATCTCCCCAAAATAAAATAAAAACTCCGGAACAACATTAAACGGATAGAGATAAACACTTCCCCTCTCGTGTAACGAATTATGTCGTACCCTCCAGCAGCAAAGTGTTTAATGTCATGCAAGCATTTCTTGGGTAAAAATTATACGGACGTCTGAAATACTTCGAGTCAGATGAGCCAAACGCGGAAGCATTCTATTAAGTCCAAGAACAAAATAATAATAATAATAATAATAATAATAATAATAATAATAATAATAATAATAATAATAATAATAATAATAATAATAATAATAATAATAATAATAATAAACGTCACAAACGAGTTATTGTACAGAATGTCTGGCTACAGTAATTATTATTATTACATTCATCCGAAAGAAGAAACAAATAAGACAATCAAGAGTCTTTTTCAGTGACATTTTTCGCAAGGGAGGAACCTCCAGCTTGTACATGCTTCACACCGGAAGAGTCTCCGGTTTGTTGAGGCGGACCCCCTCCTACGGGCTTCGGCTTTGTTGCACTGACGATAAGGAAGAGATTCATAAGGTCGCCCAATGGCAGACGGTATGAATCCACAAGATTTTGAATATATGGGTACTGGGCATCGGACAACTTCAGATACTCCGCCTGCCAGATACTGGGAGCTTCCATGTTAAGGTTGCCAAACTTACCCAAAAGTCTTTCATGATCATCTTTTTTCCGCTCGTACTTAAGACCATCTAGAAATCCAGCGGTATATGACAAGCTGTAAACCCTTCCCATGCTTTCTTTGTATTCGGAACTACTAAACAACCGCTGACAAGCAGTCGGAAGCAGATCCTTCACAACATTTTGGCGCTCCATCTCCAATCGGCCAACCTTAGCGAGCAAGTCCCTATTCTCTTGCTCCAGTCTCCCTATGGCTTCATCCCTCTTTCCCATCTCCTGTTCCAACTCCTTAACACCCTCAGCACGAGAGTCAACTGTTCTCCTCCAGTCATCCCTATCTCTCTCCATCTCAGCCAACTAAACAGATAGACTCTCCTCTCGTGCCGACATACCGGATCGCACATCAGCCAACTCCTGCTTGAGGGCGTTAAACTCATCAACCAACCGCACATACCTACCATGCTCTGCACTGCGCTCCACTATACCAGCCTTATGCTTCCGGTCCAACTCCTTGTGTTCACCAAGCAATTGATCGAATCGGCGAAGCAACTCAGCCTGCATAGCAACGCCACCTCCGGCCTGTTCATACACCAAATGAACTAGCTGGCTAGTGGTCAACTCTTCGAGAGCAGCTTTCTCGGCAGGAGGTGTGAGATGTGTCAGCAACTCTCGGCAGGCTCTGTAAGAGTCCAATCGGACATTGTTGGGAAGAGACCAACCAGGAATAAAAAGCTTCCTCTCGAGCAAACCCTCATCTGTAACAAGATTAAATTACTCAAACGAAAACAAGGCTATAACAAGGGATATCACAAGGCAAATTTTTTACCTCCTCCGGCTGACTGGTGTTCCATAGAAGTATGCTGGGAATGTATGGAATGATCTGAATGAGCCGAATGATCTGCAAAAATAACGAGGAGACATAAGCAGAAAATATAAAAAAAATAAAAAATCAAGAAGGATATTCCTTACCGTCAGAAGAAGACTGCTGGTTTTCTGTGTGAGTTTCCTGAATAGGTTGCCCCTCAGGATTGTTCTCAGCAGTATGCTCAGGCGCAGATGCCTGAACTTCCGGATTACCATCCCCATCTCCAGCCTCCTGCTCCGGCCCTCCTCCTCCACCCTGGTTCCCTACAGTGTTGTCAGCCACCTGCGGCTCAACATGACGAATAGGGGAGACATCAAGAGTATGATCAGACGGTTCATCTCCCTCCCTCCATTTAATCTTCTTCTTCTTCCTGGACTTCTGAACCACCGATGGGCCCTCAGCATTCCTCTTCTTCCCCTCTGCCTCAGCTACCTGCTTTTTCCTCTCCTTCTCTTCTCTAGCGGTTAGCACGTTCAGGTTCGGCCTCTCAACTACCTTCTGTAAGGGAGTGGTCTCAGGAGTTACACTCCCTGGTGCCAAAGGCTCAGTTGTTCGCTTCGGCCTCTTGTTCTCCTCTTCTAAAGGATCTCCCCTGCCAACTTCAACACCAATCTCCACCGGAAGTTCCAAATACTCCGCCATGGAAAGAACTACAAAAAAAACACAATAAGTCAAGGCCAAGCTGAGAAACAAACAGACCCTATAAAACGATAATAAAAAAATTTGCATTACCATGCCCATCGGCATCCTTTAGAACGCCCTTATATCCGGGATACTCAAAAACTCTACTAAGCCCCGTCATCCATAGAAGAGCGGCCGAAGGCTTTCTCAAGAGAATCACCTTCTTGGCAATCATTTCAGCGTCCCTTTCGGAATACGACTGATGAACTCAAATAAGTACATTTTATTACTATCATTTATCCTATTAATTTGACTTGTTTTACTATATTATGTATGAGGATTGATACTTAATCGTTTACTTTTGTAATTCTCAGGTAAAAACAAGCATTTGGTGAAACTTAGCGATTTTGGACTAATTATGGAGCAAAACGTGCATAAAGTTGAAAGTCTACTGACATGGACAAGATCAAGTCAATTCTGCTCCAGATGCGCCGCATCTCACTCTCGACATGCGCCGCATCTCTATCAAGATATCACCAGATACGATCCAAGATACAAGAGGACATGCGCCGCATCTAATCATGGAGTTACGCCGCATCTTCTGGCGGTGTACGAATATTCCTGAATATTATAATCTTGGACCCCACGCGAAGTTAAGTACATGCGCCGCATCTACTTAGTAGATGCGCCGCATCTTCCTTCAGACAGAAACTATAAATACCCCGTAGACCAGACGAATTACAAGTTCCGAAAAACCTAAAACCGAAGTCCGAACAGGAGAAACAAAGGACGAATTCAGTCAAGGAGGCAGCACAAGACACACCCAAATCAAAGATACAAGAGCTGTAAGAAGGTGCTGCATGTGTTTAATTCATTAAGTAGTTTTGTTTTATTGTGTTAGCAAACTTTAATTCATCAGGATTGGTGGCTTGTGTAATGTGACAATGAAAGATTGCACTCCCTTTAATACTTGCTTTCCCATCAATTAAAGTTTATATGTTGATGTCTTTGGTTACTACTTATTAGTGCATTGATAACCTCTGTGTTTATTAGTGGCTTGCGGGCATTTGACTGCGGGACATAATGTGGCTCCCACGGTTATTACTAAATTGATCACTTAGGAATAACTTTTAGACATAAGTAATCATTAAGGGTTTACTCGCCGATAAGATTAGGACCAACGAGAAAGGGTTAACTACATACACTTCATATAAAGCTATCAATAAAACAAGTGACAATCTACTTAATCATAAGGACAGCCCTCTTATTGTCTCAAGTATTTATCTGTGTACGTGTGTGCTACTTGCTGATTCGTGCCTATTGGTTTATTTTATTATTTAATTGCAACAAATCGTGACAGTCTCTCAGGCTGAAACCCCCTTGCGTTAAGATATTAAAATACTGATTAGAATAACGAGATAATACGTTCCACTCTTAGTGATCGACACTCTACTTACCATTATCTTCATACTGACCGGGTACACTGCTCGTTAAGTGTGTGTGTTATTGATAAGTCGGCTAAATATAAATTTAAAACTTGAGTAGGCATTAAAACTGCTAAACCGCAACGACACATCACGCGCATCAAGTTTTTGGCGCCGCTGCCGGGGAGTGAATTGTTATTATCTGTTAATTTAATTAGTATTTTAATTAGGTTTTTCTTTTTTTATTAGATTAATTGCATCATTGTATTATTTTGCATATTTGTTGTATTGTGTGTTAATTGTTTTCTTTTATTTTTGTGTGTTTATTTTCGTTTGTGTGTTTAATTTTTGTTTTTATTTTTCGTATTTTTCTGTTCTGCTATCGTTGTACTGTGATAAATCAAACGATACGGCACATCTGATCTCTCAGATACGGCGTATTGCGTTTAATTTTTAAAAAAATACAACGCGTTTAATTAATTCGATACGACGCATCTTTTCCCCAAGATACGGCGTATCTGTTTTTAATAAGAAAATTTTTCTAAGCGATAAAGTAATACGACGCATCTGCTTTAGCAGATACGGCGTATCTGTTTTCGATAATTTTTTTTTTCTAAACGTTAACGCCATACGACGCATCTGCTTTAGCAGATACGGCGTATCTATTATTTTAATTAAAAACAGTTTGCGAATTATTAAACAGATACGGCGTATCGATCTCTGTCGATACGGCGCATCTTTCTGAATCAAAAATCGATATTTATTTTTAAACGTAACGAAAATACGGCGCATTAACTTTCGTTAATACGACGCATTTAATTTTAATTAGATAAGTTGATTTTTGATTAATTAATTCGATACGGCGCATTCTTAAATTCTAAAGCGGCGTATCTATTTTCTGGATAAAGTCTGATTAAATTTTAACGATTATAAGATACGGCGTATCCAACTCTTTGGATACGGCGCATCGTCTGCAGATATCAGCTATTTTTATTCTTATATCCGTTTCTATATTCATTAATTTCTCTTCTAGCGAACAAATCCTACTGATGATTTTACCTTGGATGACAGATTTTGCTATGAAAGACATGTCAGTTAACGGATATCTTGCTAAGGAATGCTTGTTTTCAGATTCATTCAATGTACTCATGATCGATGCAGATTTATTCTCTTGGGAGACTCCTCTTGAAGCTGCTTTTAAGGAATTCATGCGTTTATGCAACATTGACAAAGAGGTATTCTCTTATGATGTATTTGTGAGGTACACTGGAGAAGAATTGTCGCTCTTATGGCCTATCATTGAAGCCGAAGGATTGAACTGGACTACTATCGAAGAAGATGATGGGAAATTCTATCTTGCATACATGGATTCAAGCAACGAAAGCTACGGTGGAGGCAATACCCAAAACTCTTACATGCCTTATTCCGAACAGTACTGGGGATTGAATGAGAACTATCAGGATAATGACATGAATTATGCTTTGGCGGAGTTACTATTTCATGGGAAATTGGTAAGATTGATAGACCTCTCCCTCAATGATTGGCTAGAACTCAAATATGGTAGTCCGGAATTTGCCCCTGCAAATGAAGTCAAGGAGATTATGACTTCATGGTTGACTCGGAGTTTTAAGAAGCAATTTAACGAGTTCATGGAGATAAAAAAGAATATGATTGGAAAGGTTTGCTTTGACGTTAACCACGATCCTCACGATGTTGATTTTTCAGAATGGTTGGCTAGTAAGTTTAATAACCATAAATGCATGGATCGTGCTACTAAGGATGCATTATGGGTATATTGGATGAGAGGAGAAGATGAAGAAGTAGAAAGCGATTATGGGTCGTCACTTCATGATTCAACAATCAATGAAGGCATTGAAGAGTTATTCAGAATAGACATTGATGTGTTCGATTATGAGACACCCTTGTGCAAGCAGTTCAAGGAATTTAACTACCTTCTTCAAGTCGACGATGATGTGCTTACTGGAGAACTACCAGGATTTAAGACTTATGACGATTTCAAAAACACCTGGTACTATGAATGGAATGATCAAGTACCATGGGTTTGGGATAAACCATGGGGATTTGCGCACATTAATCACACCTGTACACCCTTCGTTTTCAAGGACGGGAGTAGTGTTTGGCCGACCTGTGATTATAAAAGTGACGGAACCTGTAATGGGGGAAGTATAATTGGGATGAAACGGGTTGGAAATGATGTAACCTTTGAAGATTACGAGTGGTACGATAATGTTGAAGACTGCCCACAAAAATCGGAGGCTTTACAAGAAAAGGGCAGAATTGAACGCTTGAAAGGACTTAAGGGAACATCGGATACTACTTTCTGGGAATGGGTGCATAAACAGTTTGATGATTTCATGAAGCTTAGTCGACGGTTACAATATGATTTGGAAAGAGAATGGGAGGCGATTCAAGACGATAATAATAATGAGTCGTTGATCGAAGAACTAGATGATTATTTGATTCAGGATCCTTATTTTAAGTTTGTTGATAAAGACAAGGAAGAGTTCACCAAAAGAAAATGTCAACTACTTGGGATTCCTTACAATGAGCCACCCATGATTATTTCTGAAAAATTTAAAATCATCAAATATTATTTGGGTCCTGATGAAGAATATACTGCGGTGAAGACAAAGAGTTATACTAGATTAAGTCGAACGGAAGAAAACGTCGCAGAGATATACGGAAAAATCTTTCGGATAAAGGACGAAGGATGGACCGTGACAAGGACTTATTGCTGAGCTGAACGTGAGTCTAACTTGAAGACTCTGGAATAAAGACAAGTGCTTACCGGGAGACAACCCGGATTTATCTATTTTATTATTCTGTTTTCTGTGTCGAGTCAGTCCAGGCCGCATGAGGATACGGCGCATCTCAATTCTGAGATGCGACGCATCTCCTGCAATGGTCATATCTTATTTTATTTTTCTGCATTTTTATTTTCGACTTTAAAACTATTTATCAGTTTATTTTTAATGCGGCGCATCCCTGGTTAAGGATGCGGCGCATCTTTATTCTGATCCGTATTTATTCCAGGCTCGATACGGCGTATCTTCTTCCATAAGATACGGCGCATCGACTGACCTGATGATTTTCAGTTTTAATTTTTAAGTTTTATTTTTATCTAACTACTAATGTATTATGCAAGCTTGAACCTTTCTTATCTTAGGTGTGTTTTAAAGTATTGGTGGTATTATAGTTTCCTGGATTTCCTGTGGATACATCAAGTATGAAGCTTTAACGTTCTAATCCACAAGAAAGATGATTTTATCTCTTATACAAATGGAGGATCATACCGAGCAAATCTCAGGGGAGTTTTTCTGTTCTAATTCTTTTATTTTCCATTTTTTAACCTTTTATACAAACAACGAGGACGTTGTTTAACTTAAGTGGGGGGATTGGAGAATTAGAACACTTAACACCTACTTGTCCTAAACTTTTTCAAAAATTATGCTTAAAATGTGCTTAATATATCAAACTTAAAAATTTTTTAGCATGTTTTTGTTTAAGATCTAAGTTGCATAACTGCACACATGACGTTATTTTCAAAAATTGTGATTTTTCAAAATTCACAAATCTATGAGTGTGCCGGTGACTTGTAAACTTTAGAACTTGGCTTGTATACTATTCGAGACCACCATAATAAGTATTATTTATATAATTGGAATGACTTGTCTAAATTGGTAAAATTCTAGGATTACACCCAAATAGCCTATTATTTGTTATGTGTTATTAACTAACTACACCGGTTAGTTAACCCCCGTATAAACCCTTTTTTTACTCTCATTTTTAGAGTAAGATACCCCTAGAAAAACCCTCAGAGCCATTCCTTTCGTTTCTTACACCTATGTTTAAAATGTTTCGTTACACCCTTACACCTTAGCCTACCCTGTAGATTAGAATCCGTGGTTGGTTGATTGCTATAGGCAAAGTGTGTTTCCTTACATTACCTGTGTTCGCGTGCGTAATTCATTATCTATGGTTAGGTCGGGAAATTGCACAATGCAATTGGAGTGAAAGTAAATATTGTATATTTTGGAGTTTATTTTTCGTGTGTTTACTACTTTCACTATTACCATTATTTCTGAAGTCATGAAAAGTATGGAAAAATTATCCGGAAATAAAGTTATAGTGATGTGGTGAAATTTTACACATCTATGTTTATGTTTAATAAAAAAAAAAAAAAAAAAAAAAAAAAAAAAAAAAAAAAAAAAAAAAAAATAAATTGAAAAAAAATAAGAAAAGAAAAAGAAAGAAAGAAAAGTTGGAAGTTAGTTTTAACCAACTTATGTAAAGTTATGTAAGTGGTCGATATCACCACTATTTGTTGTATTATATCTATGGATTGAATGGGAATTGGCAGTTATGGGAACGCCAATTAAGGTTTATTCTTTGATTAAGATTTTGTTGAGTATAATTCGTGTCTACCTAAAGCGTGTGTTTCAAGTGTTAAAGCGTGAGTTATTCGATGATATGAGTCTTATTCATGGGATGGTTGGGATAGTGATTAACCACACTTAAGATTTTAATTTATTTGTTTTGTTTATTTTTATTTTTGCACCAATTTATATCCCAAATGTTATCCATACCCTTTATTATTCTTTATCCAACCAAACCTTTGATTTATTGAGATTAGGGATTTGAGCAATCTTAAGTATCGTAGTCGTGGATTCGGCTATGTATTTATGATTTTGTCGCCCTTTTTGATATATTATTATTGGTGAAGTTTGGACCTATCTTTAGCCTATTCGAGTTAAGGATTTGAGCAATTGCAAGTATCGTGTTCGTGGATTCGATCATGTATTTGTGATTTTGTCGCCTTTTCTGGAATTTGAGATCGATAGTGAAAGAGAATAATTAACCCTTAAGCCTAAAAACCCTTTTTACCGCTTTAGACTTGTTATTCCTTAGCTTTAGTGGTGGAGATGTGTATACTTGCCAAGCTTATGATAGAATATTCGTCGCGACTGGACAGTTAAACGATTAGATTTGCTTTTATCGACTTATTTTATTTTACTTCTAATTCGTTAAAGTGTTTAGTTGTGTGATTATGAAATGAACGAATACATGCTTAAATATAAAAATAAATCCTAACATCTTTTAGGATACATTTTCATAACAGAAATTCTAAGGTTTACTTGGGGACAAGTAAAGTTCAAGTGGGGGGATATTTGATGAACTCAAATAAGTACATTTTATTACTATCATTTATCCTATTAATTTGACTTGTTTTACTATATTATGTATGAGGATTGATACTTAATCGTTTACTTTTGTAATTCTCAGGTAAAAACAAGCATTTGGTGAAACTTAGCGATTTTGGACTAATTATGGAGCAAAACGTGCATAAAGTTGAAAGTCTACTGACATGGACAAGATCAAGTCAATTCTGCTCCAGATGCGCCGCATCTCACTCTCGACATGCGCCGCATCTCTATCAAGATATCACCAGATACGATCCAAGATACAAGAGGACATGCGCCGCATCTAATCATGGAGTTACGCCGCATCTTCTGGCGGTGTACGAATATTCCTGAATATTATAATCTTGGACCCCACGCGAAGTTAAGTACATGCGCCGCATCTACTTAGTAGATGCGCCGCATCTTCCCTCAGACAGAAACTATAAATACCCCGTAGACCAGACGAATTACAAGTTCCGAAAAACCTAAAACCGAAGTCCGAACAGGAGAAACAAAGGACGAATTCAGTCAAGGAGGCAGCACAAGACACACCCAAATCAAAGATACAAGAGCTGTAAGAAGGTGTTGCATGTGTTTAATTCAATAAGTAGTTTTGTTTTATTGTGTTAGCAAACTTTAATTCATCAGGATTGGTGGCTTGTGTAATGTGACAACGAAAGATTGCACTCCCTTTAATACTTGCTTTCCCATCAATTAAAGTTTATATGTTGATGTCTTTGGTTACTACTTATTAGTGCATTGATAACCTCTGTGTTTATTAGTGGCTTGCGGGCATTTGACTGCGGGACATAATGTGGCTCCCACGGTTATTACTAAATTGATCACTTAGGAATAACTTTTAGACATAAGTAATCATTAAGGGTTTACTCGCCGATAAGATTAGGACCAACGAGAAAGGGTTAACTACATACACTTCATATAAAGCTATCAATAAAACAAGTGACAATCTACTTAATCATAAGGACAGCCCTCTTATTGTCTCAAGTATTTATCTGTGTACGTGTGTGCTACTTGCTGATTCGTGCCTATTGGTTTATTTTATTATTTAATTGCAACAAATCGTGCCAGTCTCTCAGGCTGAAACCCCCTTGCGTTAGGATATTAAAATACTGATTAGAATAACGAGATAATACGTTCCACTCTTAGTGATCGACACTCTACTTACCATTATCTTCATACTGACCGGGTACACTGCTCGTTAAGTGTGTGTGTTATTGATAAGTCGGCTAAATATAAATTTAAAACTTGAGTAGGCATTAAAACTGCTAAACCGCAACGACACATCACGCGCATCAACGACCCTGGAAAATCGTCGGTAACTTTGGAATCCTTATGCCTCCATGGCATTGCCTGTGGAATTGCCCTCCGGTCGATCAAAAAGAAATGATCTTTCCAGTGCTTTAATCCGATCAACACCTCCTCAAAGCATTTCATGGCTCTCGCCCCTATTCCGTTCTCAAAAAAAAACCAGTGCCCCTTGATATTTCAATTATAGTCCAAAGAAACACAAGTGGAAATATGTGTAACCCCGGTTCGTTGTCCCGACGAAGGTGTGAATGGAATTTGTGATATCGGGTTCGTGAAACGTGTAGTGAATGGTGAAAAATATGGGGATTGGATTTTTAAACTAAAGAAATGAAACATGAATTAAAAACGATTAATAAGGCAAGGGAAATGCTAATCTAAGGAAAATGTAGCTAAAAACGCAAAAGAAAACTTAAAAACGAGCTTATACCGGGAAATCCCGAACCTAAACGTCAAAATGGTGAAATTCTAATCCTAAAAATACCAAATTAATTTTCCTAAGTTCTAATTTATAAAAGAAAATTTTAGAAAGAAGAATTATATTTTTTTGATTTTTATTTAATTTATTATGAATTAAAAACTAATTTAAAGAAATTAAATGTTTAAAAATAATAAAACTTTTTAGAAAAATCTGGAAATTTTATGACAACTAACTAATGAGATAAGGATTAAAAGAAAAAATAAAAGGTGGAAAAAGCAGTGTTGAATGAGCAGTTATAAGCAGAAAGGGAAAAATAAGCTAAAGAGAAAAAGAGGCCTTAAATGAAATAAAGATGAGAAGACTAACAGAAAAATCCCAAGGGTACTAGTGGTTGTGTGGTGTTGTGTGTGAGGTGTTGTCTGGGATGGAGACCAGGGTTCGAATCCCTGGCTCAGCCTTTTTGAAAACTATATTTTTTTTTTTTATTTTCCTTTTTTTAAAAACTAAATAAGCACATGTAATAAGCAATTTTTATAAAACAACTTTTTATTAAAAACCACTAATAAGTCAGAAATAAGCAAAAGGAAGTGGAGTAGTGGGCAAATAAAGGGAAACAAGCAAAAGGCAAATAGCTAGGGACTAATAAGCTAAAATTAAGCTACTAGAAAACTGAAATAAGCTAATGGCACCAAAGGGGAGTCTAAATAAGCTATGGGAAGTAGGATAAGCAATTGGAGAAAACAAATAAGCATTGAGAAAGGCAAATTAAAAAAATGTCTGCTGTTACACTATGGTGCAGGGGAAAAGTGAGGACTTTCAAGCTACTCAAAAGCTCTAATAAGCTAATTCTAAAAAATCATAAAAATTAGGAATAACTAGATGAGCAACCCAACCTAATCTGTGTTGAATTTCAGCTTATTTGAACTTGTAATGAACAAATTAAAAATGGAAAACAAAAGCTAATTTGGGCAATATTTCACTATTGCAGTCTGCTATGTGGTGTTCTGTGACAAGGATCACACTTACTTAGACCAAACTGCTACTGAAATGAATTTAAATCTATTAGCACCAATCATTACAATGAAACTAACTCAGAAATGACAAGAAAAATGGTCTCAAAAGCTTATCTCTATTATAAGCTTAAGTATGCAAATTCTATCATCAAGCTTAAACCATCATACTCCAATTCATAAAATCCTATAAAACTGATCAAAGTTTACTAAAAACAGCTAACCTAAACTAAATTAAGCTAGATCAAAAGTAACCAAAGTGCAAATGAATAGTGAATCACCAGATTTACCCATTTTCACCCATATATCAAACAGTCCTTATGATGGACTGTTTTGAGATTTTAAGTTGTAAAAGAACATTTTAAACTGTAACAATGAATGACAGATCATTACTAACTATGTTAAGACTAAAAAAAACAGAAATCAATCTCTATTAAGCACCAGAATCAGCTAGATAAGCAGTTGACTAATGTTGACTTTTATTAAAAACTTAAATTGAGTACAAATTTTGAAAGCTGAAGAGTAAATGACAATAAGTTGGAACAATAAGCTAGAATAAGCTAAACTATGGCTACTCTACTATTATACTACTCCTATTTCTAACCCTAAAAATTCTAACCTAAAAACTCTAACAACCACAATCTGTGACAGCAGAGGGCTATTTATAGCCTGAAGCTAGGGTTTTGGAACCCTCTGGATCATCAATCTTACCCCTTGATCATTTCCTTGGTCTCCAATCTTCAATAGCAGCCCTTGGATTAATTGGTGAGGTGTCACAGCCAATAAGCTTGCTTCGTTTGTCCATGTCATCATTCCTTTGTCAGCATCTTCTAGAAGGCTTGGGTGGGTTAAGTTGAACGGGTAATTATGAGGGGAGCAGGGTAAAAGGGTGAGGGAGATGCTTGAACAGTAAAAGGAAAAAGGCGGGTTTGGTTATTTATTTATTTTTTGACCCGTCTTTGACCGGGTATGGGACGGGTAAATTTAAGAGAACTGGGTTATAAAGGGTGGTGGGCTTATGGGTTTATGTAATGGGCTAGTGTGGACTGGGTTTGTTTGTTAGGATTTAACTTTGGTTAATTTTAGGGACTTAGCTTGCAAAGAATGGACTAAAAATGCAAAACTATTTTGAGGACCATTTGTGAGATGTGGTATGATATGAGGGTTGGTTTTGGCATCATGAGCATAAAAGTGATCCACTTTGTGAAATTCTTCCCCGGCCTCGGCTTTTTATACTCTTTCCAAATCTCGCGCTCGTTTACCGGGTTTTCTTGATTTTTGTCCATATTTTTAAACATCCGTACCTGCATATAAACAAACACAAAAACACAAATATCTTTGGCATTTTGGTTAGTTTTTGGTCATTTTGGTCTTAATTTGGTCAAGAAAAGGTATGTGTTTAAGCACATACCAAAATCCCCCAGACTAAGATATTGCCGTGTCCTCACGCAATGTCATAAAAACACGCTTTTGAAACCAAAAATTTCCAACCTCTTTTTACTAACTTTGAGAAGTAGCAAAATTTTCAAAAGAGATTAAGAAATCCAAAGTTTTAAAAACTCTCCGTTTTTCCATTTTATTCTATTTTTATATTTTACTCTTTTTCATGTGACGGCTTTGCTGACTTTCATTATCTATCAATAACTTTTAGGGTCAATGAGTAGGAAACACGACTCATAAAGAACTGACAATACGGATAAAATTCGTCATCCTTGATTTTTCACGAGTCCCCAAACTAAGCTTAAAAACGAAATCATTGTTATATACAAGTTAGATTGCTAACACTACCCATAGAAATTAATTGTGTACGCTTAGCTACTTCTTGCTCCCATATTCCTAATGTCTCCATTTATTTTATTTTTGCATGAGAAATGAATTTCTTCATACTTTTGTTTCGATAATTCTTTAAGTCCGATAAAGACACCAAGTTTAGATGCTAACTAGTTTCTAATCTTCCTCCGAAAACCGTTGCCATAAAAATGAGGTCCACATCAAGGTGATTTAAAATGGGGCTTATTATTCTATTTTTAAGAATCCAAGGACCGATCTCGAATCCACAACTTATAGCACATAAATTTAAGATTTATTTATTTATGCTTAATTTTAGTGCCACCACTCCAAATCTCGTGTACGATAAACTAACCGGAACTTTACGGATAATTCCAAGACTCTAGACATTCCTGAAATGAGGATCCAAGGTCGTTAGACCAAGACCTCACACATCCTGAATTAGAGATCCAAGGGCCGCTTTATGAACCGCCGCTTATGTTACACGACACTTGTAGTAACCTTGATGTGTACCCAACTTTTATAAGCAAGAATTTTCTTAAGAAGACAAAAACTAATCATCACCAAAACCTAACACCCTTAATTAATCCTAAGATTCTATTTTTAAGATGTGCAAGCTTATGGGAGCAAAAAGCCACAAATAACTTCGATGAGTTCTAAAGAGAACCAACTACTTCACGTTTAGCAATCTAACTTATAAACAACTCTATCATTTCTCGTTCTTCGCAAATTTAAAATCTTAAATAATAAGATCCGCGAATGCTTAGTCAAGTATAAAATCAAGAAGCGCATATTTAAAGTCGATTATGGGAACTTGCAAACTCTTGGAAAGAATTCGCGTTTTATAGCTCCTTGTATAAAAGACTAGCACAACTTTCATTTAAAAGGTTAAGGAGACAAGCTAGGGCTCAACACGCCCGATCAAGTCAAAATTTTATTCCTACTCTCACCAGCGGAAAGTCAACAAAATGTCAAAATTTATTATATTTTTTGCAAAAAATTTTAAATTTCTCATTTTTTTGGATTTTTTCAATTTTTGGAGGAAAAACGGGGTTGCATGAGTAAACGGGCAAAAATCAAATCGACAGATGACCCTCCCCCCCAAGACTAAAACGAGACATTGTCCTCAATGTCTTAAAGGTAAGGGTTCTCCTACATAAATCTAAGGCCGTTTTGTGGAAAACTAGAAGGGGGGGTTGAATAGTTTTACGTCTTTTTAATTTTATTGTGAAAACCTTTGTTTACTTTTTAAAACTTTGATTCGATCTTATGTGAATTCAACTCTTGAACAATATGAACAAATATAAGTAAATGTAAATAAACAATGCAAGTAAAGAAAATGAAATGAAATGAAAGATAGAGATGGAAAGATCAAACCACAACACAAGGATTTATAGTGGTTCGGCTACAAGGACACCTTCCTTGCCCTACTCCACTACTCGAGTCACCTACTCGAGAGTTCTCTTCACTATGTCAACAAACTCCCTTATGGCGGAGAAAACCTTACACAACTTTCGCTTACACCGGTTTAACGACACAAAGCTAGATGTCGGGTCCTAATCGTAGCTAGAACCAATCTCACAACTTCTAAACGACTTCTTCACGACTTATTCACAACTTCTTCACGACGGCTTCACAACTTCTACACGACGGCTTCACAACTAACTCAGAAATGACAAGTAAAATGGTCTTGATGCGTGCGATGTGTCGTTGCGGTTTAGCAGTATTAATGCCTACTCAAGTTTTAAATTTATATTTAGCCGATTTATCAATAACACACACACTTAACGAGCAGTGTACCCGGTCAGTATGAATATAATGGTAAGTAGAGTGTCGATCACTAAGAGTGGAAAGTATTATCTAGTTATTCTAATCAGTATTTTAATATCTTAAGTTAGCTGTACAACCTAATCTAACGCAAGGGGGTTCAGCCTGAGAGACTGGCATGGTTTGGTTATGATTAAATAGTAAACTAAACTAATGAGCACGAATTAGCGATTAGCACACACGTACACAGATAGATACTTGAGACAATAAGAAGACATGTCCTGATAATTAAGTAGCTTGTCACTTGTTTTATTGCTAGTTTTATATGAAGTGTATATAATTAACCCTTTCTCGTTGGCTCTAATCTTATCGGCGAGTAAACCCTTAATGATCACTTATGTCTATCCCACTATCCTAGAAACGATAGAATAAATAGGCGAGGAAGGGGCATGGCGACCCAAGCAATGCTCAGCTAGACACAGAGGTTATCAATGCACTAATAAAAGTCACCAAAGACATCAACATATAAACTTTAATTAATGGGAAAGCAATTTTAAGGGGTGCGCATGATATTCCGTAGTCACATGACATCAGCCCATCAATCCTGATGAATTAAAGTGTACTAATACAATAAAACAAAACTACTTAATGAATTGAATACATGCAGGACCTTCTTACAGCTCTTGTATCTTCGTTCAGGGTGTGTCTTGTGCTGCTAATACGTCTGAATTCGTCTGGCTTTGGGGTATTTATAGTTTCTGTCTGAGGGTTAGATGCGGCGCATAGGATAAGTAGATGCGGCGCATTGACTTAACTTCGCGTGGGGTCCAAGATTAATATATTCAGGAATATTCGTACACCGCCTTAAGATGCGGCGTAACTCCATTTCTCTATGCGGCGCATGTCCTTTGCTGTCTTGGATTGTAACTTGTGAAATCTTGATAGTGATACGCCATATGTAAGAAGTATGTTGCGGCGTATCTGGAGCAGAATGATCTTGATCTTGTACATTTCAGTAGACTCTTAACATCTTGCTTGTTTTGCTCCATAATTAGTCCAAAATCGCCAAGTTTCACATAATACTTGTTTTTACCTGAGAATTACAAAAGTAAACATTAACGTATCAATTCTCATAGATAATATAATAAAACAAGTCAAATAAATAGGACAAATGATGATAATAAAATGTACTTATTTGAGTTCATCAGGTCTCAAAAGCATATCTCTATTATAAGCTTAAGTATGCAGATTCTATCCTCAAGCTTAAACCATTAGAATCCAATTCATAAAATCCTATAAAACAGATCAAAGTCTACTAAAAACAGCTAACCTAAACTAAATTAAGCTAGATCAAAAGTAAGCAAAGTGCAAATGAATAGTGAATCACCAGATTTACCCATTTTCACCCATATACCAAACAGTCCTTATGATGGAATGTTTTGAGATTTTAAGTTGTAAAAGCACATTTTAAACTGTAACAATGAATGACAGATCATTACTAACTATGTTAAGACTAAAAAAAAAACAGAAAGAAATCTCAATTAAGCACCAGAATAAGCTAGATAAGCAGTTGACTAATGTTGACTTTTATTAAAAACTTAAATTGAGTACAAATTTTGAAAGCTGAAGAGTAAATGACAATAAGCTGGAACAATAAGCTAGAATAAGCTAAACTATGGCTACTCTACTATTATACTACTCCTATTTCTAACCCTAAAAATTCTAACCTAAAAACTCTAACAACCACAATCTGTGACAGCAGAGGGCTATTTATAGCCTGAAGCTAGGGTTTTGGAACCCTCTGGATCATCAATCTTAGCCCTTGATCATTTCCTTGGTCTCCAATCTTCAATAGCAGCCCTTGGATTAATTGGTGAGGTGTCACAGCCAATAAGCTTGCTTCGTTTGTCCATGTCATCATTCCTTTGTCAGCATCTTCTAGAAGGCTTGGGTGGGTTAAGTTGAACGGGTAATTATGAGGGGAGCAGGGTAAAAGGGTGAGGGAGATGCTTGAACAGTAAAAGGAAAAAGGCGGGTTTGGTTATTTATTTATTGTTTGACCCGTCTTTGACCGGGTATGGGACGGGTAAATTTAAGAGAACCGGGTTATAAAGGGTGGTGGGCTTATGGGTTTATGTAATGGGCTAGTGTGGACTGGGTTTGTTTGTTAGGATTTAACTTTCGTTAATTTTAGGGACTTAGCTTGCAAAGAATGGACTAAAAATGCAAAACTATTTTGAGGACCATTTGTGAGATGTGGTATGATATGAGGGTTGGTTTTGGCATCATGAGCATAAAAGTGATCCACTTTGTGAAATTATTCCCCGGCCTCGGCTTTTTATACTCTTTCCAAATCTCGTGCTCGTTTACCGGGTTTTCTTGATTTTTGTCCATATTTTTAAACATCCGTACCTGCATATAAACAAACACAAAAACACAAATATCTTTGGCATTTTGGTTAGTTTTTGGTCGTTTTGGTCTTAATTTGGTCAAGAAAAGGTATGTGTTTAAGCACATACCAAAATCCCCCAGACTAAGATATTGCCGTGTCCTCACGCAATTTTATAAAAACACGCTTTTGAAACCAAAAATTTCCAACATCTTTTTACTAACTTTGAGAAGTAGCAAAATTTTCAAAAGAGATTAAGAAATCCAAAGTTTTAAAAACTCTCCGTTTTTCCATTTTATTCTATTTTTATATTTTACTCTTTTTCATGTGACGGCTTTGCTGACTTTCATTATCTATCAATAACTTTTAGGGTCAATGAGTAGGAAACACGACTCATAAAGAACTGACAATACGGATAAAATTCGTCATCCTTGATTTTTCACGAGTCCCCAAACTAAGCTTAAAAACGAAATCATTGTTATTTACAAGTTAGATTGCTATCACTACCCATAAAAGCTAATTTTGTACGCTTAGCTACTTCTTGCTCCCATATTCCTAATGTCTCCATTTATTTTATTTTTGCATGAGAAATGAATTTCTTCATACTTTTGTTTCGATAATTCTTTAAGTCTGATAAAGACACCAAGTTTAGATGCTAACTAGTTTCTAATCTTCCTCCGAAAACCGTTGCCATAAAAATGAGGTCCACATCAAGGTGATTTAAAATGGGGCTTATTATTCTATTTTTATATTTTTGACTTTTGCAATATATATATATATATATATATATATATATATATATATATATATATATATATATATATATATATATATATATATATATATATATATATATATATATTTATAAATACCTAAATTTTTATTAAGTTGTGTACATAAACTATGGATCTTCACGGGGGAAATTTCAAGACCTTACACCTTCCAGAATAAAGGATCCGAGGGCCGTTACAACGGAGAGTTCTAAGACCTTAACGCCTTTCAGAATCAAGGGTCCAAGGGCCGGTGTAAGAGGGTAGCCAAGACCTAAATACCTTCTGAAAATAAGAATCCAAGGACCGATCTCGAATCCACAACTTATAGCACATAAATTTAAGATTTATTTATTTATGCTTAATTTTAGTGCCACCACTCCAAATCTCGTGTACGATAAACTAACCGGAACTTTACGGATAATTCCATGACTCTAGACATTCCTGAAATGAGGATCCAAGGTCGTTAGACCAAGACCTCACACATCCTGAATTAGAGATCCAAGGGCCGCTTTATGAACCGCCGCTTATGTTACACGACACTTGTAGTAACCTTGATGTGTACCCAACTTTTATAAGCAAGAATTTTCTTAAGAAGACAAAAACTAATTATCACCAAAACCTAACACCCTTAATTAATCCTAAGATTCTATTTTTAAGATGTGCAAGCTTATGGGAGCAAAAAGCCACAAATAACTTCGATGAGTTCTAAAGAGAACCAACTACTCCACGTTTAGCAATCTAACTTATAAACAACTCTATCATTTCTCGTTCTTCGCAAATTTTAAATCTTAAATAATAAGATCCGCGAATGCTTAGCCAAGTATAAATTCAAGAAGCGCATATTAAAGTCGATTATGGGAACTTGCAAACTCTTAAAAAGAATTCGCGTTTTCTAGCTCCTTGTATAAAAGACTAGTACAACTTTCATTTAAAAGGTTAAGGAGACAAGCTAGGGCTCAACACGCCCGGTCAAGTCAGAATTTTATTCCTACTCTCACCAGCGGAAAGTCAACAAAATGTCAAAATTTATTATATTTTTGCAAAATTTTTTAAATTTTCTCATTTTTTTGGATTTTTTCAAATTTTGAAGGAAAAACGGGGTTGCATGAGTAAACGGGCAAAAATGCAAGGCAAAAATCAAATCGACAGATGACCCCCCAGACTAAAACGAGACATTGTCCTCAATGTCTTAAAGGTAAGGGTTCTCCTACATAAATCTAAGGCCGTTTTGTGGAAAACTAAAAGGGGGGGTTGAATAGTTTTACGTCTTTTTAATTTTATTGTGAAAACCTTTGTTTACTTTTTACAACTTTGATTCGATCTTATGTGAATTCAACTCTTGAACAATATGAACAAATATAAGTAAATGTAAATAAAAAATGCAAGTAAAGTAAATGAAATGAAATGAAAGATAGAGATGGAAAGATCAAACCACAACACAAGGATTTATAGTGGTTCGGCTACAAGGACACCTTCCTTGCCCTACTCCACTCCTCGAGTCACCTACTCGAGAGTTCTCTTCACTATGTCAACAAACTCCCTTATGGCGGAGAAAACCTTACACAACTTTCGCTTACACCGGTTTAACGACACAAAGCTAGATGTCGGGTCCTAATCGTAGCTAGAACCAATCTCACAACTTCTACATGACTTCTTCACGACTTATTCACAACTTCTTCACGACTACTTCTCAACTTCTTCATGACGGCTTCACAACTTCTACACTACTTCTTTACAACACCACTACTTACTTACACTTTGATCTACTAATTACAACTACACAACACCTTATCAAATACTTTACACAACTACACAATAATATGAATTAAACTATAATACTTCTTCTCTAGTTGTTGAAGGAGTATTCTTCTTTTGCACTTGGATGATAGAAGCTTGGATCACTTAGAAACCAATGCTTAAGAATATATGATCAAAGGATTTAGAAAGATAAGAAGAGATTTAGAACAGAAGGTTTGGGGTGCAAAAGGTGAGGAAAAAGTCCAGGATTAGTCCAGTATTTATAGGCAAAAATTGACAGCTGGAGGAGCGGGCCGGTCCCCTTAATTATTAAGGGGGCCGCCCCTTATATCCGTTGCCCAGCTTTGTCTTTTTGTGGGGAAGGTTTTTCTGGAACATTTTTGCCATTTTTGGTTGAAAATTTGAATTCATAAATTTATAATGGATTAAACATTTTTATTTAATACCAAAAATGATTTTCTAAAAGATATAAAATGTTTGTGTCATTTTATAAAAAATCAAGTGATTAAGAAAATGTTCCTTTGATCATATAATGCATTAAGCATTTGTTTATTCATACCTTAAGTGATTGAGTTGTTAAAATAGATATTTACAACTAAATACTTGTTTACGTCATAATCTTTCATTTAATGATTTTACATTTTGTAATTATCAAAACGTAGAGATATCGAAAAATATTAATAACTTGTTTAGGCATTATTTATATCAACACGTTTATTAATTATGCCAAAAGATAAATGTTAAACGAAAAGATTAGGATATCAGATTTCCCATAAAAGCAACGAAGGATGAGACTCGAGTGGAGTAAAGACAAAACGACGAGCACGAGAGTCTTCAAACTTCGGGCAAATCCTGGACACATCACAAACAACTACAAAACACGACAAATGGAAGAGGAAGCCCTCCTCATGTCACTTATTAGAAAAAAGATAGCATGATAAGCATGGGGTGCCTCCCACAAAGCGCTTGTTTTTTATCGAGTCGTATAGCTGGACTCGCACCGAATTCATTTGTTCTTGGGGGAGCATGTGGAAAAGCTACTCTCAATCGAACTTTCGTTCAAGAGGTTTGGATAAACATTGAAACATACGAAAGTTCCACTCCGATGAGACACCTACGGTATTAAGAAAGAGTTACCATAAATGATGATACCGGGGTCAAAGATTGTATCCTCACTCCCAACGGAGTGAAGGAGAGGAGCAATCACATAAAATGTGATGAAAGGGAGAAAGATTTTTATAACAATTAAGATCAAATCTTCATCATCAGAAGCAATTTTGTCATTAAAGCTCTCAACAAAAGTCTTGGGAGGGAGGGTCGGGATGAAATCTTCAATAAGCAAATACTCATGAGAATGTACACCTCCCCCCAGACTAAAGTCTTTCTCAAGATTGAAATAAAAATGATCATATTCCGGCTGAGAGAGTTCACCGGAGAACTTTTCGAAGATAACCAGATCATTTTTATCAAATAGAAACGAGTCATACTCAGGAAGAGAAATATGAGCATGAGAAGTGGTACTGCCACTACTCGTCTCTTCCAAAAGGTCGATATCAAAGCAGAAGGCTTCATAAGCCAGGAGAGAAAAATCAGAATGAGAAGTGGGATTGCCACTACTCTCTTCATTAGCATTAAAGACGAAACTCTCGTATTCGGGCAAAGCATCCTCGAGTTCGAGCTCTGGAGGCTCTGACGGCTTTTCTTCAAAAATAACTTCCTCCGGGGGAAGGGAAAATGACGGTTCATCAAATATCTCCTTTTCTGATAACGGAGCATCTCCCCCCGGATCACAATCATCATCAACAATTTTCGGCGAAATTGGATCATCGAGCTCTTCCATAGAGATATCACTTCCCTCAGGTGAAGGAGAAGGATGGGAAGAGTCGGAAATGACGAGTTCTGAAGACGGAGTGGGATTGCCACTCGGAGGAGGAATCGACGTCTGAACTTTCAATACTTCTGAAGGTTCATCCTCATCACTCTCGTCAGAGTCTGAATAGTAAAAGGTGCGAGGATGACCTGGTCCTTGTTGATATTGACAATTTGGAATAGTGTTATTGTCAAGGACCTCAACTCGTGCACTCATAGCGGAAATTTTCTTGGAATAATGATCACTCATCATAGTGGTAGGGTCATGCTGAACTTCAGCATCCCACTGATAATGATGAATTGTCATATTCTCGATCAAATCATAAGCTTCTTGTGGAGTTTTCCGCATGAGATTCCCACCGGCTGCCAACATAATTTTGTCTTGATTAATCAGAGTTATACCATGATAAAAGGTTAGGATTTGATCAAGAAGCAAAATTTTATGATCTGGACATTTCCGAAATAACGATTTAAATCTCTCCCAAGCTTCAAATACTGATTCCTTGGGCAATTGCTGGAAATTTCGAATGTCTTTCCTTAGCTGCACCGTTTTAGAATATGGAAAGTATTTTGAAAGAAACTTGAGGAACAACTCTTCCCAAGTATGAATTGACTGTGTTTTTAAGGTATAAAACCAAGTTTCAGCTTCGTGGGATAAAGAGAATGGAAAGAGATTTAAACGGATGTTATCTTGGGAAACTCCATTTTGCTTTATGGATTGAGTGATGGATAGGTATTTGTTTAAGTGTTCATTTGCATCCTCATCTCGAAATCCGTGAAATTGGCAATTTTGCCGGATCAGTCGAACCATATGATTTTTCAATTTAAAATCGGTTCCTGGAACTGATGTAGGAGTGATCGGTCCTCCTCTACCGATCAGTGACGGACGATAGAAATCCTCCATGGTCCGAAGATCATGGGGATGATACGGTGGAAAATCGATCATTGTGAAGAATTAAACGATGAGAGGGTTAAGAGATAAGAATTGACATAAAAGAGGATAACGAATAATATTTTTGGATTATTATAATTTAGAAATATTGAAAATTACAAAAGAAAAGGAAAATAATTTTGAAAAGAAAATCTTTTTGGGATTTTTATATTTTTGAAAATATTTATGAAGAAAAACAAGAACTTCACGGGGAAGGGTCTTCAAAACACGAATCAATAAACGAGAATCACGAATTCACTTCAACCTTCCCCGGCAGCGGTGCCAAAAATTGATATTTCAATTATAGTCCAAAGAAACACAAGTGGAAATATGTGTAACCCCGGTTCATTGTCCCGACGAAGGTGTGAATGGAATTTGTGATATCGGGTTCGTGAAACTTGTAGTGAATGGTGAAAAA